>CM065710.1:20827963-20845463 GCA_017654935.2 Phymorhynchus buccinoides
ACACCACAGGGATGGGATGGGGATGGGAGGAAAGGGAGTGGGCAGCAGGACGGGGGTTGGGGGCAGTGTTGGGGATGGTGGGGGATGAATTGTGGTGGAAGGTGCCTCTCAGTGTGTTGAAGAAGGCTTTGGTTTGGGGGTGGTTGCTTGAAAGGTTGGAAGGTCGATTGGGAGATAAAGCTGATGAGGGGGGAGAAGAAGAGGAGGGGGACGATGGCGTGTTTGGGTTAGAGAACGTTTGGATAAGGTTTTGCATGTGAACGGAGTTGGGTGACAAAGAAGAGTTGGCGTGTAGTGACGGGGGTGATGGTAGTGTGCGCTGTGCTGTGGAGTTGTTCAGCCCTGCCTGTTTCCTGGCTATGACATGGTTGATGTAGTTGTCCATCAGGGACACGAACACCGGGTCCTTCATAGCCTCCGCCATGCTGAACACAGCCATGCTGGCCTCGGTGGAGGTTGTTGCCGAGAAGGGAGTGGTTCCACTGGGTTCTGTGGTGTTGCTGCTGCTGGTGGTGCTGCTGCTGGCAGAAGGCTGTGGAGCGAACACAGCTTGTCCTTCCAGCATCAGCTGGTGCAGGTGGTCCTCCATGAGCCGCACGAAGATGGGGTCTTTCATGGCCTCCTGCATGCTGAAGTTCTGGGAAGGGTTAAAGCTGGTGGGTGACGAACTGTTGCCGTGCATCTGGCTGGCCTGAGACAGCAGCGTGTGGATGTGGCTCTCCATCAGGTGAGCGAACACCGGGTCGTGCATGGCCAGCACCAGATCAAACTGGGGACCACCAGACGCCGTGGAATTGTCTGGAGCAGTACCACCACCACTCCCACCACCTGTGCCACTGGCGAGCACCAGATCAACCGAGGCAGTGGGGGCAGGAAAAGAAGATGAAGGCTCCGACGACATTAAGGAATTATTGGCACCTTGCAAGGGATTTACGCCTGAATTCAATCCTGGACCACCTTGACTGAGTCCGCTGCTAGATGCAGGACCATCATTGCTGGTCACGGGAACAGAAGAGGCAGCAGCAGCAGCAGCACCTGAAGAGCCTGCACCACTGCCGTTGGGGCTCGTTGACCCGCCAGCCTGAACAGGTGAGGCACCCAACCCAGGAAGGGAAGCAATCCCCAACTGATCCAACAACTGCGGGTGGCGGCTCAGAATCTCCCCAATGGCTCGGAGAGGATCAGTGATTGTGGAATTCTCACCACCTTGTTCAGGAGTTCCAGAATTCTGGCTCTGGGGAACTGTTCCGGAGCTAGCAAGGTCAACCACTGAGGATTGGGGTACAGCCACTGAAGATATTGCAGAAACAGATTCGTTGGAAACTGGAAGACCGTTTGTCATCCCCGCTGCAAACTCCTGAGCATTGCCTTCCCCCGGGGTACTATTACTGTTGGAGAGAGAAGGCCCCACAAACCCACCCAGAAAGGACTCGGCTAAACTGGCAGGAAGGGGGCCTTCCACGGATGATATTGGCGTGGAGCTGAGATTAGAAACCGGCAGAACTTGTGCCGAGTTATTTTGCCAAGACAGATCGTTGCTGCTAATTCCCCCAGACCCTTGCAAGAGAGTTCTGGCAGCGTCTAACAAAGCAGAGGATTGCGTGACTAATGTGTTCGATGAGTTTGAATTGCCAGCGTTTGCGGTGTCCTGGTTTGTCTGTTGAGCTGAACTCAGTTCCGACCCTACAGGGGGAGAAGAAGGGAGAGACGGGGAGGGGGGACGGGTGTTTTCAAACTGTGGACCGGTTTTACTCAGCAAAGCGTTTAGCTGCCCCATCATTTTCTCCATCAGGGACATTAACTCTCGGTTCTCTCCCTGTGGTGCAGAATTGACCGGGGTGTCTAAATTGAGGGAGGGGCTAGGGTGAGGTGTGAGGGGGGTGGATGAGCCGTTCTGTGCGGAGATGGAGGGCTGACCCTCCCCTGTCACCTGTGAACACAGAAAGGAACAATGGGACTCACACTTACAGTCTCCTGATTTCACTTGACTTTTGACCTGCATTATGTAAATGTATGTTAAACAATAATACAGAATTCGACAACATTTTTTGTTTAAACCCAGATTAATGCTTACTTGTAATGCTTGCTAAGTTCACGCTTCCAAGAGAGATAGAGAGAAATACAGAGAGAGAGAGACAGAGAGAGAGAAAGAGACAAGAGAGAGAGAGAGAGAGATATATAGATATATATATAGATATAGAGAGAGAGAGAGAGAGGGAGAGAGAGAGAGAGAGAGAGAGAGAGAGAGAGAGAGAGAGAGAGAGAGAGAGAGAGAGAGAGAGAGAGAGAGAGAGAGAGAGAGAGAGAGAGAGAGAGAGAGAGAGAGAGAGAGAGAGAGAGAGAGAGAGAGAGAGAGAGAGAGAGAGAGAGAGAGAGAGAGAGAGAGAGAGAGGTGGTTTGCAGGTGGTGTGTTTCAGAGCAAAAATGTCGAACGTTTTAAAAAGTTGCTTTTAGTGGTAGTTCCCGTGAATGTAGGTTTAGTGTTACTTCCATGTTGCATGTTTATTAAACACAAAAATCGAACTTGATTTTTTTCAAACGTTCTTGCGCCCTTTACACCTAGTTTTTATGAACTACTCACACAAAGTTAAAGGTCATCCCGTGTTTTGTATACTTCTGTTATTGGTTTAGGTTTATTTGTCAAATACAGACATTAAAAAATGAAATTCTGTGCATAGTTTGTTAGGACAACTTTTCACACTTTCAATTCAGTTTGCTTGCCATCAACAGTGCTCAAGGCGTTTAAAGGGTCAGCAACACGTCCACTAAAATCGCACGATTGTACGATACGATTCGATCACGTGGTCTCGAAGAACAAATGTGATTCGCACTTCGAGACCACGTTGATCGAATCGTATCGTACAGTCGTGCGATTTTAGTGGACGTGTGGCTGACCCTTAAAACATAGTTTTGTTACCCAATTTTGTACAGATTATGTTTAAGCCTTTCCCCTTGACAACAGCGGACTGTTGCAAAGACGTGAAAGCTGTTCCACGTAAGAATGAATCCTTGTGAACCGTTGAACGGGTGAAGCAATGAAACTGTCAGCACTCCATATTGACAGGACACTTTGACGGCTGTAGGAGGGCTTTGTGTTTTTTAAAACACATTCGTTTTCATCTTTCCATCATGCAGACGCATCAAGCCATGGGCCCACGTTGTATTCTTGAGCTGATAGCACCTCTCCACGCCATGCTCAATCGTCGGGTAATGTATACAACAGCGAATTGTTCAGTTTCTGGACCGTTCGTTGGCTGGGTCAGCATGTCAATGAACACTATCCTCGTGCAGCTTAGCTTACAAACCAGGCATAAAACCTCTGATAACATGGGTCAGTTGTTCCAGTTTGTCAATGAACAATGTCAATTGTCAATGAACACAACCCTAATGTAGTAGAAAGGCCACGCCTTGCAGGCAGCATGGTCACTCTCTCTCTCAGTGTTTTGTGATAGTGTTGTTCATAGACTGTGTAGTGTGGTGAAAGTTGTACGAGTGCAGCATGATGGAGTGGAGCATGTATTGGTGTGTGTTTTGTGCCATTCTGCCACCAGATGTACTGGTTATTTGGATTTCTTTTTTGGCACAGTTTTCTAGTATTCTTGCCGGTCAAGAAACGCCATTTCCCCAACCCCACCTTTCCCAACATCTGGATTCCATTTCTTCCATCCCTACAGCCTATCACCATCCCGCCGCTACAGGGTCTCTTTCTTCAGAAGAGGGATTCGTTCCCTCCATCTCCACCCCCACTACCCACCACCACCCCTCCCTCCTTGTTCCTTCCGCCGGCGTCTCTTACTCCAGGCAACAGCTTTTATCTGTGGCCCCATCAACACTGGACCCCTGTATAGTGGATGCCATTAGAGGGGCAGGAATTGGTTACCACCTCCCTCGCGCTCGAACACATAGAGGAGGACGTCGAAAGCAGAAGAAAATCGGCATTGTGTGTGGAAACAGGCCTGACCCTGCCACTACTACTCAACCCCCGCCAGCTGACAGCAGTAAATCCTCAGAGCAACAACACGGCGTGTCATCCTCGTGTTCCCGTCTTCCAGACAGCGCTAGGCCTAGTAATAGGCTTAGCGACAGTACAACGGCTACAACTAAGCGTTTGGCTGCTAACACGGACAACTTGATTCAAATTCCTCTTTCCTCCTCTGTTCGCAAGAACACTAAACTTACAGTTGCCTCTTTCAACGCCCAATCTGTTGGCCCAATTTGTAGACAGAAAAGAGCTGGCATCACTTCCTTCATCACCGACAATGACATTGACCTACTGTTTGTGGTAGAGACATGGCTCAAACCGCAAGGGGATGAAGCCGTTTGTGCAGATTTGACCCCTGAGGGTTATGCCATCAAGTCTCTGCCACGCCCCTCTCGTCATGGTGGCGGTATCGCTGTTATCTACAGAGACACCCTCACCCCCCACCTCACCTTCAACTCTACCTTCCCGTTTGACCATTCTTCCTTCGAACTGTTCCAAGTCTCGCTGATCTCACAGCATAGTGTGTTGCATTTTATGTGTGTGTATCGTCCTTGGCCCACGTCTGTAAATAAACTGACTGAAACTTAGTTTTTTGAACAATTCCCTTGTCTGCTTGACCATTGTAACACGCTTCATGGAAACCTGTGTCTGTTAGGGGATTTTAATTTTCATGTTGACTCTCCCACTGATCGTAGCTCTATTAAGTTTTTAGAAGTGTTAGATATGTACAATCTTCATCAATCTGTGTCCGGACCCACTCACAAACATGGCCACACTCTGGACTTGGTGATTGAAAGGCCCAGTGATGGAGTTCACCGATCCTCAGAGGTCAATCATGACCTCGAGTCTGACCATGTTTGTGTTGTGAGTTTGTTTGACATAGAGCTCCCTGTCCACAAACACGTGTACCGCAGCGTCAGAAATATCCGCGCAATCGACAGAACTGTTTTCGGAAATGATATCAAAGTAGAATTATCTAAGTACACATCTAGTTCTTGTACTGCCGCTGAGTACGATAGTGCCCTTCGGTCAGTATTGGACAAACATGCTCCTGTTTCTTCACGCAAAGTTTCTTCTAGCAGAGAATCAAGTCCTTGGTTTAGTGTGATGCCTAACGAAATAAAAGAAGCAAAGAAAAAACGAAGACAGGCCCAAGCACAATCAGATTCTTCAGGGCTCACTGTACATAAACAAATATATAATAAAGCTAAAAATTGTGTGACTTTCTTGACAGATCAGGCAAAAACGATGTACTACAGTACCAAAATTGCAGCGGCAAGATCTAGTAAAGAACTGTATTCTATTACAAACAAACTGTGTGCAAGGGTTAAACCTACCAAACTTCCGACTGTTTACCCCCCACCATCATTGCCATGTGTGTTTTCTGATTTTTTTCATTCCAAAATTGAGAACATTAGGAAAGAGCTTGACTTGCAACCCACTGTTTCACACCCCCTAGGCAAAGATTTTGTAGGCTCCCCTCTTGTTGCTTTTTCTCCTGTGTCTGAGAAAGATGTCTTTGATGTTTTGAAAAGAAGACGTGTGACCTTGACCCTTTACCAACCCCTTTGTTGTATGAATGTCTTGATGTTGTTGTGCCTGTCATGACTCAGATCATAAACGACTCTTTACTGAGTGGTGTTTTCCCTGACCTGTACAAAACTGCTCTTGTTAAACCCTTGATAAAGAAGCCTACCATGGATCATAATGACTTGAAAAGTTATCGGCCTGTGTCCAACTTAGCGTTTGTCTCCAAAATAATCGAGAAAATTGTCCTTGCACAATTGTCTAACCATCTGTCAGCAAACAATTTGTTCAACCCCCTCCAGTTTGCCTATTGACCAGCTCACAGCACTGAAACGGCTCTGACTAAAGTTCTTAACGATCTCCTCTTAGCTCTTGACAATGGAAAAGTGTCAGTCTTGACTCTCCTAGATCTGTCGGCAGCATTTGATACAATAGATCACACCATTCTTCTATCCCGGCTGGAACGTGTTTTTAGAATCCATTCTACAGTTCTACAGTGGTTCTTCTCATATCTAACAAATCGCTTTCAGACTGTCTTGATCAACAACTGCATTTCAGATCCAAAGTTAATTTCTTGTGGTGTACCTCAGGGATCTGTATTGGGGCCAGTTCTCTTTGTCCTGTACACTGCTCCTCTATCTGATGTTTTTGCGAGTCACTCTGTTATTGACCATTCCTTTGCTGATGATACCCAGCTTCAAAAATCGGCGGAACCTACCCAACTTGACAGCGCTATTCAGTCTATGGAATCCTGCCTTCATGATGTCAAATCCTGGATGACATGCAACAAATTAAAACTTAATGATGACAAAACGGAAGCTCTGATTGTTTCCTCTCAGCGTATGTCTGCAACGATCTCTCTTCCAGAAACTCTTACAGTTGGCAATGCTTGTGTTCAGTTTTCTAAGTCAGCAAAGAATCTCGGAGTTACCCTCGATTCAAATCTTACAATGCATAAACAGGTTATTAATCTCATACGTTCCATCAATTATGAGCTCAGACGAATCAGTGCTGTTCGACACTTTCTGTCTGTTGCAGCCACGAAAACTCTTATTTCTGCCTTTATTCTTTCCCGCATTGACTATTGCAACTCTCTTCTCTGTGGCTGTCCTAAGTATCTCCTGCAACGTGTTCAAAAACTGCAAAACAGTGCAGCACGCCTCACTCTCAAGATTCCACGTTCTGATCATATAACACCTCATCTTCGTAACTTGCACTGGCTTCCAGTAGAGGCTAGAATCAAGTATAAAATAGCTTGCCTTTGTTTCAGTGCTGTTCACTCCTCTGGTCCTGTCTATCTCTCCGAACTAGTAACTGTCTACTTACCTGCTCGCTCCCTACGTTCTTCCTCTGACTGCTGCACACTCAAGGTTCCTCGGGTCCACACGAAATCGTTTGGTGAACGATCCTTCTACTATTTAGCACCTCACTTATGGAATTCCCTCCCACAACATGTCCGCTCATCTGACTCTATCTCCGCCTTTCGCTCTGCCCTTAAAACTCACTTGTTTCGGACATATTATGATTGATTAGTGTTTGTGTGTGAGGTGTGTGTGTGGGGGGGGGGGGGTCCGTTTTATTGCAGAAATCTTGTAAAAAATGTATTTACAATTATTTTATAATTCGTATTTTGTATGTAGAATGTCTACGTCTTGTAAACTTTAAATGCTTGTAAATGAGGTAGAAGGGTATTTTTGTTTTTGCAAAATTTGTCTATTATAATTAGTCATGTAATTGGTATGTCGATGGCAGTATGATTTTATTTCAAGTTGCAGTATTGTATTCAAACTTGATTGGGAATGTGAATGTGGTCTCTATGTTTCTTCTTAGAATATTCATATTGTAACTATTTTACTCTTGTATAATTAATTGTGTGCGAGTGTGTGTGTGCGCATGCATGTGTGTGTATGTGTGTGTGTGTGTGTGTGTGTGTGTGTGTGTGTGTGTGTGTGTGTGTGTGTGTGTGTGTGTGTGTGTGTGTGTGTGTGTGTGTGTGTGTGAGTAAGGAAGTAAGAGAACGTTGTGTGTAAGCATCGTGCTTATTTTACTTTCTAATGATTAATTATTTGTTTGCCTTTAATGTTCTTGTTATCAATGTAAAGCGCACTGAGCTCATGTGAGAAAGAGCGCTATATAAATTCCCATTATTATTATTATTATTAATGCAGCTTACAAACCAGGCATAAAACCTCCGATAACGTGGGTCGGTTGTTCCAGTTTGTCAATGAACAATGTCAATTGTCAATGAACATAACCCTAATGCAGCTTACAAGCGAGGCAAAAAACATCCGATAACATGGGTTAGCTTAGCTTAGCTTAGCTTGCAAATCAAGCAGAAAACCTCTGATAACATGGGTCAGTTGTTCCAGTTTGTCAATGAACAATGTCAATTGTCAATGAACACAACCCTAACGCAGCTTACAAACCAGGCATAAAACCTCCGATAACATGGGTCAGTTGTTCCAGTTTGTCAATGAACACAACCCTAATGCAGCTTACAAACCAGGCATAAAACCTCCGATAACATGGGTCAGTTGTTCCAGTTTGTCAATGAACAATGTCAATTGTCAATGAACAATATCCTTGTACAGCTTACAAACCAGGCATAAAACATCCGATTACATGGGTCAGTTGTTCCAGTTTGTCAAGAACAATGTCAATTGTCAATGAACACAACCCTAATGCAGCTTACAAACCAGGCATAAAACATCCGATTACATGGGTCAGTTGTTCCAGTTTGTCATGAACAATGTCAATTGTCAATGAACACAACCCTAATGCAGCTTACAAACCAGGCATAAAACATCCGATTACATGGGTCAGTTGTTCCAGTTTGTCAATGAACAATGTCAATTGTCAATGAACAATATCCTTGTACAGCTTACAAACCAGGCATAAAACATCCGATTACATGGGTCAGTTGTTCTAGTTTCTTTAGCAGCAATGTAATGCCATCCCCAAAATGATTCTGTTGACTCATTATAGAAAGCATGAGCCGACGGTGTACAGTGTGTGTTGCAATTAATGGCATGCGTACATTAATTAACATTATCAGTAAGAAACGGTGGTCTAGAGTGCGCCTTTCTGAAAGTAGGGTGGGTTCGTTTGATCAAACGTTTCGTTCAGTTACAATTGCTCTGCCGCTAAAAACTAAACTTGCCTTGAAATTATTGAGGAATTATGAATTAAAAGATATCACAATTTCATTTCTGTAACGTAGCTGGCTCATTGCAGTATGGATCTTATGTATCATAATGTCTGGGGGTCATGCAATGCTTAGATTGTCTGATTGGTTAATACATTAATTAATTCAGAAAACCCAAAAGGTTGAAATTTATTGATCAGAAATAATACTGGAAATCCATATTAAATCTGGGATTAACTGTTAATACGCCTGCTGCAAAGCTGGGTTTTCAAACCACAGAGATGGAGGACGTGAGAGAACGAGAGGATGAATGGAAGGAGGGGGGGAGAGAGAGAGAGAGAGAGAGAGAGAGAGAGAGAGAGAGAGAGAGAGAGAGAGAGAGAGAGAGAGAGAGAGAGAGAGAGAGAGAGAGAGAGAGAGAGAGAGAGAGAGAGAGAAGAGAAGAGAATGAAAGACAGAGAGAGAGAGAGAGAGAGAGAGAGAGAGAGAGAGAGAGAGAGAGAGAGAGAGAGAGAGAGAGAGGGAGAGAGAGAGAGAGAGAGAGAGAGAGAGAGAGAGAGAGAGAGAGAGAGAGAGAGAGAGAAGGGGGGGAGAGAATGAAAGACAGAGAATACGAATACGAATATGAATACAGAGAGAGAGAGTGTGTGGGAGGGAGGGGGAGATAGAGAGCGAGAGAGAGAGAGAGAGAGGCAGACAGACAAAGCGATAGAGAGAGGAGGAGGATAAAGAGCAAAATTCAAAGGAAATAGGGTTGGAATGATAAGGGAAATGGGATTACACACTACACTGGAAAAGCTAATAACAAAACAATGAAAGCAAGAGAGAGAGAGAGAGAGAGAGAGAGAGAGAGAGAGAGAGAGAGAGAGAGAGAGAGAGAGAGAGAGAGAGAGAGAGAGAGAGAGAGAGAGAGAGAGAGAGAGAGAGAGAGAGAGAGAGAGAGAGAGAGAGAAAGAGAGTAAAGCTCAATTTTACAAAGCAACACACACGCACGCACACAGACAGACAAAAAATTATAGAGATACAGATAATGCAGATCCTCACAAAGAATGAAATGAGCAAATTGATAGACAGTAGGAAAGAAAGAAAAAAAGAAAACAAAAACGATTTAGAATTAGAGGAATCTAAAAAATATGAAGGACACGAAATCAAAAATGCCAAACTATTTAGGAAACGTTTTGGTGTGTGTTTTAGTCAAGAAGGTTGCAAGAAAAGAAAGGTGAAATAATAATTTTAAAAAATTGTGTTTGTTATAATATTATAACAATGGAGGAAACACTCTGTGATGACAATGCAGGTTCAATTCACGTGAGAGAAACAAAATCTATTTTGATTTGCAGATTGTCTTTCTTTTCCTTTCTTTGTTTCTTTCTTGGATGGGTTTGTCCCCAAATCAGATGTGACAATGCATGGATTCAAGCACAGACAGCCTAGCATGCGTGACAATTCAAACGTGGGTCCGATTTGGACAGATCAATTATTGATTTTAATAGTGGGACCAGTTGACCGAAATTTTCGACTGTAGGCTACAATTTACATTCGACTGTAGGCTGCAATGCTATTTTTCGACTGTAGGCTGCATTGTACATTCGATTGTAGGCTGCATGGTATATTCGACTGTAGGCTGCATTGTATAATCGACTGTAGGCTGCATTGTAGATTCGACTGTAGGCTGCACCATATATTCGACTGTAGGCTGCATGGTATATTCGACTGTAGGCTGCATTGTAGATTCGACTGTAGGCTGCACCGTATATTCGATTGTAGGCTGCATGGTATATTCGACTGTAGGCTGCATGGTATATTCGACTGTAGGCTGCATGGTATATTGGATTGAATTCCGCCTTCCCGACCGAACATGCTGGGCAAAATTAAAGAGTACTTGCACGATAGTCAGTTTCTGAGATGAGGGAGAATGTGCTATCAAATTATACGGCAAGGTTAACCCTTTCACCGTCAGCCATATTTCAGCCAAAAATGTCCATTAAATTTACCTGGGTAGGGAACAAAATCCATTTGCAGTATTGGGGATTCTTCTGTGACATATATAAAATAAGGTCTATCCTTGCTTCCCAAAACTAAGACAATAGGGTCTTTGGATAATAGACCCCAATTTGATGCCTTTTTAGTGACATAGGTGTTAAATCACTGTGATGCTAAAATGCGACTTTGACGGTGAAAGGGTTAAGGTTGCCCCTCACGAGGCCAATTTCATAGGAATATGTGTCCTTAAGAAATAGCCTTGACCTTGGGTACAGAGTCCTATAAGGAAATATATTTGGATATAGAGCCCCCTTAGGAATTACGGTGGAATCTCCCTATTACGACCTTGAACAATCAGCCAAAAGGGTCTAATATGGAGGGATTTTACTTGGGAGGTGGACACTCAGTAGTCAGGATATGAAGGGGTAAAACTCGGTGACAATTTGGGGTCACATCTTAGAGGGAGTCGTAATAGGGAAAGTCTTAATAAGGAGGTTCCACTGCATATGTGGATACAGCACATTTCAGGAGATTATGTTTCATTGTAGGAAGGTACATGATTGTGCTGTTAGCAAATTAAGAAATAGTGAAAATAAGTTAGAGGTTAAAAGGCTTTAGGACACACTAATTTTGTGTTTGCTGTCCATTGTGAGCACTCCATGCGATGTGCCCGATAAGCCTATGCCTTATGCACTGCACACAAATACAGTGTAAAAGCGGTGGTGAAAATTCTGATTTGCAAGAAAACGATATCTTTACATTAGCTTTTTCATCAATGGCCAATTTGAAGAATACACTTCTGTCAACGTTGTTGAGGAAGAATAAGATGGCGCCTGCAGTAGTGGGCACTGTTTATAATTACCTTTAGTTTATTCGAACAGCTTTCGCCATCGGTGGGCCTTTGCCTGACGTTGGGGCCAATGGTGCAGAGAGAGATGTACAGTGAATTATGTAGTACTGTAATCACAGTAGCATTTCTCACCTCCTTTCCGTTCGTGCCTTTTGTTAACACTCGTCACCAACATAAACCAATTTAAAGTGTTTTATCCATTAGGCTTACATTGTTTTATGGTGGCATGCCACTTGTAAGGTCTTTTCCTATCCCTAACCAAAATTAATTATAAGAATATTTGCCTCTGTTAAAAGAAATAACTTGAAACAAATAGTTCTCTGTGGAAAACTGAAAGGAGCTAGAATGAGGGGAATGAGTGTGCTGTGTAATGGAAGAGCATGTACGGGTTAGCCTTTTGTGCATGCTTGTGACTCTCAAACAAGGAGGCATGTGGAGGTTCAAGGGTTGATATTGGAAACACTGACTCTTAAGTTTGTTCTTGTTTCTTTTCACCTATTGTGTCAGTGTGTGAATGAAATGACCATATCAGAAGATAATGTATCAAATATCACGATAATTACCACGAAAGTATGAATGGCACGAAACTCAGGAAACACTCTCTCTCTCAAAGAACAGACAGCACCCCAAGCCACACAATCATCTTCTTTATGTTTATTAGAAACCCGAACCTTGAATAATCAAAACCATGGTTTTAGAACACCAATCATTTACAATAAATAATCAATATTTTGTACCACCGAATTGTAAACCACAACCGTTCTTTAAAATTTCGAAGTGCGTTCTTTGTGTGTCTCTTTTTGAAAATTTAAAAATCTCCTTTTTTTGTTCCAAGTTAATCTTGTTTCAAATGGCCGCTGGGGGTAGGATACCCTCTGCGGTCTGGTCCACTGTGGCTTCGCTCAGTTCAGCGGCTTGTTCACTGGGTTCCAGCACTGGGGGACCTTGGGGTGCTGTCTGAGAGGCCGGGGCCGATGGTAAGGGGAGTGTGCCAGCCACCTGTTAAGAGGTGCCACACAAAAATGATGTTAAAAAAATATCACTATCTAACAGGATTTTTAAGGGTCATCACTTATAAATCAAATACTTGTTTTTAAATATACAAGCTTTAATCTGTATTATTGCTGTAAAATACTTTTGTGGTTTAATTAGACGTTAGAAAACACAGAGTTAAACACATTTTTATAGTTTCATAGCTTGTATTTCCAAGATTTAAAAAAGAGACCAGTTTAATGTTTATTGCTGCGGGGTAATTTCTGAGATTTGTTTTAATCAAACTGTTAAAACATAATTAAACATATGGCACAATCCAATTCAGTTATAGGGTCATTGCTTGTAATTGAAATATTAAAAAACTAGCTTAATATTTGTTCCTATAAACTATTTGTGTGCTTTATTAAGACGTTAGAAAAATGCAGAATTAAACACATGGCCTACCCAATATATTTGTTTTATGGTCAGTGTTTGTAATTCAAAGATATGTTTAATGACCATTTTAATGTGTATTCCTGCTATAAAGTATTTTGCTGTGGTGTATTAAGACGTTAAAAACACAGAATTAAATACATGGCCTGGCACATATTTTCATAGTGTCATCACTTGATTTTGTAAAGACCAGCTTAATGTGTATTCCTGCTGTAACTTATTTTGTGGTTTATTAAGACATTACAAATACAAACGTAAATGCATACCTTGTCCATTTATTTTATAGGGTCATTGCTTGTAATTCCGGGATTTATAAAAGACCAGTTTAATGTTTTTGCTGTGTCGTATTGTCTGTTTTTATTAAGACGCTAAAACAGAATTAAACATATGTTAGGTCAATTTATTTTATAGGGTTATTGTTTGGAATTGAAAGGGTAAAACGACCAGCTTAATGCTTTTTGCTGTGAGTGATTTTCTGTGGTTTATTAAGACGTAAAAATATACAGAACTAAGCACATGGCCTGCCCAATATTTCAAAGGGTCATGGCTTGCAATTCAAAGATATAGAAGGCCTCCTTGCTTGATTATCATGACAATTTGGCCTTGTATTTATAAAACAAAAAAATATATCAATTTGTTTTCGAGCAAATTTAATTATTTTTATTTAAGTGTTTGTTCCTCGTATAATAACAAAACTTCTGCACACATTCTTTGCATCCTATCTTTTAATAAACAATCGTGTGCCTGGTTACAAAATGATATATTTGTAATTTTTTTCACCACAGTGAGGCGAAGCAACATGTGTTCTATGTTGGTATATTTTCGGTATAAAAACAAAACATTACTTGGAGAAAAGATGGTTCCTTCCTGATTCTTAGTTTCCTTGCTAATTCTGAGAGAGCTTCGTATTTGCTACCGACATGTTCTTGCTGGACAGTGCAGCAGCAACAGGTAATGGACACAATGCCTTTCGATTGATGTTCTCGTCTGTCCGTATCGCCTTATCTTAGCTGCTCATATCACCTTGCAGTCAGGAGGCTACGATAGGGGTTTTTCGTAGACAATTTTGATCTGCTGATAATTCTTGTGTGTAAAGCGCAATTTACCGTAATTTTATGTATCAATACCGCATTTCCTTCTCCTTGAACATCGTTAACTTTTCTGGGGTGCACTTAATGCATCAGCACATCGAGACTAAACAGTAGTTTCTTTTGTCAGCATTGTCTTGTCTTAAGCTCTCCTTCTGCCTAAACTCGCGTTTAACAGCTTTCTTAATTTGTCACTATTGCTTCGGCTGAGGTGCTCCTAAGGCAGAACGTACCGTGTGTTTCAATCCTGTTTTCGTCTCTCAATTTTGCCAGACTTGTGTCTCAGGCAAATTCTGCTACAGAATAGAAGAAAGAAAAGAAGGAAAACAATAAGACAGAGGTTGAAATAAGCGAAATCAGTGAAGATAAGAAACATGTGGTGTGAAAAGATGAAAAGATGCCATCGAGCTCTATTTTAAGATCATGAAATAAAATGTTAAAAGGAACAAAATGATAACAGCAAAGGGCGAGATTGGAATGAATACAAATTGAATGTAGAAACCACTAAAAAGGATCAGGCCTGAACATGAGCTGAAAAAAGGGGTAAGACAACCTGAAGAAAGAAGCAATTCATAGATGATAAACACATAAAAATAGAGAGGAAACATTACAAGAAAGAAGAAGAGAACAAAGATAATAACAAAAAAGGAAAGAGAAAGAAAGAAGTGGATGAGCGAGTAATAATGTAATAATGAAACAAGAAAGGCCCACCCAAGAGTCCCAAACTCCCAAATATCAGTGAAAACACCGGACAGAAAAAGGCATGATACAGGGGAAACATGCAACACTGAATGAGAAAACCACACATTATGGACAGATTTTGATTAAATATATGTTTTGCTTTCACAAGAGAGAGAGCTGAAATAATTAACATATACACAGAAAACATAATGCTAATATCATTGACAGTTCTGATTCTACACCCCTTTGACGTTTGTCGTCCTAGATGCCCCGTTTACATAATTCTGACATAGAAGAAAAAGTTGGAACTCTTTGATTCAATTGACCTGGTATATTTAAAAACATTATGACATAAAAACAAAAGTAAGTCAAATTTTGATTTTGGATATTGGATACTGGTAGGATTCGTTACAGTAGACATAGTTATATCCTAAACAGAAAATTAGTGTGTTTAGGATTGTTGACTACAATTTGTTATTGCATTCGCTAACAAATATGCTGTGCACACTCACAAATAATGACCACAACCGTTGTGCCACACAGGGACCCACTGTGCTGCTATTTTGTTCACGATCGCATGGGTTGCGATACATTGCAATTGTACACCGATGTCCCGGTTCCCAGGAAAGCATGCAGATACACTCACAAATGCAGAACAATTCGTTTTAGTCAACAGATCCTATTAAGTAAGCTGGACGCTTTAATCAGAAGACAGTGTTGTTTCCTGAATGTGTGTTGAATATCTCTAAGATTTAACCCTTTCACCGCCAATGTCGCATTTGTGCACCACAATGATTTAGCAGCCATGTCATAAAAGCTCTTGAAACCAGGGTCTGTTATTCATTGATACTGTGTTCCTAAATTTAGGCAGTAAGGATTGACCCCATTCTAAATGTGTGACAGAGAAATCCAACAATATTGCAGACAAAATCTGTTCTGTAGCCATGTATCTTTAATGGAAAAGTTTGGCTCAAAGATGGCTGGCGGTGAAAGGGCTAAAGCTCTATGCAACATATTTTCGACACAATGATCATTGTTTAATCTTCGTGAACAAATTTCAGGACTATTACCGTATTGTGTTAGGTTTGGTTCCTACTCGGAGCCATAAGGCAAATAAAAATATTACCGTATTGCCTTATAACCACTCGTCTATTCTTAGAGTATTTATCATGCATTGAACAAATGCAACTGTCCCTTCTGTGTGGAATCGGTGTGTGACTTAAGATTTACAGTGGTATTTGAACGTTTCTGATTTTTTTAAAATATTTCATCAGTGAGTGAGTTTTCTGGCTCTCTGAATTCTAGTTATCTTATTGACAATTTAAAGCATTTTATTTTTCCTTTAGTACATTTCACTTGGAATATTTATTAATTTTTGTAAGGAGCAGAATATATTTTCTGTTAGTAATTTTCTATGATGGATTTGTTTTATGTTTGGGTAAACATGGTTTATCTACAAAATTTTAGCAGTGTATACATTTCATACATATGGAGCATGTTTCTTAAATCTGTATGGTTTTGTGGGGTACTTTTGCATATTTGGCTTCCTCAATCTGCAATTGTGATAACCTATGCCCCTTCCCTAAGCTATGTGTTTTGATTTAAAGACACACTGACCCACCACGATTAAGTCCCTTGTTTTTTTCTGGGTAGCTGTGACCCTAATTCCAAATTGAGGCTGTTCTTTAAAATGATGTTTCGTTTTGAATTTGGGGCATTTGTATGGGAGTCAAACCTGGTCAAAACAAGATTTCTTACCAGCTATAAGAGGGAAAACACGTGAAACCCGTGATTTTAACACGTGATCTGGTGGGTCTTTAAGGCGCTTGAAATGAATAACTATAAACAAATTGAGAGGGTCGAATGGATCATCTTCGATCCTCACATACCCACTTAACATCAAAAGACAATGGATAGATTGTATATTTGTCAATAATCGAGTTAAACGGTCAAAGGTCAAGGACAGACATATTTTTGGAAGGTGAGCTTTCCTAACTCACAAGATCATCAGTTTTGTACAAACTCGGTCCTGCACCACATGTGAGAGGAAAGGGAGAGGCTAATAAAAGAGGAGGGTGTGGTCTAATCACATAGATGGGGGATCTGTGAAACAAATAGGGGGGATGTTCTAGCCATAGCTAACATTTACAGTGTTGCGGTAGGTCAGTAAAAGTTCAAAGTTTAGTGTGCAGAATATACCATGATGATCATAATGTTGTTAGACTTCTACTACTAAAGCATGTAATTAACATATAGCAAAATTAGAATGCCAGAGGTTGTTTTTTTAGATGCAGTAGGATAACTTGTGAAGGATAAAGAATGGGAGGGAGAGAGAGAGAGAGAGAGAGAGAGAGAGAGAGAGAGAGAGAGAGAGAGAGAGAGAGAGAGAGAGAGAGAGAGAGAGAGAGAGAGAGAGAGAGAGAGAGAGAGAGAGAGAGACAGGGAGAAAGAGAGACAGAGATAGGGAGAGAGATACACAGAGGGAGAAAGAAACAGAGACAGAGACAATTGGGAGAGAGAGAGAGAGAGAGAGAGAGAGAGAGAGAGAGAGAGAGAGAGAGTGAGAGAGAGAGAGAGAGAGAGAGAGAGAGAGAGAGGGGGGGGAAAGAGAGGGAGAGAGAGAGAGAGAGAGAGGAGAGAGAGAGAGAGAGAGAGAGAGAGAGAGAGAGAGAGAGAGAGAGAGAGAGAGAGAGACTTCAGACTTCAGATACTTTATTTTATAAGGATAAGAATTTAGGCTGGGCCTATTCTTCCATTCTGTTCTTGGGTTTAAGCATGCAGCACGTTACTAATATTATATATGAACATAATACTAATAC
>CM065710.1:20850463-20855463 GCA_017654935.2 Phymorhynchus buccinoides
TTTGTGTACGGGGGACTACACATACAGTAGGATTTCATCAGTTTCGTTTAGACAGTAGAATTTCACGAGAATCATGCATCACAAATGTCACAATCGGATCGCATTTGGATTGAATCGCATGCCGACATGACATTGAAATAGACATAAAGAGACCAACACGGATAGATAGAGATACTATGCTGCACTATTGCGGAGTGGAATGAACGCTGTAGCCGACGTAATACAACACAATATAGCACACTTAAAAAAATAAATAAAACAGACATGCACATTTTTGCATACACGCACAGACACACACATCACACAACACAATATAACACACACACATCACACACAACACAATGCAACACACACACACACACACACACACACATACACACACACACACACACACACACACGCACGCACACGCACGCACGCACACGCACGCACGCACACGCACGCACGCACACGCACACGCACACACACACACACACACACACACACATCCACCTACCCACCCCCACCCAAAAAAAAAGTTTCACACACACACACACACACACACACACACACACACACACACACACACACACACACACACACACACACACACACACACACACACACACACATCCCCCCATCCAAAACAACAACAACAACAAACAAAAACCACACCCAACTCCCCCACCCACACATTGCTAAGATAAAAGAAGACAAACAATCAATCCAACAGACGAACCAACCACACAACAAATCCTACCTGTTTCCCACCGACAGTGTTGTCCAAAATCAGACCCGCCTCCCCTCCACCTCCGCCATTCTTGCCCCCCACCTCCAGCCCGTTCCCGCCAAGTACCAGATTATTGTCCACGAGACCGGAAGGGGCGCCATCTACAACCACAGGCGAAGACAACTCCACGTTCACTTCCTGGTTCACGGAGTTACTGCTCGTGATCACGGAGTTTGGGCCGAGGTCTTGAGCTGTCGGTGATGGTGGCGGTAGTGTCTGGGGTTGGGGTTGGGGTGGGGGTGGGTTGGGGTTGGGGTTGGGGTTGCGGTTGGGGTTGGGGTTGGGGTTGCGGTTGCGGTTGCGGTTGCGGTTGCGGTTGGGGTTGCGGCTGCGGTTGCGGTTGCGGTTGCGGTTGCGGTTGGGGTTGCGGTTGGGGTTGCGGTTGCGGTTGGGGTTGGGGGTGGGGTTGCAGAAGGTTGCGTTGCTGCAAGAGCAGTTGAAGCTTGCGCAACTGTTCTCGCTGACGAGCGATTTCCTCTTCCTGTTGTTTGAGGAGGCGAGCCATCGGCGAGAATGGTTCCCCTTTAGCGGAAGAAGCGGAAGAAGAAGAAGAAGAAGAAGAAGAAGAGGAGGAGGAGGATGGGGCGGAGGAGACGATTTGGGTCGTGGCTGTGGGAGCCCCGGGAGTCTGTGGAAGAAAAAAAAACATTTAAGAAAAACAACTCGGCCTTCTCTTTCTCCGGCCCCTCCTGTCCTCAAACGGTCATGAGTTTTACATACGGATAGAACAGTATATTGTGTAACCGTTTGGGAACAAATCAAAGGCCACAGTAGTGCTCGAAGAAGATTATGGCCAAACATTCAGTCATTCCTTTCATTTCTTTGTGTGAAAATCTATTTAACGTCCAAGAGAGAGAGAGAGAGAGAGAGAGAGACAGAGAGAGAGACAGAGAGAGAGAGAGAGAGAGAGAGAGACAGAGAGAGAGACAGAGAGACAGACAGACAGACAGAGAGACAGAGACAGACAGACAGGCAGACAGACAGAGACAGACAGTCACACAGACAGACAGACAGAGAAAGAGAAGAAAGTGATTGAGAGAGATTTAGAAGAGAGGGAACAACAAAATACACATACAACAGCAAAACAAAAAACATAACAGAAAGGTACGCTGACAAGCCGGCGACGACGGAGAGACTAACAGACAGATGGACAGACAGACTGACAGACATATCGACAGAGAGAGGGACACAGAGAGAGAGGCATGTACCTGCTGTAACAAAGGCTGGTGTGGGTCTCTGTTGCGCAAGAGGAGAAGACTGCTGTACACACACACACACACACACACACACACACACACACACACACACACACACACACACACACACACACACACACCACACACACACACACACACACACACACGTAAATTACTCATTTACATTGAACTTCAATTAGTCCAATTGGAGCTAACTGTGGAAGCTCTTATATTGTTCAGGTTCTGTTTCCGCGTTCAACAATTGATTATTGCATATAATCTCCTTTGTGGTTGTCTTCAATACCTTCTCCAATTGTGTTCTTACACTGAGAAACTGCTCTCTCTCTCTCTCTCTCTCTCTCTCTCTCTCTCTCTCTCTCTCTCTCTCTCTCTCTCTCTCTCTCTCTCTCTCTCTCTCTCTCTCTCTCTCTCTCTCTCTCTCTCTCTCTCTCTCTCTCTGTCATCACCCGACGTTCTGACAACATTATACCTCATCGTTGCAACCTGCACTGGCTGCCAGTAGATGCTACAATCAAATACAAGATGTGTGTTGCTGCTATGCACTATTCTGGCTCTGCGTGTCCATCCAGCCTAGTATGTGTCTACACTCCAGCTCACTCTCTATGTACTTCGTCTCACTGCTACATGCTCAAGATTCCACTTAATTATGTATGAACACGACATCTTTCGGTAAGCTATCCTCCTATTACTAAGCACCTCAAAATGGAATTCCTTCCCGTAATATGTCAGCTGTTCTGATTCTATGATTTGCTTCTGCTCTGTCTTTCAAATAAATTCACTTGTTTTTGGTATGACTGTTATAATATAACATTTAGTGTTTGCACTGTGTGTGTGTGTGTGTGTGTGTGTGTGTGTGTGTGTGTGTGTGTGTGTGTATGTGTGTGTGTGTGTGTGTGTGTGTGTGTGCGTGCGTGTGTGTGCGTGTGTGTGTGTGTGTGTGTGTGTGTGTGTGTGTGTGTGTGTGTGAGTGTGTGTGTGTGTGTGTGTGTGTGTGTGTGTGTGTGTGTGTGTGTGTGTGTGTGTGAGAGAGAGAGAGTGAGAAGAGATGAGAGAGAGAGAGAGAGAGAGAGAGAGAGAGAAAGAGAGAGAGAGAGAGAGAGAGAGAGAGAGAGAGAGAGAGAGAGAGAGAGAGAGAGAGAGAGAGAGAGAGAGAGAGAGAGATATAAAATTATAGCATGCGTGTGTGCAGCCATCGCACGCATGTGTCTGCGCACGCGTTCGTCTGTTTATGTCTCTGTGTTCGTAACTTCGTTGTTTGTGGTTTTTATTTGTTGGTTTATTATCTATATTATAATACGCGTGCCGATAAGAATTTTTAATCTCTATTTTCTCCTAAGTCGCGGCGATTTTTGCCTTCAACTGTGAAATATAGGGGCACGTGTAGGTGCTTAACAGTTCTTCCAAGTGAAATTCGCCAAGTCGTGGTTTAAAGCCGGGATTTCACATAAACGTTGCTTAACGGAGGGAGGGATTTGAAAGAAAGACAGTTTCACGGCAGTGGAATAGCCGTGACGTCCGAAGTTATTCAGGTCACCCGAAAATTGCCGAAGCTACCTTCGGAAAACACGAAGATTGCCGAAGTTACGCAGGTCACATTTCAAGTTGGCTATACAGAGACCGTCAACTTTACTGCAATCTGTAAACTTAATATTCTTTTTTTCTCTCCGTGGTAATGGTTATTTGAATGAACGAACCACTTTGACAATCGAAGGCAATATCATGATGCAAATTGCTAAACATCCGTCGTAAAACTGGTGAGTTAAACTGTCTAATTTGGGGCGGACGGTCTGTTAGAATCCATTTGCATTTTCAAAACGGTTCATTTTTAGACGCGTGCGTGTGCTAATTAACAGAAAGCCGAGGCTAACTCACTGCACCTAGAAATCTCTATGGTTGCTTTGGTTAGAAGAAGGGAGTGGGGGAGGGGGAGGGGTGGCTAGGAAGGAGAAGAGGGAGGCGAGTAGGGCTTTTGAACAAATAGTTCCTCTACCTTCTGGAAGTTTTGTGTTTGGTCTAACCATATTTGTTTTGAAAGGTGCATAACGGAGAATAACGCATCTGTGCTCATGAATTGACAGGAAACCGAGCAAGCAATGATTAAGTGTGTGCTGTCTACTACAGTGTGTGTGTGTGTGTGTGTGGGGGGGGGGGGGGGGGTCACAACATTTAGGCACCTACTTTTCTCAAAGTGACAAAACCTAAGTCTGTGCGGAGCTTACAATTGCTTTCATGACATCACGGGTTTTGCTATATTCAATAATGTACAGTTAGCCAGTTCTTCTTCTTCTTCTTCGGACAGGTTCCTATCAATTATGAACGCAGATGCTTCATGCTGCTGTGCCGTGCCGTGCGGGTTGGCATTATTTTGAAACTGCGTCAATTGTTCCGACTTTACTGCTTTCCCTTCTTCCTCTTATAATGACATTTTTACAGCGACTTTCGACGAAGCCTTAATAGCTCGATAGGTTAGGACGCTGTGTCGCAAATCCGTAGGTCGCAGGTTCGAGTCAGGCCCTCGCCACAATTTTTTTTTTGGGGGGGGGGGGGGAGAAGGCTTTTCATCATTTTTTTTAAAGGAGAGGGGAGTGGGCGGAAGGGAGGGGGACGCAGCCCAGGGAGGGGGAAAGCTGGGGGTGGGCAGGGGGGGGGGGACACGGGGAGGGGGAAAGCAGGATAGGGGAAACCCCAAGCGAAGCTAGGAAGGAGAAGAGGGAGGCGAGTACCTTCTGGAAGTTTGGAAAGCTGGGGGTGGGCGGAGGGAGGGGGAGGACACGGGGAGGGGGGAAAGCAGGATAGGGGAAACCCCAAGCGAAGCTAGGAAGGAGAAGAGGGAGGCGAGTACCTTCTGGAAGTTTGGAAAGCTGGGGGTGGGCGGAGGGAGGGGGAGGACACGGGGAGGGGGAAAGCAGGATAGGGGAAACCCCAAGCGAAGCTAGGAAGCGCAGATGCTTCATGCTGCCGTGCGGAGCACGGGTGAGTGGGCGGAAGGGAGGGGTGCTGCCGTGCGGAGCACG
>CM065710.1:20860463-20862963 GCA_017654935.2 Phymorhynchus buccinoides
CAAGAGGTATTCCTCAATGTGTAAAGTAAGGAAACTGGAAAACCAAACAGTGATGCAAGAGGTATTCCTCAATGTGTAAAGTAAGGAAGATGGAAAACCAAACAGTGATGCAACAGGTATTCCTCAATGTGTAAAGTAAGGAAGATGGAAAATCAAACAGTGATGCAACACGTATTCCTCAATGTGTAAAGTAAGGAAGATGGAAAACCAAACAGTGATGCAAGAGGTATTCCTCAATGTGTAAAGTAAGGAAGATGGAAAACCAAACAGTGATGCAACAGGTATTCCTCAATGTGTAAAGTAAGGAAGATGGAAAACCAAACAGTGATGCAAGAGGTATTCCTCAATGTGTAAAGTAAGGAAGCTGGAAAACCAAACAGTGATGCAAGAGGTATTCCTCAATGTGTAAAGTAAGGAAACTGGAAAACCAAACAGTGATGCAAGAGGTATTCCTCAATGTGTAAAGTAAGGAAGATGGAAAACCAAACAGTGATGCAAGAGGTATTCCTCAATGTGTAAAGTAAGGAAGATGGAAAACCAAACAGTGATGCAACAGGTATTCCTCAATGTGTAAAGTAAGGAAACTGGAAAACCAAACAGTGATGCAAGAGGTATTCCTCAATGTGTAAAGTAAGGAAGATGGAAAACCAAACAGATGCAAGAGGTATTCCTCAATGTGTATAGTAAGGAAACTGGAAAACCAAACAGTGATGCAACAGGTATTCCTCAATGTGTAAAGTAAGGAAGATGGAAAACCAAACAGTGATGCAAGAGGTATTCCTCAATGTTCTAAGTAAGGAAGATGGAAAATCAAACAGTGATGCAACACGTATTCCTCAATGTGTAAAGTAAGGAAGATGGAAAACCAAACAGTGATGCAAGAGGTATTCCTCAATGTGTAAAGTAAGGAAGATGGAAAACCAAACAGTGATGCAACAGGTATTCCTCAATGTGTAAAGTAAGGAAGATGGAAAACCAAACAGTGATGCAACAGGTATTCCTCAATGTGTAAAGTAAGGAAGATGGAAAACCAAACAGTGATGCAAGAGGTATTCCTCAATGTGTAAAGTAAGGAAGATGGAAAACCAAACAGTGATGCAACAGGTATTCCTCAATGTGTAAAGTAAGGAAGATGGAAAACCAAACAGTGATGCAAGAGGTATTCCTCAATGTGTAAAGTAAGGAAGATGGAAAACCAAACAGTGATGCAAGAGGTATTCCTCAATGTGTAAAGTAAGGAAGATGGAAAACCAAACAGTGATGCAACACGTATTCCTCAATGTGTAAAGTAAGGAAGATGGAAAATCAAGCATTGAAGCTGAACGGGGAGGTGTTTCTAAATGCTTAAAGTAAGGAAACTGGCAACAACAAAAACAGAACGGTGAAATAATAGGTATTCCAAAATGCTTCGAACGGAAAGTGGAAATCAGTACGATGAAATAGGGGATATGAAACTGCAAAATGAAACCGTAAAACAGGTTTGCTTAATGTTTGACGTCACAACTGGAAAATGAAACAATGAAACAGGGGGAATTCCTAAATGTTCTAAGTAAGAAAAATGGAAAATGAAACAATGAACAAAAGTTATTCCTAAAAATATGTAAAAGTACAGAAGCTGGTGGACAAACGCACCAATAAAACGTGAGTTATTGCTAAGTGTTTTATAATGAGGTGACTGGAAGCCGAAAAAGGTATTATTCCTAACCGTTTAAAGTCAAATAGAGATAAGGAAAATGGAAAACGAAACAGGAGTTATACCTCCACGTTTAAAGTCAAATAGAGATAAGGAAAATGGAAAACGAAACAGGAGTTATACCTCCACGTTTAAAGTCAAATAGAGATAAGGAAAATGGAAAACGAAACAGGAGTTATACCTCCACGTTTAAAGTCAAATAGAGATAAGGAAAATGGAAAACAAAACAGGAGTTATACCTCCACGTTTAAAGTCACATAGAGATACGGAAAATGGAAAACGAAACAGGAGTTATGTCCTCCACGTTTAAAGTCAAATAGAGATAAGGAAAATGGAAAACGAAACAGGAGTTATACCTCCACGTTTAAAGTCAAATAGAGATAAGGAAAATTGAAAACGAAACAGGAGTTATACTTCCACGTTTAAAGTCGATAGATATACGGAAAATGGAAAACGAAACAGGAGTTATACCTCCACGTTTAAAGTCAAATAGAGATAAGGAAAATGGAAAACGAAACAGGAGTTATACCTCCACGTTTAAAGTCAAATAGAGATAAGGAAAATGGAAAACGAAACAGGAGTTATACCTCCACGTTTAAAGTCAAATAGAGATAAGGAAAATGGAAAACGAAACAGGAGTTATACCTCCACGTTTAAAGTCACATAGAGATACGGAAAATGGAAAACGAAACAGGAGTTATACCTCCACGTTTAAAGTCAAATAGAGATAAGGAAAATGGAAAACGAAACAGGAGTTATACTTCCACGTTTAAAGTCAAATAGAGATAAGGAAAATGGAAAACGAAA
>CM065710.1:20870463-20882963 GCA_017654935.2 Phymorhynchus buccinoides
TGGATGGATGGATGGATGGATGGATGGGTGGATGGGTGGATGGGTGGATGGATGGATGGGTGGATGGATGGATGGATGGATGGATGGATGGATGGATGGATGGATGGATGGATGGATGGATGGATGGATGGATGGATGGATGGATGGATGGATGGATGGATGGATGGATGGGTGGATGGATGGATGGATGGATGGATGGATGGATGGATGGATGGATGGATGGATGGATGGATGGGTGGATGGATGGATGGATGGATGGATGGATGGATGGATGGATGGATGGATGGATGGATGGATGGATGGATGGATGGATGGATGGATGGATGGATGGATGGATGGATGGATGGATGGATGGAGTGGATGGATGGGTGGATGGATGGATGGATGGATGGATGGATGTGGATGGATGGGTGGATGGATGGAGGGATGATGGATGGGTGGAGGGAGGGAGGGATGGGTGGGTGGATGGATGATGGATGGATGGAGGGATGATGGATGGGTGGAGGGAGGGAGGGATGGGTGGATGGATGGATGAGTGAGGTGGGTGGATGGGGATGGATGGATGGATGGATGGATGGGTGGATGGGTGGATGGATGGATGGATGGATGGATGGGTGGATGGATGGATGGATGGGTGGATGGTGGATGGGTGGATGGATGGATGGATGGATGGATGGGTGGATGGATGGATGGATGAGTGGATGGATGGGTGGATGGAGGGATGGAGGGAGGGATGATGGATGGGTGGAGGGAGGGAGGGATGGGTGGGTGGATGGATGATGGATGGATGGAGGGATGATGGATGGGTGGAGGGAGGGATGGATGGGTGGGTGGATGGATGATGGAGGGATGGAGGGATGATGGATGGGTGGAGGGAGGGAGGGAGGGGTGGATGGATGGATGAGTGGATGGATGGGTGGATGGATTGAGGGAGGAGGGAGGGAGAGAGCGATGGGTGGATGGATGGATGAGTGGATGGTTGGGTGGATGGGGGGAGGGATGGGTAGATGAGTGGATGGATGGGTGGATGAGTGGATGGATGGATGGAAAATAAATAAATAAATAGAATGAATAAGTAAACAAATAAATGGTGGTGTAAACGCCAGAGGGTGCTATCAGTCTCCTGTATTCATGTTATGGCCGAACCTTCTGGCTTTCAGCCGATGACATATGCTTCGGTGGTGGGTGGGTGCGGTGCCCCAGTGCGCGTGTGTATGTGTCTGTATGCATGTGAGCACATCCAGGCTAAATGATTACAACCATGCTAATAACGCAGAAAGACAGGCAGGCAGACAGATGAAATGAAATGAAATGACATTTTACTTGCATCTCGGCTTTAATGCACAATACAATTGCAAGGGACTGGGGTGGTGGGGGGGTCAGGCAGACAGGTGGACAGTTAGACAGGTGTTAACATTTTATTTGTTCTATGTATCTATTTATTTTGTTTAATTGTGGAACTTGAAAAGCGCATTATAATAAGATCTATAAGCTGTACATCAGTGATCATTATGCAGACATATATATGCCCGCCTACACACACACACACACACACACACACACACACACACACACACACACCATTTTTTTAACACTTTTTACACCGTTTGTCTCCCTTATCTACTATCGGTACGTACCGGTACAGGACAGACGTACCGGTATACCGTGCCTTTTTAAAATCGTACCGGTATTTTCTGCATTACCGGCTCGTACCAGCTCTAGATACATGGAGACGGGGACATATAGAGACGGGGACACATAGAGACGGGGACACATAGAGACGGGGACACATGAAGACGGGGACACATGGAAACGGGGACACATAGAGACGGGGACACATAGAGACGGGGACACATAGAGACGGGGACACATAGAGACGGGGACACATAGAGACGGGGACACATAGAGACGGGGACACATAGAGACGGGGACACATAGAGACGGGGACACATAGAGACGGGGACACATAGAGACGGGGACACATAGAGACGGGGACACATAGAGACGGGGACACATAGAGACGGGGACACATAGAGACGGGGAGACGGGGACACATAGAGACGGGGACACATGGAGACGGGGACACATAGAGACGGGGGACACATGGAGACGGGGACACATGGAGACGGGGACACATAGAGACGGGGACACATAGAGACGGGGACACATGGAGACGGGGGACACATAGAGACGGGGACACATAGAGACGGGGACACATGGAGACGGGGACACATGGAGACGGGGACATATAGAGACGGGGACACATGGAGACGGGGACACATGGAGACGGGGACATATAGAGACGGGGACACATAGAGACGGGGACACATGGAGACGGGGACACATAGAGACGGGGGACACATAGAGACGGGGACACATGGAGACGGGGACACATGGAGACGGGGACATATAGAGACTAAATTGGGGACACATAGAGACGGGGACACATGGAGACGGGGACATATAGAGACTAAATTGGGGACACATGGAGACGGGGACATATAGAGACTAAATTGGGGACACATAGAGACTAACATGGAGACGGGGACACATGGAGACGGGGACATATAGAGACTAAATTGAGGAGGGACACATAGAGACGGGGACACATGGAGACGGGGACACATAGAGACTAAATTGGGGACACATGGAGACGGGGACATATAGAGACTAAATTGGGGACACATAGAGACTAAATTGGGGACACATTGAGACGGGGACATATAGAGACTAAATTGGGGACACATGGAGACGGGGACACATGGAGACGGGGGACACATGGAGACGGGGACATATAGAGACTAAATTGGGGACACATAGAGAATGGACCCAATTGCTACGTGAGCGTTCTGCATGGCAAAGCATTGAGTCAGCCATGTGATAGGGGGCACGCGCTTCTAGTCATGCATTTAACCTATCACCTACCCCCCCCCATCAGACCCCCCCCCCCCCCCCCCCCCCCTCCCCCCCCCCCCCCCCCGCCCCCCCCCCCCCCTCTGCCATTGTTCCCCACCCTCCACTCCGACCCGGCCCCAAACCCCAATCCCACCCCCTTCCTCATTTCTATTCTTTCGTCCTGACCTTTTTCACCTCCCCCCCCCCCGTCCCCCCCCCTGTCCCTCTCCATTTGGGCTCTATTTCCCTCTCCCTAAAGGGGCCGACCCGCTTGTCCAACTACGGTCGTACAGCTATCCACGTGTGATATTTGTGAGGCAGGATGCTCACCAACTTGACTACTGTCTTGCATAATTACCGTGGCCCTGTCTCATTTGTCCATCTCACTTCCATCGACTCCACTCATCCATTCAAGGGGGGCTCCTGAGTACCTCCACCCCTCCACCGCCTCAAGAGGGTTACTCCATCCCACCCTGTGGTGAAAACAGCAATTTTGAACTTCAAGGTGTTCTTTAGGTGATGCCGATCAAGAATAGGCGCGGTTGTTGAGGTCTAAAAAACAACAATGGTTCTCAAGTTTTAGGTACATGAATATGTGGGTTTGACCCAGAATGGTAAGCATTTGAAAGAGCCTCACGCTACACCTTGAGTGATGCTGATCAAGGATATGTCTGAATATTTAGACTACGGCCAAGCGTTCTTGAGTGTTAGGCGCACAGACGTCAGCATATTCAGGCAGATGTTTATGCCGCGTGCGTGTGTGTGTGTGTGTGTGTGTGTGTGTGTGTGTGTGTGTGTGTGTGTGTGTGTGTGTGTGTGTGTGTGTGTGTGTGTGTGTGTGTGTGTGTGTGTGTGTGTGTGTGTGTGTGTGTGTGTGTGTGTGTGTGTGTGTGTGTGTGTGTGTGTGTGTGTTTGTGTCTGTGTGTCTGTGTGCGTACGTGTAGGTAAAGAGGGGGAGTGGGAGTGGCAGGAGGCTGGGGGAGGGGATGCGGAAGGGTAACGGGAGAGGGGGAAGGGAAGGGGGGAGGGAGAGCAGACAGGCAGACAGACAGATGGAGGGGGGGGGGGGGGGAGACACACGGGATGTCATCCTGTTGTCAGCCGGTGATCAATCTGCAGCTTATTCGTCTTCTGTCCTTTCCGCTCGTATCACTCTTGTCTTCCTTTTCTTTTCTTTTTCCTTTCTTTTCTGGGTTCTTTCTTCTTCTTTTGGGGGGGGGGGCCTTCTTTCTTTTTTTTTGCCTCGGGAAGTACTGTTTTTGTTTCGTCCGTCCGTCCCTCCGTGCGCGTGTTTTTTTTTTCTTCAAAAACTGTTCAGTCTATTTCAAGTGCCCTTCATCTAATTGTTTTTCATCAAATCTTGTTTTAACGTCCTCTGACCTGCACACAGGCACATATAATAATAATAATAATAATAATAATAATTAATAATGCTTATATAGCGCATAATCTTGATAAGCAACTCACCATTCGTACACACATATGGGACATGGGACATATGGGACATTTGTCAGTATTCGATAGGGGGACAGGGGAAAATGGGGAAGGGGGTCGTGATAAGGGAATGATTGTCTTGAAATATGGATTTGGGAATTAAAACACAGGGATTAAAATCAATAAATATTGTTTTTGAATGAAAATGTTGAACGTCCTCCGGTCTGGAACAGACACATAATTATGGGACATTAGTACATATAAATATGGTGGGAGCGATCCTGGAGGGAATGCCCGGAGGCAGTGCAACACCAGAAAAGTCCCGATTTTGTAACACTATAGGTAATAATTGATAAACGTTTTTCTTTCCTTCTTTCTTTCATTGGCTGTTTTATGCTTTTCGTTCATTCGTTCTTTTCTTTCTTCTTCCATTCGTTTTTTCTCTTTCTTTTGTTTGTGCGTTCTTTTCTTTCTTTCTTTCTTTCTTTTTTTATTTATTCCTGTTTTGCTTTTTATTTTTCATTTTTTACCTTTTCTTTGCATTCATCTCTTTTCGTTCTCTTTTTCACCTTTAATTTTTGTTTCTATTCTTTGCTTCTTTCTTTTGAACCCCCCTTCTGTCACCTTTAATCATCTGATGAGTGTAATTGTAAACTAGCTGAAGAAAGAGCTGCAGCCAACTCATCTGATGACAGACTGACACACTGAAGGCTAGGAGAGAAGAAAGTCAAAATAGACAAAGGTGTATAACTCTCCATTAAAGGGATGCAACTCACTGAACAAAGTTACCTATGACAACCCTGCCTAGCCCTGCATGAATGAAAGGCACACGGGAACTAACCCAGAAACTTCCTCTAAAGGGACAACCTGACGGATGAGTTTTTGCAAGAAACACGTTGAGATCACCAGAAAGACAGCGTTTTTCAAGGATCGGAACACTCACTTTGCTCTGGTTTCCTAGAAATCAAACAGTCAAAACGGCGATTCCTCCTAGGCAGATTTGCCGGAAAGAGAAGCCATTTTGGACGGGGTGGGTGGAGGGTGGGTGGAGGCCATTCGAGTGGTTGAAGCTTTTTCTTCTTTGCAGTGCAGTAAAAAAAAAAAATTGAGCTATTTCCTTTGTTGTGAGCGAAACTCCTTTTGGTAAACTGTAAGTAAAAAGGCTTGTATTGTGGACATTTCGTGATTTGGTCTACGCGACTCAGGCGGCCATTACAAAAGACAAGGCACCTGCCTTCTCTTTCACTGAAAGAATCTGACTTCCAGTACGTCCGCCAAGGAGGAATGGCCGATTTGACGGTTTGATTTCTAGGAAACCAGAACAAAGTGAGTGTTGCGATCTCTGTAAAGGGTGTTTTCCTGGTGATCTCGACGTGTTTCTTGCAAAAACTTATCCATCAGGGTGCCCCTTTAAAAAAAAGAAAACTGAAGGTGTAGAGTGGCAGCCAATGCCATGTAACTTTTGATCTAAGTTGAGTTCCATGCATAAGTATTGCTTGCTAATTTATGTTGCTGCTACTGTATTGTGTATCTTTTTTAATAAATTCTTGTTTAAACCACATCCTCAATTTCCACGTGTCCATGGGTATGCAAGAAAAAGACTGTCAATTAAATGATTCATGTAATAGTCACGTGAGCTTGTGTTTCAATGAAATCACACGAGTCAGATGATCTGATCACGTGAATCACGTGAAAAGGCGTTCCCCCACAAAGGCAGCCAATGAAATTATTAGGTATTAGGTACTTTATAGTCACAGAGGCGTCTCTGTGAAATTCGGGTTGCTCCCACCTGGAGAGCGCGTCGCAGCCAGAGGCGCACCACCCAATTTTATTTTTATTTTATTTTTTGGGCATGCGATTTTTGTGTGACTGATGAGGAAGGAAGGGAGGGGGGTAAATTTTGACCAAATGACAACTTTTTCGTTGCCACTGGGTTTAACGTATGCTAAGTGCATGGGCACACGGGACCTCCGTTTATCGTCTCATCCGAAAGACTCCACGTTCAGACCGTTAAGGCCTAGTGCAGAATGAGAGGAAAAAATCCCCTGTACCCAGGTTCGAACTCGGGTTTACTTGACACGAAGCGAACGCGATACTACTGTGCCACTCTACACCTCAGTCAAAGATGTTCCCAACGCAGGCAAAGATGTTCCCAACGCAGGCAAAGATGTTCCCAACGCAGGCAAAGATGTTCCCAACGCAGGCAAAGATGTTCCCAACGCAGGAAAAGATGTTCCCAACGCAGGCAAAGATGTTCCCAACGCAGGAAAAGATGTTCCCAACGCAGGCAAAGATGTTCCCAACGCAGGAAAAGATGTTCCCAACGCAGGCAAAGATGTTCCCAACGCAGGAAAAGATGTTCCCAACGCAGGCAAAGATGTTCCCAACGCAGGCAAAGATGTTCCCAACGCAGGCAAAGATGTTCCCAACGCAGGCAAAGATGTTCCCAACGCAGGAAAAGATGTTCCCAACGCAGGAAAAGATGTTCCCAACGCAGGAAAAGATGTTCCCAACGCAGGCAAAGATGTTCCCAACGCAGGAAAAGATGTTCCCAACGCAGGCAAAGATGTTCCCAACGCAGGCAAAGATGTTCCCAACGCTGGCAAAGATGTTCCCAACGCAGGCAAAGATGTTCCCAACGCAGGCAAAGATGTTCCCAACGCAGGCAAAGATGTTCCCAACGCAGGCAAAGATGTTCCCAACGCAGGCAAAGATGTTCCCAACGCAGGCAAAGATGTTCCCAACGCAGGCAAAGATGTTCCCAACGCAGGCAAAGATGTTCCCAACGCAGGAAAAGATGTTCCCAACGCAGGCAAAGATGTTCCCAACGCAGGCAAAGATGTTCCCAACGCAGGCAAAGATGTTCCCAACGCAGGCAAAGATGTTCCCAACGCAGGCAAAGATGTTCCCAACGCAGGCAAAGATGTTCCCAACGCAGGCAAAGATGTTCCCAACGCAGGCAAAGATGTTCCCAACGCAGGCAAAGATGTTCCCAACGCAGGAAAAGATGTTCCCAACGCAGGCAAAGATGTTCCCAACGCAGGCAAAGATGTTCCCAACGCAGGCAAAGATGTTCCCAACGCAGGCAAAGATGTTCCCAACGCAGGCAAAGATGTTCCCAACGCAGGCAAAGATGTTCCCAACGCAGGCAATATGTTCCCAACGCAGGCAAAGATGTTCCCAACGCAGGCAATATGTTCCCAACGCAGGCAAAGATGTTCCCAACGCAGGCAAAGATGTTCCCAACGCATTACAACACTCTGATCATCTAGTGATTATGAGCTGATTTTTTTAACACTGACAGCCAATAAAGTTACAAGATTCTGATCATCTGGTCATGTGAACACGTGTGCTGCAAAGCAAGTAGCCAATGGGAATTGTGCGGAGATAATTAAGAGGAACAATTTCATGGTGTGTGGGAGTGATCTTGCCTAATTCAATCCGTCAAACAGGGGAAGCTACTCTACCATCAGGTAGATCCCCAGCTCTCGCCTCGTGTGCTTGAGCAGACATACAGCACTTAGAACACCGTGCATCATTCTAAAATTGATGTCATTTATATTTTTACGTCACATTTTGCAAGTTCTATCAGTTTGTGGCAACTGGCCACCCCTAATTTTACTCAAAAACATTTTTTGCAAGTCGCTGACTCGCATCCTGCGGTTTCAAGCTTCGACGCCATTGTTGCATTGTCGCTATGGTATTTGACCGAATAATGGAGGTAAACAACTCTACTTTTAACGAAGTGTTCTCCCCTCGTTTTTTTCTTCCGAAAACCGTCTGTTATCCAATTCTGACCGCATGACTCTCTGGGTAGGCAGCCAATGACGTCACACGCCACGTGAGCTGCGCAGGCCGCCAATGACATCACACTGCCTTGATCATCATGACCACGGTTTTCAGGGAGTTGGTGTTGGCCTTCCAGTCGTACCAGAAGACTCCATCGTCACCGGCAGAGGCAGCAGCAGCGGCCGTTGTGTGATAGCGACCGTTGACGTTCACGTTGCTGCAATCCCCGTACCTATGGAAACAATGGTTGAATTGTCATTTTATTGTTATTGGTGTTTTTTTAATATGCAATATCTTATATTGGAGTAAGCCTGTGTGCACATTTTCAAAAACTTCCGTACGGAAACATATCCGCAATCCATAAGTCCGTGTGCACACATAAACGGATATTCCATGCGGAACCCGTGCGCAATCCATAAATAAGTGAAACAAAGAAGGGAAAAGATTTGCGCACGTGTCCGAATTTCTCCTCTATGCGTAAACTGTTATCTTTCTTTCTTCCACTTATTTAGGGTTTTCCGTACGGAACTTACGCGTCTAATGTGAACCCGGCCTTAGAGAAATCTGGAAGTAAGGAATATGAAGGAGTGTGCACATTACACGCGGAAACCCATCCTGCATATCCCGTCCGCTTATTTATTACTTTCTTTCACTTCATTTGCGGATTGCGGATGTGTTTCCATGTGGAGGTTGTGCGTATGCATTATGTGTGCACACAGCCTAAATACGATTATCAGTTGACAGTTGTTTCTTACTGGAGAGTAGGATTATATAGGCGTTGTTGAAATCAAGCACTATCAGCACCCTTCTCCGCCTGAGGTGGGGGAGACAGTTGATGATACATGCTTGGTTTCTCTTTCTTTCTCTTTTTTTCTCTAAGACCACGCACACATTACAAGCGGAAACCTCATGCGCTTATCCGCAAATAAGTAAAAGAAAGCAAGAACAATAAGCGGATGAAATAAGCATAATATTATGCGGAATCGCATTCGCTTATTTTTCTTTCTTTCTGTTACTTACTGCTGCTACTGCTGCTGCTTCTAGGCCTACTACTACAACAACAGCAGAAGACTGCGTCGTAATAATGGTAGCACCAACAACAGCAGCGACAGCAGCAGTAGTAGTAGCAGTAGCAGCAGCAGCAGCAGCAGCAGCAGTAGTAGTAGCAGTAGCAGCAGCAGCAGTAGTAGTTTCACAGATCCCACATATATGTTGTTGTAGTAGTAGTAGTAGTAGTAGTAGTAGTAGTAGTAGTAGTAGTAGTAGTAGTAGTAGTAGTAGTAGTAGTAGTAGTAGTAGTAGTAGTAGTAGTAGCAGCAGCAGCAGCAGTAGTAGTAGTAATAGCAGTGGTAGTATTAGCAGCAGCAGCAGTAGTAGCAGTAGTCGAATAAGCACCACAACAACAACAAGCAACAACAGTAGCAGCAATAGTAGTAGACGTGGCAGCAGTAGTAGCATTAGCAGCAGTAGTAGTAGAAGAATCACCACAAGAACAACAAACAACAGAAGCAGCAGTAGCAGTAGTAGTAGTAGTAGCAACAGCAGTAGCAGTAGTAGTAGTAGTATTAGTAACAGCAGCAGCAGTAACAATGCTAGCAGCAGAAGCAGCAGCAGCATGGACAGTACACATGGGTGAGGAATGGGCCTCAGAGGCCTCAGTGTTCACCAGAATCCCCCCTGGTCATCCACGGCGCAGTTTCCGCTGCTGAGGTCGTGGTCACTGTCGTAGGTGGAGAAGGCCTGGTGATTGTTCAGCTGGAGACTGTCCCCTGAGAAACAGAGAGGGGAGCGAGAGGGGGGGGAGGGGGGGGGGGGGAGAGATAGAGAGAGGGGGAGGGAGGGGGGAGAGAGAGAGAGAGGGGGGGGGGGGAGGGGGGAGAGATAGAGAGAGGGGGATAGAGAGATGGAGAGAGATAGAGAGAGAGGGGGAGAGAGAGAGGGAGGGAGGGAGAGATAGAGAGAGAGGGGAGAGAGAGAGAGGGGGAGGGAGGGAGAGATAGAGATAGAGGGACAGAGAGGGGGAGGGAGGGAGGGAGAGATAGAGAGAGGGGTAGAGAGAGAGAGGGGAGAGGGAGGGAGAGATAGAGAGAGGGGGAGAGAGAGAGGGGGAGAGAGAGAGGGGGAGGGAGGGAGAGATAGAGAGAGGGAGAGAGAGAGGAGAGGGAGGGAGACATAGAGAGGGGGGAGAGAGGGAGGGAGGTAGATAGAGAGAGAGGGAGGGGGAGAGATAGAGAGACGGGGGGGGGGGGAGAGAGAGAGAGAGAGAGAGAGAGAGAGAGAGAGAGAGAGAGAGAGAGAGAGAGAGAGAGAGAGAGAGAGAGAGAGAGTGAAGGAAAAGAAATGAAACGAAATGTTTTTTAATGCGGATTTTTTTGTATCACTGTCGGTGTCTGTGTCTCTGTGTGTCTCTGCGTCATTATTAATTGTGTGTGTGTATGTGTGTGCGTGTGTGTGTGCATGTGTGTGTGTGTGTGTGTGTGTGTGCGTGCGTGTGCGTGTGCGTGTGTGCGTGTGCGTGCGTGTGCGTGTGCGTGTGTGTGTGTGTGTGTGTGTGTGTGTGTGTGTGTGTGTGTGTATGTGTGTGTGTGTGTGTGTGTGTGTGTGTGTGTGTGTGTGTAAGGGTTGGGGGGAGCCAGATACACAAACACAGATGGCACACACAACAAGCCGATCATTTCCACTACACTTGAATAAAAAAAATGGTCCTTTTAAATAAATCTAAGGGAGACAATTTCTGCGCGTGCAACACCAGATATCAAGGAGTGAATTCCCTTTAACTTTGATAGATTGGAACGTCTTGATGACTAAACAACACAACACACACAACACACACACACACACACACACACACACACACACACACACACACACACACACACACACACACACACACACACACACACACACACACACACACACACACACACACACACACACACACACACACACACACACACACACACACACACACACACACACACACACACACACACACACACACACACACACACACAACACACACACACACACACACACACACACACACACACACACACACACACACACACACACACACCTTACCGGCATTTCCGGAATATCCCGACACGTTCAGAGCGTAATGATTGGTCGCATCGCTAACGGAAAATGCCGAGTAAAGAGCGAAGGCCTGCGAGCCGTCAAAATGCGTCATGTGCACGCGCAGTTTATACGTGTTGGATGACGTCAGCCAGTAGAGTTTCTCCAGACCTTATAAGGAAAGAGTAGGTCAGAATAGTAAAATCTGGAGTATGTTTAAATTAAATGCTAGTCATTTCAATCAAAGCAAAGTCAAACCAAAACAACGCATCACAGAGTCTGTATTAATTAGAAAGAAATGGTGGAAAGTTAACAGGACTGAGAGAGGAAAAAAGAGAGTGGTTGGGGGAAGGGGGGGGGGGGGGCGCTATGAAGGACGAACAGACAAAACATAGAGATTGAGATAAAGAAAATGAAAAGGAGAGAGAGATGTAGAATGTGTTTTAATTTCAGAAACACCAGAACGAATTTCAACAGTAAGGTGTTTTTTTTAAACATAGACCTATCCAAGACAGTTTCTAGATCAGATTAAATATTGCGTGTATCAACACAGTTTCCATGAACATTGTATCTATTGTCTGTTTCAATGTGAGTATGCCACACTTGCATTACATCTACAATCAAACAAACTTTGCCTTAAAAACACACTGACCCAGCAAAATTAAGTCCCTTGACGAGGTGTGACCCACATACAAATGCCCAAATATAAGTTTTCAAGTTTTCAAGTTTCTCTCTCGTTCAAATTCAAATTGAGACTGCTCTTCAAAGTCTCTGTTTCGTTTTTCATTTGGGGGCATTTGTATGGGAGTCACGCCTGGCCAAACTAAGATGTCTTACCAGAGAGAGAGGGAAACACGTGAAAAGCGTTATTTTCACTCATGGATGTGGTGGGTCTTTAAGATACGAACAAAAGCATCACGATTACGGACACACCGATACAACCACACATCTCCGAACCCATGTCCACCCAGAAGACGACGAACATTGAAGGCCCAGTTATGTTTCCCCCTCCCATCTCTACCTGTGACAACGTGTCATATATTGTACGTATTTTGGTCCATACACAAAAGTGTTATCCAGTACGGACTACATCTAACAGCTGAACAGATGGATAAAGGATACATACCGGTCTCTCCATGCTTTAACCCTTTCACCGCCGAAGTCGCATTTTAGCACCACAGTGATTTAACACCTATGTCACTAAAAGGCGTCAAATTGGAGTCTATTATCCAAAGACCCTATTGTCTTAGTTTTGGGAAGTAAGGATAGACCTTATTTTATATATGTCACAGAAGAATCCCCAATAC
>CM065710.1:20895463-20902963 GCA_017654935.2 Phymorhynchus buccinoides
TGAATGGATGAATGGATGGATGGATTGTTGGATGCATGGGTGGGTGGGTATGTGAGTGGGTAGGTTAGATCGCAAGGTGGATGGATGGATCTTAATGGATGAATGGATGGGTTTGAATGGATACATTTTTAGTTAGGTCGTAAGGTGGGTGGATGGGTGGATGGATTTTAATGGATGGATGAATTGGTTTGCATGGGTGGATTTTTGGTTGGGTCGTCACAGTAAGGTGAATGGATGGATGAATGGGTTTCGATGGATAAATTGATGGGTTTGAGTGGATGAATTTTTGATTGGGTTGTAAGGTGGATGGATGGTTGGATGGATGGATGGATGGATGGGTTTCGATGGATGGATTGATGGGCTTGAGTGGATGAATTTTTGGTTGGGTTGTAAGGTTGGTGGATGGTTGGATGGATTGATGGGGGGATGGACGGGGGGATGCATTCTAGTAGCAACAGTAGTAGTAGTAGTAGTAGTAGTAGTAGTAGTAGTAGTAGTAGTAGTAGTAGTAGTAGTAGTAGTAGTAGTAGTAGTAGTAGCTGTTGTGGTTGGTGCTTATTTTGTTGGTGGTGTTGGTGATGATGATGTTGTGGTTGTTAATTTTGGTGGTTGGGGTATTGTTGTTGGTGTTGTTGTTTTTGTGTTAATGTTGTCCCAAGGATATCTCCCGAACCGCTTCTTGTTGTTGCTGTTGTTGTTGTTGTTGTTGATGATGATGATGATGATGATGATGTCAGTTCTGTTGTTGTTGTTGTTGTTGATGATGATGATGATGATGTTAGTTCTGTTGTTGTTGTTGTTGTTGTTGTTGTTGATGATGATGATGATGTCAGTTCTGTTGTTGGTGTTGTTGATGATGATGATGATGATGATGATGATGATGACGATGTTAGTTCTGTTGTTGTTGTTGTTGTTGTTGTTGATGATGATGATGATGACGATGTCAGTTCTGTTGTTGGTGTTGGTGTTGATGATGATGATGATGACGATGTCAGTTCTGTTGTTGGTGTTGCTGTAAATCTTAGTCACTACTCACGGTTGGTGTAGTACCACTCGGAGTTCACGAAATGTTCATAGGGTCCTGGTTTGAAACCCCACAGCAGTTCAAGGTCTTGACCCCGACATCCGGTCACCTCAGAATTATCCGGAAGTGACGCAGAAGAAAGCCACGTGAAACTTCCGGCACCTACAACAGGAAGTGATGTAAATGTCTGTGAACGTGACTCAGAATCCACACCTTGATTGCTCAACAACTTTACGCAAAAAGAAAATGAGAGAGAGAGAGAGAGAGAGAGAGAGAGAGAGAGAGAGAGAGAGAGAGAGAGAGAGAGAGAAGAGAGAGAGAGAGAGAGAAGAGAGAGAGAGAGAATGAGAGAGAAGAGAGAGAGAGAGAGAGAGAGAGAGAGAGAGAGAGAGAGAGAGAGAGAGAGAGAGAGAGAGAGAGAGAGAGAGAGAGAGAACGAACGAACGAACGAACGAACGAAGACACAGAGAGAGAGAGAGAGAGAGAGAGAGAGAGAGAGAGAGAGAGAGAGAGAGAGAGAGAGAGAGAGAGAGAGAGAGAGAGAGAGAGAGAGAGAGAGAGAGAGAGAGAGAGAGAGAGAAAGAGAGCATTTTGAAATGAAAGTGTCATTGAGAACTAAACATCGGCAACAAAACCTATACTGGAATATTTATTAGACGAGACCTATCTTAGTCAGCCACACAGACAATAGAATGAAAGAGAGGGGGAAAAAGCCTACCTAAAAATATTTTTTAAAAATTAAGGGGGGGGGGGGGGGGTATGAAAAAAGGGGGGGGGGGGAGAAAAAAAGAAAAGGAACAAGGAAAAAAGGAGGAAAGGAAGGAAAAAAGAAAAGAAAGGGTTAAAAATGAAGGCGGAAGCGGTGGTGGGTTGCATGATGAGTGAGCAAGATAGCGGAGAGCGGATGAATGATTGGGTGTGGCGTGAGAGTTACATATTTGTTAATGTAAATTTATGTTTCATACTTTTATTTAATATTTTTATTTTACACGGTGGAAGACAAGTTTCCATGTGCGTTGTACAATGCCAATGGACACTAAAGAAACCTATGACTTATGACTTATGATATATTGGCTTCAGGTAAATAAATATACCATTGTAGAGAATTTCATGCGATTCTGTGCAACAGTTTACAAGATATCACGCGAGCCGAGAGAAAAAGGAACAAACAAATTATACGAACGAGCAACATTGCCTTCCGATCCACATAGAAACGATCGGCTTAAAGAAAGAAGTAGGAGAACTGGTTACACGGAGGGTATATTTACAGAGAAAACGGATAAATAAAATAGCACAACAACAACAAAGAAACAAACAAACAGCACACAAAATGCAGGAAGCACAGAGAAACGGATTGAAGTGGACACCCCCTCAGATCACACCCAAACCTGTCAACATGTCAAACCTAGGGAAATAATATTTCAAAATCAATCAATCAATAATAGGTGATCTCGAGTGTGTGAGTGTGTGTGGGGGGGGGGGGGGGGNACACGGAAGGAAATAAAGACGAGAAGGAAAAAGACAGAAAAATGGAAAAACAGAAAGATTGAATGATAGAAAAAGATAATAATTAGAAAGAAACCGAACGTTACAGAAATAAAGAAAAATCTAACAAACAATCACAGAGAGAAAGGGGAGAAATGTGAGTGACAGATGGATGCAGAGAGGGAGGGGAGGGGAGGGACAGAGGGAGACAGAGACAGGCAGAGACAGAGAGAAGCTGGAAAGCCAACACTTACCAGGAAGATACAGAAGAACAAATATCCACTTTGCTGAGCACGGCAACAGCAGCATGTTCGTCTGTCTGTCCGTCTGTCTATCAATCTGTCTGTCTACCTGTATGCATGTATCTCTATTTCCCCTCGGTCTTTCTTCCTTATTACAGACACAGCAGCAAAGGCAGTGTCGAACAGCAGACCTCCACGACACAACGAACAGCTGTCCCAGACTGACCCCCGACAGCCCACACGGACCCTGGACAGCTCAGACTGACTTATCTCTGTCGGGGGAGAGACTGAAACATGCTATGGCGCGCCAAAGATACAAAACTCTATCTAGCTGTTTGATAGAGTTTCGAAACTGTATCTATCAGTTCGATAGTCTGAAAACCCTATCTAGCTGTTCGATAGAGTTTTAAAACTCTGTCGAACAGCTAGATAGGGTTTCCACAAAATAACCCTATCGAGATATAGTTTTTCTATCGCGATTTCTGATTGGTACATGGCTTCAGCGACAAGTTTGTGGCCTTGGTAGGGCAGTGACCCGTGAATTTGAATAAAACAATAGGCCTAGGCCCTACACAGTCAAAGATACTAGTCCTATCTATCAATGAAATGCTTCGTTTAAACGTATCAAAATGGCGCGTTCGATAGAGTTTTACGACGAGAAACTCTATCTAGCTGCTCAACAGAGTTTTAAAACTCTATCTAACTGCTAGCTATAGTTTAGAAACTGTATCTAACAGTTCGATAGGGTTTTTAAACTCTGTCGAACTGCTAGATAGAGTTTTGGTCATTCGGCGCGCCATACTATGCACCTCTCGAACGTAGGCCAGTCTGTGTCGTTTCCGACCATGACTGCCAGATAGCAGAGGGGACAGCTGCTATTCCCGCGGGCTGGGTTCTAAACAAATGTTTATAGTTGAGATGCCTTGCCCAGAGCACATCCTCACTATTTCAGCCAAATGGATTTGAGGATAGGTGGTGTTGGGGAAGGTCCCCAAAGGCCAACCAACCCCCCTTAGCTGCTTCACCAAGGGCCATGGATGCGCTGTTTGTTGCTGAACACGGCCTACACTGAGTCACAGTCATGCAGACAACAATCAGCCGTACCAAGATGTTTCCGTTACTGTAGAATATCGTCTGTTGTACGGCTCTCTCTTACTGTTGGCCCCTGCCACGGGCTGATGTCAGCCAATGATACAAAGCCATTCAGCTAAAGAGCCGAAACATGAAACACTGTGGTCAGGTAATTGACCGGGAGCATCCCGCTATCGCTACGTATCGATAACACTACCAAGATAAATCAGTACAGCTTTCACTACGCATCGATAACACTACCAAGATAAATCAGCACAGCTTCCACTACGCATCGATAACACTACCAAGATAAATCAGTACAGCTTTCACTACGTATCGATAACACTACCAAGATAAATCAGTACAGCTTCCACTACGCATCGATAACACTACCAAGATAAATCAGTACAGCTTCCACTACGCATCGATAACACTACCAAGATAAATCAGTACAGCTTTCACTACGTATCGATAACACTACCAAGATAAATCAGTACAGCTTTCACTACGTATCGATAACACTACTGGGCCTAACTACAGCAACTAAGGGTTAGGGTTAGGGTTAAATTAGGGTTAAACTTAGGTAAGGAATAGGGTTAGGTTAGGGAAAGGGTTCGGGTTAGGGTTAGGAATAGGGTTCGGGTTAGGGTCAGGAAAAGGGTTAGGGTTAGTCTGTCAGAATTCAAACTGACAGATTGGCACAGTCATCATTATTCATTTTTCTCTAAGGGTCGTAGTGGTAACAACGGGTAGTTCTTTCGATACGTAGTGATAGCGCTACACACCCCAATTGACCCATTATTTCACCTCCGTTTTCAAACATCCGCCTTTTCTCTTATCTTTAGAAGAACAACAACAAAGATAGCAAAGCCATATAAACATGCTTCCAGTTCATGTATTTCTTGGGGCATGTGCAAAGCTTCCGCATAATTATAGGAAAAATTCGGACACGTGCGCAAATCTTTTCCCTTAATTCTTTGTTTCACTTATTTATGGATTTCGCACGGGTTTCCGCATGGGATATCCGCTAATGTGTGTACACGGCCTAATCATTGGATCCACAATCCGCATGTTCCGCACGGAAACCCCATTCAGTTATGTGAGAAATAAGCGGATGGGATTGCAGGTGTTGTTATTTTCCCCTTCTTCTCACATTATAGTTTCTGCTTCAAAACGTCTCCCTGCATTCGTTGGCCGGTTCCGTCATTTACCGACAATGTTGACAATGTAGTTGTCAGTTAACCCTGGAGATGTCAATCAATGCCGTACGTCCTGCCGTTTTTGAGATATTTCCATTGTAATTCGAGATTCGAGATGTGATTCGAGAGAGATTAATACATGTATTTTGTATGAACAGTCTCACTTATTTTTAATGTTTATATTCATTGATACTTGTCTTCATGTTGATTATTCTTGGCTTGTCTTTAATGTGTATGTTTATCTGTATGTTAGTGTTTAGGCCTTTGTTCAGCGCTTTGAGCACCCTGCAAAGGGAGTTAAGCGCTCTATAAATAACCATTATTATTATTATTATTATTATTATTATTAATTTCACCGATTTCGCGGTTTTTCGGCAGTATTTCGCCGAAAATTCAGTGAAATCATTTAATGTATCAAATGTCCCATACTATACCCACGGGGTCCTGAAACTTTCAGCCAAATCGGACAAAACAAGAGGGGAGGAAAAGAAACAAAAGTAGATGTTGTACAAAGACACTAGGACTCCATCCTGCTGATTATATAATAGGGTGGAATCCTTGGGCCAGGTACACAGTACATCCGGATCTTCCGCGCAAAAATAATCACTAACTAATGGAAAGAAGGGGGAAAATACACGGCCTTAGGGGAAATACGGACCCATCCGTATATTTTTTCCCTTCTTTCTTTTACTTATTTACGGATTGCGCATGGGTTTCCGCGCGGAACATCCGCGTGTATGTGTACACGGCCTAAATAACTTGAAACTTTCGTGGAAAGGGTTGGGTTTCTTTCTCTCTTTTTTTTTATATCTTCGAATCATTTTGTGTAAAGTTCATAAGTGAAGAATGATAAATCTGTTCTGAAAGAAACGAGCAGACAGGCAGAGACAAACAGGTAAACACGATCATAATCAGATACTCCTGATTGAAACAAACAAGGGAAGAAGAAGAAGAAAAGGAAAAGTCCTATCTGAATTGTTCATAGAAATGCTGAAGTGTAATACTATGTAAGTTGTTTTTGGCTCACTCGTTTTTGGCTCACTCGTGTTAACTTCGTTAACACGAAGTGAGTCTATAGTATGATAGTTGTTCGGTTGTGTGTCTGTGTGTATGTGTGCGCGTGTTGCGTCCGTGGTCTAATCTCCAAACTTTAACGTTGGCATTTTCTTGGGAAATAGAAGGCGTACATTGTTCAAACTTTCAATACACATAGATGTTTATGCAAACGTTCAAAAAATAATGATTTGAATAATTAAATACTTAACAACCATGTAAACTGATAACAAACAGATAACATTTAGATTAGTGGGTTAGAGAGTATGCAACAGGCAACATGAGTTAAGAAACTCATCAACACTGAAAGCCTCGATAGCTCATTGGTAGAGCGTCTGTCTCTCAAGCCAATGGTTCCGAGTTCAATTCTTGGCAAAGGCACTTTTTTTTCTTTCTTTTTTTAGTTGTATCCATTAACGATAGTTTCATTTGTACTTTAAACACCCCCTCATATTTACGACCCTCCACCTCAAAGTCATTATGTTTGGGCAAACTTGTACTTAAACACCACCCTCATGTTTACTACCCTCAATCTCAAAATCATTATTTGTTGGCAATCTTGCACTTTAAACACCCCCATCATGTTTGCGACCTTCAATCTCAGTCATTATTTGTTGGCAATCTTGTACTTAAACACCCCCCTCATGTTTACTACCCTCAATCTCAGTCATTATTTATTGGCATTCTTGCACTTTAAACACCCCCATCATGTTTGCGACCTTCAATCTCAGTCATTATTTGTTGGCAATCTTGTACATTAAACACCCCCCTCATGTTTACTACCCTCAATCTCAGTCATTATTTATTGGCATTCTTGCACTTTAAACACCCCATCATGTTTGCGACCTTCAATCTCAGTCATTATTTGTTGGCAATCTTGTACATTAAACACCCCCATCATGTTTACTACCCTCAATCTCAGTCATTATTTATTGGCATTCTTGCACTTTAAACACCCCCATCATGTTTGCGACCTTCAATCTCAGTCATTATTTGTTGGCAATCTTGTACATTAAACACCCCCATCATGTTTACTACCCTCAATCTCAGTCATTATTTATTGGCATTCTTGCACTTTAAGCACCCCCATCATGTTTGCGACCCTCAATCTCAGTCATTATTTGTTGGCAATCTTGTACATTAAACACCCCCTCATGTCTATGACCCTCAATTAGTCATTTTTGTTGGCAATCTTGTACTAAACATCCCCCCTCATGCTTACGACCCTCAATCTCAAAGTCATTATTTGTTGGCAATCTTGTACTTAAACACCCCACACACACACACCACACACCCCGAGTGAGCCTTGAAGGCTTGGCCTCTTGCTTCTTTCTTCATGCACGTGCGGTTACAGATTGATCAACTATTCATATAAATCACTTGACACTGCAGATATTTACTTAATTTTAATCCAGAAATGTTGTAT
>CM065710.1:20907963-20910463 GCA_017654935.2 Phymorhynchus buccinoides
TTAGAGTCATCTCTCTCTGAAAACAAAAGCATATCATTATTAGAGTCATCTCTCTCTGAAAACAAAAGCATATCATTATTAGAGTCACCTCTCTGAAAACAAAAGCATATCATTATTAGAGTCACCTCTCTGAAAACAAAAGCATATCATTATTAGAGTCATCTCTCTCTGAAAACAAAAGCATATCATTATTAGAGTCACCTCTCTCTGAAAACAAAAGCATATCATTATTAGAGTCATCTCTCTCTGAAAACAAAAGCATATCATTATTAGAGTCATCTCTCTCTGAAAACAAAAGCATATCATTATTAGAGTCACCTCTCTGAAAACAAAAGCATATCATTATTAGAGTCATCTCTCTGAAAACAAAAGCATATCATTATTAGAGTCACCTCTCTGAAAACAAAAGCATATCATTATTAGAGTCATCTCTCTCTGAAAACAAAAGCATATCATTATTAGAGTCACCTCTCTGAAAACAAAAGCTTGCGTTGTTCACTGGCTTTGTCTTTGCTGTTTTTACGCCCGCAAAGCGTTACATTTTTCTTCTTCTGTAAACCGTTGCAAAATGGATACTGAAGCAACGCTCTTCTCTTCTGTGCAAATCACAGGATTCAATAGGCCAGGAGTTGCCTGCCCGTTTGCTCAGTCTGTGTTCTATTCTGTTCTATTGCCCGATCGACGAGAAACGCCCGGGCCGGTTTTTGAATAGAACAGTGTTCGGCATTCATGAGTCGTGTGTGTGTTGTGTGTTTTACAAACTGATGCGCTGTTTGTTGTCTTTGTGTTGGCTAGCACTCCGGCAGATGAGGTCTGATCGAACCAATCGAGTCCTGCTTCTCAGGTTGGCATATTGGTTAATTGCAATAGGAATTGTCAGTTGCAATAATGGTCAATAATGACTTTGGCGACTAAATGAAAGAAGAAGAAGATTGCTGGAATTTCTGTCATTAGCTTCATCACCAGCTTCAATCACTATTAGTTTCGTTCAGAGCTGAAAATTCACCTTATAGATTATTTCATAGTTTCTTTAGAAAAATGCGTTTCCTTTTCTTCTTTTTCTTTTTTAAAAATTATTTATTTAGGCCTGTATAAACTGTAAACAGAATCCACTGTGCTCTCCTTTTCAACCGACAACGCTTTGATTTACTGATTGATTGATTGATTGATTTCACAAGTGTCCAATACTGAGAAACCCCCAGGAGAGCTGGACATGGTCTTCTAACTCAATCGGTGAATGTGTGTTTGTTTTTTGTTTTGTTTTTAATGAATATGTGGTCAATATCAGTTAAATGAAATTTTCTTTTCAAGACTTCGATCTGGCCTCTTCCCTGCCGCGAAGTGATCGTTTTGATTGGTAAGTTGCCTAATTAGCGATGATCAATTGTTGGTTCTCATTCCGAGCAAGATGAAAGAGAGTACAGTTAGTGTTGGGAGTTTACGTTGTGTCCATAACTCCATTTCATTGTAAAGTACGTATGCCATACGTAATGTCAGTGATGAGTGAGAGAGAGAGAGAGAGAGAGAGAGAGAGAGAGAGAGAGAGAGATTGATTTCCACCTCACACACACACACACACACACACACACTACACCTACACACACACACCACACACACACACGCGCGCGTACTGTCATATACATACACGTATTCACATAGGCACACACATTTGCCGGTACACACTACCGTGCACACACACATACCAACTAGCGCAACTCCGGTACCGCCAAGAAGTAGCGGTAATGCCAAGTAGCGGTTTCGCCGGGTCCAGCAAAATATTATTCGGTTATGAGACGGCGGAGAGAGGCCCAGAGAGGCGAGAGAGAGAGTGAGCGCTCTCCCTAGAAACAGTACCGCCTAGTAACAGTAACGCCAAGTAGAGAACGCTGAGTACACCAAATTTGAAGAGAGAGAGACAGATAGACATATAAGAGACATGAGACACAGAGAGCGAGAGACTCCTTAGTAACAAAGGCAGAGAGTAGAGAGTAGAGAGAGACGCTGAGAGAGAGAGAGAAGCGACTCTCGTGCGCCCCCCCCCCCCCTAAGGCCCCCCCCATCCTCGCTGCTCTGAGAGTGAAACAGCGACGCTGACAGCAAAACTGTAAATTGGTGCATATCGCGCGCGTTTATGTGAAAAGGATGCTGTATATGCGCGCGCGTTTCGGAATCGATTCGCTTCCGGTTTGGCACACGGATAGTCACCGTCCCCGGTCATCTACCTGCCAAATTCGAAGGCAATCCGTCCAGAAACACCGGAGATACGGGCACCGAGAGGCCGGCGGATGCGCGTTTCGCGCATTTGCCGAACCGCGCAAATGACACGGCCACCTCGGTTGCCGTTGTCATCGCCCTGTTAGGGCTCACAGCAAATTTGAAGCGATTCGGTCGAAAAACGGCGGAGTTATAAGGCCCGTTTTGTGTTTCACACACACACACACACACACAGACACACACACACAGACACACACACACAACTTTGCCTTATTTGCCTTTTTAC
>CM065710.1:20915463-20935463 GCA_017654935.2 Phymorhynchus buccinoides
GGTGAGTGGGTGTGGGAAAAGCGTGTTCACCTATCAGGGCTGCAGAGCGTGGCTGGTGAGTGGGTGCGGGAAAAGCGTGTTCACCGTATCAGGGCTGCAGAGCGTGGCTGGTGAGTGGGTGTGGGAAAAGCGTGTTCACCTATCAGGGCTGCAGAGCGTGGCTGGTGAGTGGGTGTGGGAAAAGCGTGTTCACCTATCAGGGCAGAGCGTGGCTGGTGAGTGGGTGTGGGAAAAGCGTGTTCACCGTGTCAGGGCTGCAGAGCGTGGCTGGTGAGTGGGTGTGGGAAAAGCGTGTTCACCTATCAGGGCTGCAGAGCGTGGCTGGTGAGTGGGTGTGGGAAAAGCGTGTTCATCGTGTCAGGGCAGAGCGTGGCTGGTGAGTGGGTGTGGGAAAAGCGTGTTCACCATGTCAGGGCAGAGCGTGGCTGGTGAGTGGGTGTGGGAAAAGCGTGTTCACCTATCAGGGCTGCAGAGCGTGGCTGGTGAGTGGGTGCGGGAAAAGCGTGTTCACCTATCAGGGCTGCAGAGCGTGGCTGGTGAGTGGGTGTGTGAAAAGCGTGTTCACCGTGTCAGGGCAGAGCGTGGCTGGTGAGTGGGTGTGGGAAAAGCGTGTTCATGGTGTCAGGGTTCCTGCAGAGCGTGGCTGGTGAGTGGGTGTGGGATGAAGCGCCACCCGCAGAGTTATTGTTCTTTGCGTTTCCTTTAGAGCTTCTTCAAAGCGTGGCTGGTGACTACGGGATGAAGCGCCTGATCTCCAGAGTTTTTCTTCTTTGCACATTCATAGCGCACGTACACACGACATCCGGATTTTCTGCGCGGAAATAATGAATAAGTAAAAGAAAGAAGGAAAAAATATAAGCGCACGTGTCCTAATTTTCCCTAATCGGTATATTTTTTTCCTTCTTTCTTTTTCTTATTGACTAGCGCAACGCCCCGTACCGGTAACGCCTAGTACCGGTAACGCCTAGTACCGGTAACGCCTAGTGTGACGAGGTAATGGGTTAAAAGGCTAAGTCTCTAGGGAAGACTTTTAGTGTGTTAAATTTTCAAACAGAAAATTTGCCTTTAGCCCACTTCTCTAGGGTATGGGAGATGAGCAACTTTCCCGGCCCCTTTTCATCTAATAAATTTATATTTGTGCCCGGGTTCTGGCTCGTATGATTGTAAGAAATACAAGTGGTTGATTTGCTCTAAATGGCAGACAGAGAGAAGTAGGGTTTTACATGAAATTACAAGACTTCCACTCTCATCAGTCTGACCAAAGGGTTCAGAATTATTTGACACTTGTATTTTATTTACTCACAAAATCTGCATAAGATTATGCAACAATAATAATAAAGCAGCTCAATGGCGCCAAAACAAATATGAATGAAAAAACAATGAAATCCGAAAGGATTTACAAGACTTTTGTCTTTCTAGAAGGTTAGCCCCAAGCGGGAAGGGTCACTAATTATCTTCAGTTTCAGGAGGAAAGTTCAAATGATTGGCGTGGTCCTGTGAACTTAGCTATTGTCAAGTTCCTCCGTAGGGATCGGCGAGTGCTGGGTTGGCTGGGCTTGCTCGTCAGGTGAGAGTAGCTCCCAGTCGTTCCGGTTACGGCGTCGCGGGATGGCATGGTTCAGGCGTGGTCTCCTCGCGGATTCTGGGTGCGGGGCGTCTTGGCGGCGTTCCCGTCTGGTTTCCTTGTGAGTCAGGGATTGAGCGTCCTGACCACGATGCCCTGCTGATAATCACAGGAGAAGGTGGATGTAGATCTCTATGGCTGAGAGACAAGGGGCTTCAGTCGGCAGGGAATTAGTGGATCCCAACCGGCTAGAAGGCTGCCCTTGTACAATAGCACTAGTTAATAAATAAACTGAATTTCAGTTAACAAACTGAGATCAGTAAAACATAAAAGGTGTACAGGAATCAACTGATATTATTCAGTACCCGGCTAGATCAAAGTCTATGATCAAGCCAACATCACTCTCCATCCAACACCTGGAAAGGAATGTTATCATAGTTAGCAAGGCTGCAACCCACAGGCTTCCTACTAAAAATATACAAAAGGGTTAGTAGGCATAAAATCCGGTTCTGGTACCAAAAGAGTCAAAGTAAAAAACACACACACAAATAATCAGTGCACATAAATAGAACAGAATACCACTTCTTTTCAATAACATATCTACTCCTTATTCATCATTGAACATAGGATCTAGATCAAAAATATGATCTAACAAAACAAATCTCAATCACCAGCCATCAATAATACTCACTAGTTGGGCTATTAGGACTGGCTGGGAGAGAGGTTGAGTCTGCAATGTTGCTTCGCCAGGTTTTGGAGGTATTATGAGAGAGAATGTGTAGGCTAACTTTCCTCACTACTCAAATTTTCCCCTCTCATTTCAAACAACGAGACCCTGTGATTGGTTCATAGCAGTCGACACGTCACAAGATGACGTTATAATATTATGCATACTAGTACAGAACGATCACGAGCTGGTTACATCACTGGCACGTGTCACATTCCTCTTTCTCGTGATCGGGAAAGGAGATACGGGGAACAAAGGGAGACCGCCAATGTGGGTGTCAGGGAAGGTAAAACGGGCTTCAAAGAGATAAGCGCCTATAATCGGCAACCGGTTTGATGTTGAATTGTAATAGGGCATTTGCAACGAGTTTTCGTGCTTTGAGTAGAAAGAAAAGGGGGGGGGGTGTAGTTGTTGGAAAGAAAGGGAGAAAGTGGGGCATGCGCTTCCACTCCGTCACACCTAGTACATGTAACGCCAAGTACCGGTAACACTGAGTACCGGTTTCGCCGGGTCCATGAAATATTATATTTTTACTTTTGTGGCTGAAAACCCAATTTTTAGACCCCTACTACTTTCAAGGCCTACCGATCTCCATGACCTTGACCGTGACCATGATCGGTATGCAATCATCAGAACAACCGTAAGCCAAAGTACCTACATGCCAAGTTTGAAGTCCCTAAGACCAACGGTGTGGACGTTATAGCCCCTTAAATATTTTCGGTTTTCAAGGTCATACACCAAGGTGAAGGTCACAACGGCAATAATTTATGCGCGGATGCCTTCCTCTCATGGTGACACGCCACCACACAAAATTGGAAACGATTCGGTGAAGCGGTTCGGGACATATGCGTGGGACAGAAAACCCTAATTATTAGACCCCTACCACTTTCAAGGCATACCGATCTCCCTGACCTTGACCTTGACCTTCATTGGTACGCCATCATCAGAACGGCCATAAGCGAAAGTACCTCCATGCCAAGTTTGAAGACTCTAGGACCTGCGGTGTGGAAGTTATGGCCCCTTAATGGTTTTCGGTTTTCAAGGTCATACGCCAAGGTCAAGGTCAGGATGGCAAAAAGTTTTGCGCGGATGCCTTTCTCTCATGGGGACACACAACCACACAAAATTTGAAGCGATTCGGTCAAGCGGTTCGGGAGATCCTTGGGACAGACAGAAAAGAAGAACAAACAAACAAACAAAAAAAAAAGGAAACAAACCTGAACGAAAACATACTCCTTTGCGATCGTAGATCGGCAAAGGACTAAAAGGAAAAACGAACTGAAAGCCTACTTAGTTAAACCAGAGAGGTTCTTAATCTGTGGTTCAACCATTGTAGCTCCGTTTTAATAAATCTGGGGACCCACAACTAAAACAAAAAAAGCATTCATTCTTCTCCATGAACACCCCCCACCGTACCCCACCCCCAACCATCCCCCGTCCCCCCCATCCCCCCCTTGAACACCCTCCACCATCCCCTCCATCAGCCCCCCTCACCCCACCAGCAACCCCCCCCCCCTCCCCCACCACACCCCCCACCCCGTCCTCCGCCCAGAGCCCGGAGGCACAGAGGCAGACAGACAGAGAGAGAGAGAGAGGGAGAAAGAGAGAGAGAGACAGACAGACAGAGAGAGAGACACATAGAAATACAGAGACATGAGACACAGAGAGAGAGACAGACAGAGACAGATACAGAGAGAGAGAGAGACAGAGAGAGACAGCGACGACAGCGACGCAGCGCGCGCACTCCCCCCCCCCCCCCCCCCCAAATGTAGGGGGGGGGCATACATCTTGACCTATAGCAGAAGGAGTGTTTCATAATCATTTTCACTTTGACCTCGCGCACGCAGAGAGAGAGAGAGAGAGAGAGGAGAGAGAGAGTAGTTACTTCTTCTTCTTCTTCTTCGGTCGTTCAGGCATGTTTCTGTCAATTACGAACGTAGATGCATCATGCTGCTGTTATGCACCTAAGTAAGAATAATTAGGCCCAGCATGTCTGACTTCGGCTAGAGGAAATCTTTTTGAAAGTATTTCTTGAAAAAAGGCAGGAGAATGGACCGGAAAGGCAGAAAGATAGTAGATAACAGCATGCAAAGGGAAAAGGCAGAATCAAAGAGACTGACAGATTAGAGGTAGTTATAAGCACATAACTTCCAGAAGGTGGGGGAACTATTTGTACGGAAGACCCCCCCCCCCCTCCCAGTATCCCTAGGGGGGGGGGGGAGCTTGCTGTGTTCTACTCCCACCCCCACCCCCACCCCCCACTCACACCCACACCCCAGTCAGTTTCTCTCTCTCTCTCTCTCTCTCTCTCTCTCTCTCTCTCTCTCTCTCTCTCTCTCTCTCTCTCTCTCTCTCTCTCTCTCTCTCTGGCTATAAAAATAGCTGCAGCGCGTGGAGAGCGCTGGGGTAATCCCAATGGGTCCCCCCGCACTTAGTGTTGGACCCATATAGCGACGCCCTACCACTGTTTTGGCCGGGGAGGAGGGGCCCCTCTACCTCATCCCTCCGGCCTAAACAAGTAGGAATCGTTAACTGCCCCGTCAGTAATCACTAGTTTTAAAATTGGCATATTTTAAAGATATTTTAACAACAAATTATGCTTTTAACAATAAATGTACATAACTTTGAAATATAATTTGAAACGCAGGGTCCACTTATAGAACATAAGGAACAGGGGGATAGCCTCTGTTTATAACTTTTTCTGCCCGGACTCGGCCAAATTATGTTTTTGTGCTTTTTAGAGTCCGTGGTTGTTTTTGTTTGTACATTTTGATTGATTTAGGGACCCTCGTTTCTCCTATCCTGTAAAATTTTTATACAGACATTTGATGTAAAATCTAAAAAATCCTTTTTAATTCTGTACAAATAGTTTTCCACTTTAAGTGGAAATCTTTTAAAACGAGATTTTTCATAAATAAAAGTCAAAAAAAACAAAAACGTGTAAATATTTTTCTCGTTAGACCTTCATTTGAATTTTAAAAACTTTCATTAAAACTTGTTCTTTTTAAATTGATAAAGTGGTCCTGAAATTTTAATCATTTGCTCTCGCCAGGAGGGGTACAGCTAGAAGTTTTATTTTAATCAAACATTTTATATCAAAAGTAAATTTTTACAATATAGAGTAGTCTCGTACGAGCCATGGCTCCTAAGAATTAAACTTGACCTTTATTCAAGATAAAACATTTGTAAAAAGAAAAAAAAACTCTAAAGTAGATAGAAACCTCTTTTTCTCTTTCCCTCTCCCCCTCTCCCAGTATCTAAAAGTAAAAAGTAATGTCCCATATGGCTTTGGACGGGAGGACGTAAAGCATAATATTTGTGGGGAGCTGCAGCAGCACAGCGCAGGCAAAAAAGAGCCAAAGACATTGAAAAGAAAAGACTAACATCTGGTCCCTTTTCCCTATATGAGTAGTGAGGACAGAAACACTGGTTATGTCCCTTTTAAACATCTTTATGACATAACACGTCGATAGGCCAGTTGAATTCTCCGTTCAAATTCCAGTCTGAGTCTTTGCATAGCCGCCACTGTGAACTACCCCACTACCCCACTAACGATAACTCTATCAGCCAGGCTCGCCGTAACTCTTAAGTAGTCCATCTTCCCCTTTTAGAGTCTTTGGTTATGTGTCAAGTGTTGGTTGAAATTAGCGTCCTTGCAAAATAAATCGGGTTATAGCGCGTGTTTATGAACGGATGCTGTTGACATTTTGCACGACGATAGTCACTATCCCTGGTCACGCATGTTCCAAATCTCGAGTCAATGTCGGGTCTGGTTACGCCGCGGTTTGTGAAAATGTGAAGCGGCCTGTCGGCGCCCGTATCTCCGGCATTTCTGAATCGATTCGCTTCCGGTTTGGCACACGGATAGTCCCCGGCCCCGGTCATCTTCCTGCCAGTGAACTACCCCACTAACGATAACTCTATCAGCCAGGCTCGCCGTAACTCTTAAGTAGTCCATCTTCCCCTTTTAGAGTTTTTGGTTATGTGTCAAGTGTTGGTTGAAATTAGCGTCCTGCAAAATAAATCGGGTTATAGCGCGTGTTTATGAACGGATGCTGTTGAAATTTTGCACGACGATAGTCACTATACCTGGTCACGCATGTTCCAAATCTCGAGTCAATGTCGGGTCTGGTTACGCCGCGGTTTGTGAAAACGTGAAGCGGCCTGTCGGCGCCCGTATCTCCGGCATTTCATGTTCTTTGCATTTTCTTACAGTTTCTCCAGAGTTATTGTTCTTTGCATTTTCTTACAGTTTCTCCAGAGTTATTGTTCTTTGCATTTTCTTACAGTTTCTCCAGAGTTATTGTTCTTTGCATTTTCTTACAGTTTCTCCAGAGTTATTGTTCTTTGCATTTTCTTACAGTTTCTCCAGAGTTATTGTTCTTTGCATTTTCTTACAGTTTCTCCATTTCATGTTGTTGTTGTTGTCCTTCTTCAGAGTGTAGCTGATGAGTATGGGATGAAGCACCATCTGCAGAGTTATCGTTCTTGGCGTTTCCCTACAGTTTCTCCATAGTTAAACCAGCCACGTAACGAAAGCCGGTTAATGTTTTTTGTGCTATCTGTCTGCGTTCCTATGTATGTATGCATGTTAACACGATAGCGTTTGAACAGAGGGACCCAGGTGTATGACACTCACATTTTGCATGTGGGTAGGTAAGTAATTAGGGTATCTAGGCCAAGTTCGAAAATGAAGGTCATTGGTCAAAGGTCAAGGTCATTGCATGGAGCCGAAAATGCTGCCGCGTAGCTGGTTGATATAGCGTTTTAACGCTCCAGTGTTTTTTGGTTGGTTGTATTTTCCTAGTTTCTCCAGAGGTATTGTTGTGTATTGTTTTGTTATTGTTGTGTGTTCATAGAGTTACTAGACATTATTATACACCCACACCCACTCACTCTCTCTCTCTCTCTCTCTCTCTCTCTCTCTCATTTTCATTTTCTTGCCTTGATTGTTTTTATGTCCATTTTTCTTTGCCTGATGCATGGTGTGAGTGTGTGAGTGAGAGGGCCAGGTGCAAAGAAGCTCTTGTAGCTTATCCTTTTTACCCGCAATAAAACATTCGTATTTCGTCTCTCTCTCTCTCTCTCTCTCTCTCTCTCTCTCTCTCTCTCTCCTCTCTCTCTCTCTCTCTCTCTCTCTCTCTCTCTCTCTCTCCTCTCTCTCTCTCTCTCTCTCTCTCTCTCTCTCTCTCTCTCTCTCTCTCTCACCATGTTGCATACGGACTTTTGTTAATAGCAATTAAAAACAAATTTTGATTTGATCTCTCTCTCTCTCTCTCTCTCTCTCTCTCTCTCTCTCTCTCTCTATCTCTCTCTCTCTCTCTCTCTCTCTCTCTCTCTCTCTGGTGCCTTACGTCAGCAAACTGTTCACCATATGACTAAGAGCAGACGTTGCAATAACAGCAGGCCTATTGTGTTTCTCAAGCAGCTTCATAAGGCCGTTGGAAAGGAAAACAGGGATGGAGAGAGAGAGAGAGAGAGAGAGAGAGAGAGAGAGAGAGAGAGAGAGAGAGAGATGTTGATGGTAGTAAGTAAGTAAGTAATAGTACATTTATATAGCGCTTTACCTCAGATAAGCCCAAAGCGCTTTACAATCAATTATTCATCAACAGACAACAAAAAAAGCATTCAAGAATGACACCAACCAGCAGCAACGCATATACAAAGCAACTCTATCTCTCTAACACACACACGCGCACGCACACACGCACGCACGCACACACACACGCACGCGCGCGCACACACGCACGCACGCACACGCACACACACGCACGCACGCACACACACACACACACACACACACACACACACACACACAGATTTATCGACGCCAACTCGTTCATACCCCATTCGGTAAGCCACAGCAACCGAGCCGTACGGACTGACCACATACACCAACACACTTACACAAACACCCTCACACACAACGTACGCACGCAGACAGATACACAGACACGCACTGACACAGACAGACACACACACACACACACACACACACACACACACACACACACACACACACACACACACACACACATGCGTGTGCACACAACCCACAAAGCCAAAGCACACACAAGCACACATGTATGCACACATGCATGCTCACACACACACACATACACACACACTCACACACACGCACCCCAAAACACAGCACAAACCTCTTTTGCTTTGGTTTAATTATTTTCCCTATGATTATTATATTTTTCAACTACACCCCTACCCTCACCTTCCTTTGACACGGGCAGATGGCCCCGTCATTCAAATGTTTGTTGGAGTTGAGCTGAGTTTTTAGTTGAGTGTGTGTGTATGTGTGTGTGTGTGCGCGTGTGTGAATATTCTGACAAATAAATATGTTTGCATAGGTGAAACTACTGCTGTGAGTATTAAAACAATCGGTTCGAAAAGACCGGTTCGGAGAGGAAAAACCGGTTAAAAACCGGTTCGATGATGATATACGCGCACGGGGGGGGGGGGGGGGGGGGGGGTATGTGTTGCACACGCGTGTGCGTGCACAAATGCAATCCTGTGTTTTTGTTAGGTTAGCAAGCAATGCTCCCACACAGCTAGAAGCAGATAGTGTAACTGTGTTCGATTGATTGTGAGAGAGGCAGAGTGTCACAGGGAGAACCACACACTGACAGCAATGGAGGTCTGGCAAACAGAAGGCATGTGTGTGTGTGTGTGCGTGTGTGTGTGTGTGTGTGTGTGTGTGTGTGCCTATGTGTCGTGCGTGCGTGCGTGTGTGTGTGTGTGTGTGCGTGTCGCGTCTATGCGTGCGCGCGATACGCGCGTGTGTGTGTGTGTGTGTGTTTATGCATGTCTATGTCTATGTGCGTGTCTGTTTGCCTGTGATACTTACAATGTTATGTGTGTCACAGTGTGTGTGTGTTTATGCATGTCTATCACTCTATGTCTATGTGTGTCTGTTTGCCTGTGATACTTAAAATGTTATGTGTCTCACATGTCTCACGCGCCGCGTACATGTGTGTTTGTGCGCGCGAATGTGCACATGCGCGTATGTGTCTTTTATGTGTGTGTGCGTGCTCACATATATGCAAACATGCACATGTGCGTGTATGTGTTTGTGTTGGTATATTTGTGTGTGCATACCAATGGGTGCACGCGCGCGTGCACATTCTTTTCTTTTTTTTAATCTTTTTTTTCTTCACAGGTCTGCTGTGCGTGCTGGCTCTAGTGGTCTACCCGGCAGGGTGGGGCAGTGAGAAGGTGAAGGACTACTGTGGGCAGTATGCAGCACCTTTTGACATGGACCACTGTCAGCTAGGTAAGTGAAGGACTACTGTGGGCAGTATGCAGCACCTTTTGACATGGACCACTGTCAGTTAGGTAGGTGAAGGACTACTGTGGGCAGTATGCAGCACCTTTTGACATGGACCACTGTCAGTTAGGTAGGTGAAGGACTACTGTGGGCAGTATGCAGCACCTTTTGACATGGACCACTGTCAGTTAGGTAGGTGAAGGACTACTGTGGGCAGTATGCAGCACCTTTTGAGATGGACCACTGTCAGTTAGGTAGGTGAAGAGACCACTGTGGGCAGTATGCCTTTTTCTCTGCACCTTTTGACATGGACCTTTCTGTCAGTTAAAAACTTGAAAAAGTCAACATGGTGGACATTATGAATGGCCAGGCTATATGGCTCGCCATCTTTTGTGTGTTGAGTTCATGGCTGATCATTGTCAGTTAGAGTGACGGTGAAGTTTGTTTACTGTGTGGCAGTGATGCAGTACCTTTTGCATGCATGTGGACCAATGTCAGTTAGGTGAAGGAGTAGAAGCCACGTACTGTGGGCAGTATGCCAAACCTTTTGACCAAATGGATCAACATGTAATATCTAGGTATACGTGAACTAACTAACTGTGGGCAGTACTGGGACCCCTTGCAGGCACATGGACCCACTGCAGGCACCACTGGTACCCATTGCAGGACTACTGTGGGACCCATTGCAGGCACCACTGGGACCCATGCAGACCACTGTCAGGTATTGCAGGCAAACTGGGACCCATTGCAGGCAGTACTGGGACCCATTGCACCACTGGGACCCATGGCAGGCACCACTGGGACCCATTGCAGGCACCACTGGGACCCATTGCAGGCACCTTTTGGACATTGCAGGCACCACTGGGACCCATTGCAGGCACCACTGGGACCCATTGCAGGCACCACTGGGACCCATTTGCAGGCACCACTGGGACCCATTGCAGGCACCACTGGGACCCATTGCAGGCAACACTGGGACACCATTTGCAGGCACCACTGGGACCCATTGCAGGCACCACTGGGACCCATATGCAGGCACCACTGGGACCCATTGCAGGCACACTGGGACCCATTGCAGGCAACACTGGGACCCATTGCAGGCAACACTGAGGACCCATTGCAGGCAACACTGGGACCCATTGCAGGCAACACTGGGACCCATTGCAGGCAACACTGGGACCCATTGCAGGCAACACTGGGACCCATTGCAGGCACCACTGGGACCCATTGCAGGCAACACTGGGACCCATTGCAGGCAACACTGGGACCCATTGCAGGCAACACTGGGACCCATTGCAGGCACCACTGGGACCCATTGCAGGCACCACTGGGACCCATTGCAGGCAAATTCCTCCTAGTTTGAGCTATGGACATCATTCTACAAACGACTGAAGCTGGACCATGATTTTCCATTACTGAGCAAAATCATCACTGCAGCTCTGGCTGTAGTGTTGGCCCCAGACTCTGGCTAATTTCCATATTGTCTGTATTTGCAGCAGGGTTCGCACAGTCTTTGAAAGCCTTTGAAAAGTGGCTTTGGTCTGTGAAAACCGAGAACTGGTTTGGTGAAAAAGTCATTGATGCCTACAAAAGTCATTGATGCCTAAGAAAGTCATTGATGCCTAAATAAGTCATTGATGCCTAAATAAGTCATTGATGCCTAAGAAAGTCATTGATGCCTAAAGTCATTGATGCCTAAATAAGTCATTGATGCCTAAATAAGTCATTGATGCCTAAATAAGTCATTGATGCCTAAATAAGTCATTGATGCCTAAATAAGTCATTGATGCCTAAATAAGTCATTGATGCCTAAATAAGTCATTTGATGCCTAAATAAGTCATTGATGCCTAAATAAGTCATTGATGCCTAAATAAGTCATTGATGCCTAAATAAGTCATTGATGCCTAAATAAGTCATTGATGCCATGATTGTTGTTGTTGTTGTTGTTGTTTGCTTTCAGAATTGATAAAGAAGCAATTTAATTTTTTCCACATAGCAAACATCCTCGATTTGTCGAAAGTTTCTTGCAACTTCCCTAAACTATATCCAGATCTTTTGGCTACACCGGTGCAACTTCAATGATCATGATCGAAGCAATCGTCAGCATTGCATGTTGCAAGAGGTCTTTGAAAATAAAATAAAGGCTCTTTGAAAAGTCTTAGAAAGTTTGTAAATGTTGATATGAAACATGTGCATGAACCGTGTTGTAGGCTGGTCATTCTACCTGGCAGTGGGGGGGGGGGGGGGGGGGGGGGGGGGTGGGGGGGGGGGGGGGGGGGGGAGTGGTCAGCTTCCTCTGCACCGTGTTGTCCATGTGGTGTGTCATTGCAGGCTGGTCATTCTACCTGGCAGTGGGGGTGACAGTGGTCAGCTTCCTCTGTGCCATGTTGTCCATGTGGTGTGTCATTGCAGGCTGGTGTTGTGTCATTGCAGGCTGGTGTTGTCCATGTGGTGTGTCATTGCAGGCTGGTGTTGTCCATGTGTTGTGTCCAGGCTGGTGTTGTCCATGTGGTGTGTCATTGCAGGCTGGTGATTCCATGTGTCATTGCAGGCTGGTGTTGGTGTTGTCCATGTGGTGTGTCATTGCAGGCTGGTGTTGTCCATGTGTTGTGTCATTGCAGGCTGGTGTTGTGGTGTGTCATTGCAGGCTGGTGATGTCCATGTGTTGTGTCATTGCAGGCTGGTGTTGTCCATTGCAGGCTGGTGTTGTCCATGTGGTGTGTCATTGCAGGCTGGTGATGTCCATGTGTTGTGTCATTGCAGGCTGGTGTTGTCCATGTGGTGTGTCATTGCAGGCTGGTGTTGTCCATGTGTTGTGTCATTGCAGGCTGGTGTTGTCCATGTGGTGTGTCATTGCAGGCTGGTGATGTCCATGTGTTGTGTCATTGCAGGCTGGTGTTGTGTCATTGCAGGCTGGTGTTGTGTCATTGCCTGGTGTTGTCCATGTGTTGTGTCATTGCAGGCTGGTGTTGTCCATGTGGTGTGTCATTGCAGGCTGGTGTTGTCCATGTGTTGTGTCATTGCAGGCTGGTGTTGTCCATGTGGTGTGTCATTGCAGGCTGGTGTTGTCCATGTGGTGTGTCATTGCAGGCTGGTGTTGTCCATGTCATTGCAGGCTGTCCATGTGTGTCATTGCAGGCTGGTGTTGTCCATGTGGTGTGTCATTGCAGGCTGGTGTTGTCCATGTGTTGTGTCATTGCAGGCTGGTGTTGTCCATGTGGTGTGTCATTGCAGGCTGGTGTTGTCCATGTGGTGTGTCATTGCAGGCTGGTGTTGTCCATGTGGTGTGTCATTGCAGGCTGGTGTTGTCCATGTGTTGTGTGCAGGCTGGTGTTGTGTCATTGCAGGCTGGTGTTGTCCATGTGGTGTGTCATTGCAGGCTGGTGATGTCCATGTGGTGTGTCATTGCAGGCTGGTGTTGTCCATGTGGTGTGTCATTGCAGGCTGGTGTTGTCCATGTGGTGTGTCATTGCAGGCTGGTGTTGTCCATGTGGTGTGTCATTGCAGGCTGGTGTTGTCCATGTGGTGTGTCATTGCAGGCTGGTGTTATCCATGTGGTGTGTCATTGCAGGCTGGTCATTCTACCTGGCAGTGGGGGGGACAGTGGTCAGCTTCCTCTGCGCCGTGTTGTCGGTGCAGGCAGACTCCTCCACCTCCTCCCATAAAGTGGAGGAACAGATCCTGGAAGGAAACAACCTCATCTGCGTCGTCTGAAGACAATGAGGAGGAGGAGGAGGAGGAGGAGGGGGATGATGATGATGACTTGCATCTTCCCACAAAGTGCAGGAAGACTGGAAGACTACAACCTCGCATAGGTTGTCTAACTACAATGATGATAATGAGGAGGAGGAGGAGGAGGAGAATGATGATGACTTGCATCTTCCACAGGTTCTGGAAGGAAATAACCTCATTTGTGTTTTCTAAGTAACTACTATTAACATCACCACCTGACGATGAGGAGGAGGAGGAGGAGGAAGAGGAGGAGGATAATGATGACTTGCGTCTCTCACAAAGTGAAAGAACACTGGAAGGCAACAACCTCATCTATGATCTCCCAATACAAATAACACCATCACCTGAGGAGGAGGAAAAGGAGGAGGAAAAGGAGGAGGAGAAGAGCAGTAATTGTTTTCTTCTTCTTCCTGGATTTGGACAGGGCCAATATATGTCATTTGATGTCCAGAACTTCAAATCATGCTAGGCAGGCGGCGTGTGCTCTCAGTTCTTTAATAAAGATAGATTAAAATCAGCTCTAAAACTTCTGTTAAAACTATGTACATTTCTTGATCCACAGGGGGGTGGCTCAGCAGAGAGAGGCCTGGTGGCTGGTGTAAATGCCACCAGAGATATAGAAAGTATATCTCTGATGCCACCAAGGCCTGCCCTGAACACATGCGGACAGGTGGTCTCTGTCAGAGTTGCGGGGAGCAGGTTCCACTCTCTCAATGTCCTTGGGGAAAAGGAATGGTAGAGAACTGTGTGGACTGTCCTTTCTCGGTGGAACCTCTGTGTGCCCCTCATTCTGGGGTCACTAGGGCGCGGATACTGGCCAGGATCTACGTCAACCAGATTGTTGTTGATTGTATGCAGCAGGCAAAGGCGGTTGGTCTTCCTCCGCTCTTGCAGGCTGTCCCACTGCAGCTCCCGTAGCATTTTATCAATGCAGCCAGGTGAGTAGTTGTAGTTGTTGTTGGCAAATCTGGCTGCCCTGCGCTGCACCATCTCAAGCTGGTGGATATCTTTTTGCAAGTGGGGATCCCATGCGGCTGAGGCGTATTCCATAATGGGCCGTACCATGGTGGTGTAGGAAGGGCTTGACTTTGGTGGTACAGTCATTTGTTTCGGCGCAGGAACCCGAGGGTTCTATTTGGTTTTCCCTGTTGTCACCTCGGTATGTTTAGACCAGGTCAAGTTGTTGTTGAAGGTGAGCCCCAGGTACTTACTGTCCTCTGATGACTGCAGGACTTCACCATGCATAGTGTAGGATGTTTCACGGACCCCCTTGGACTTACTGTCCTCTGATGACTGCAGGGTGTGGGATGTTTCATGGACCCCCGTGGACTTACTGTCCTCTGATTACTGCAGGACTTCATCATGCAGGGTGTATGTTTCACGGACCCCCAGGTGTACTTACTGTCCTCTGATGACTGCAGGACTTCATCATGCAGGGTGTGACGAGGTAATGGGTTAAAAGGCTAAGTCCCTAGGGAAGACTTTTAGTGTGTTAAATTTTCAAGTAGAAAATTTGCCTTTAGCCCACTTCTCTAGGGTATGGGAGATGAGCAACTTTCCCGGCCCCTTTTCATCTAATAAATTTATATTTGTGCCCGGGTTCTGGCTCGTATGATTGTAAGAAATACAAGTGGTTGATTTGCTCTTAATGGCAGACAGAGAGAAGTAGGGTTTTACATGAAATTACAAGACTCCCACTCTCATCAGTCTGACCAAAGGGTTCAGGATTATTTGACACTTGTATTTTATTTACTCACAAAATCTGCATAAGATTATGCAACAATAATAATAAAGCAGCTCAATGGCGCCAAAACAAAATGTGAATGAAAAACAATGGAATCCGAAAGGATTTACAAGACTTTTGTCTTTCTAGGTTAGCCCCAAGCAGGAAGGGTCACTTATTTTCAGTGTCCGGAAGAAAGTTCAAATGATTTTTGGCACTGTCGTGGGGACTTAACTCATGGCTGTGCTGAAGTTCCTCCGTAGGGATCGGCGAGTGCTGGGTTGGCTGGGCTTGCTCATCAGGTGAGAGTAGCTCCCAGTCGTTCCGGTTACGGCTTCGCGGGATGGCACGGTTCAGGCGTGGTCTCCTCGCGGATTCTGGGTGCGGGTCGTCTTGGCGGCGTTCCCGTCTTGGTGCTTGTGAGTCCGGGATAATCGTCCGGCCCACGATGCCCTGCTGATAATCACAGGAGAAGGTGAATGTAGTTCTCTATGGCTTAGAGACAAGGGGCTTCAGTCGGCAGGGAATTAGTGAATCCCAACCGGCTAGAAGGCTTCCCTTGTACAATAGCACTAAGAACACATAATCTGAATTTCAGTTAACAAACTGAGATCAGTAAAACATAAAAGGTGATCAATCCAACATCACTCTCCATCCAACACCTGGAAAGGAATGGTATCATAAAGTGCAAGATTGCGGCCCATAGGTTTCCTACTAAAAATAGACAAAAGGGTTAGTAGGCATAAACTCCGGTTCTGGTACCAAAAGTGTTCAAGTCAAAAACACACACACACAAATAATCAGTGCACATAAATAGAACAGAATGTTTACCACTTCTTTTCAATAACATATCTATCTACTCCTTATTCATCATTGAACATAGGATCTAGATCAAAACTAGGGTCAAACAAACCAGATCTCAATCACCAGCCATCAATAATACTTACTAGTGGGCTTATTATGACTGGTTGTGAGTGTTGCTCTAGCTACGTTTCAGCGTCTTGTGTGAAAACTTTTTCTCACTACTCCAATTATAGCCTTCACTTTCAAACAATGAAAGCCTGTCATTGGTTTATAGCAGTCGACACGTCACAAGATGATGCTATAATTTTATGCATACTAGTACCGAACAATCACGCGCCAGTTACATCCTTATCACATGCCAACATTCAAATCCTTCTCGTGATTGGAAAGGACGAGTTGTCTCCAAAGGGAGCCGACTGTTGATATCACTATCTCGTGATGGGGAGATAGATCGTGCTTCAAAGAGACAACGGCCTTAATCGGTTTCTGTTTGAAGCGGCCGGGCAATTAAAGTGGCGGCTGGTCGAGAAATGAAAAGGAGAGAGGGTGGGGGGGGGGGGGGGGGGGGGGAGAGAGAGAGGGGGGGGGGGTGTAGATAAGAAACGGAGAAAGTGGGTCACGCGGGACACTTACGTCACACAGGGTGTAGGATGTTTCACGGACCCCCAGGTACTTACTGTCCTCTGATGACTGCAGGACTTCATCATGCAGGGTGTATGTTTCACGGACCCCCAGGTGTACTTACTGTCCTCTGATGACTGCAGGACTTCATCATGCAGGGTATAGGATGTTTCACGGACCCTCTTGGACTTACTGTCCTCTGATGACTGCAGGACTTCATCATGCAGGGTGTATGTCTCACGGACCCCCTTGGACTTACTGTCCTCTGATGACTGCAGGACTTCATCATGCAGGGTGTAGGATGTTTCACGGACCCCCTTGGACTTACTGTCCTCTGATGACTGCAGGACTTCATCATGCAGGGTGTATGTCTCACGGACCCCCTTGGACTTACTGTCCTCTGATGACTGCAGGACTTCATCATGCAGGGTATAGGATGTTTCACGGACCCCCTTGGACTTACTGTCCTCTGATGACTGCAGGACTTCATCATGCAGGGTGTATGTCTCACGGACCCCCTTGGACTTACTGTCCTCTGATGACTGCAGGACTTCATCATGCAGGGTGTTTGTCTCACGGACCCCCTTGGACTTACTGTCCTCTGATGACTGCAGGGTGTGGGATGTTTCACGGACCCCCAGGTACTTACTGTCCTCTGATGACTGCAGGACTTCACCATGCAGGGTGTAGGATGTTTCACGGACCCCCAGGTACTTACTGTCCTCTGATGACTGAAGGACTTCATCATGCAGGGTGTATGTCTCACGGACCCCCAGGTACTTACTGTCCTCTGATGACTGCAGGACTTCATCATGCAGGGTGTACGGATGTTTCACGGACCCTCTTGGACTTACTGTCCTCTGATGACTGCAGGACTTCATCATGCAGGGTGTATGTCTCACGGACCCCCTTGGACTTACTGTCCTCTGATGACTGCAGGACTTCATCATGCATGGTGTAGGATGTTTCACGGACCCCCAGGTACTTACTGTCCTCTGATGACTGCAGGACTTCATCATGCAGGGTGTATGTTTCACGGACCCCCAGGTACTTACTGTCCTCTGATGACTGCAGGACTTCATCATGCAGGGTGTATGTTTCACGGACCCCCAGGTACTTACTGTCCTCTGATGACTGCAGGACTTCATCATGCAGGGTGTATGTCTCACGGACCCCCAGGTACTTACTGTCCTCTGATGACTGCAGGACTTCATCATGCAGGGTGTATGTCTCACGGACCCCCTTGGACTTACTGTCCTCTGATGACTGCAGGACTTCATCATGCAGGGTGCATGTCTCACGGACCCCCTTGGACTTACTGTCCTCTGATGACTGCAGGACTTCATCATGCAGGGTGTAGGATGTTTCACGGACCCCCTTGGACTTACTGTCCTCTGATGACTGCAGGACTTCATCATGCAGGGTGTAGGATGTTTCACGGACCCCCAGGTACTTACTGTCCTCTGATGACTGCAGGACTTCACCATGCAGGGTGTGGGATGTTTCACGGACCCCCAGGTACTTACTGTCCTCTGATGACTGCAGGACTTCACCATGCAGGGTGTGGGATGTTTCACGGACCCCCAGGTACTTACTGTCCTCTGATGACTGCAGGACTTCATCATGCAGGGTGTAGGATGTTTCACGGACCCCCAGGTACTTACTGTCCTCTGATGACTGCAGGACTTCACCATGCAGGGTGTGGGATGTTTCACGGACCCCCAGGTACTTACTGTCCTCTGATGACTGCAGGACTTCACCATGCAGGGTGTGGGATGTTTCACGGACCCCCATGTACTTACTGTCCTCTGATGACTGCAGGACTTCACCATGCAGGGTGTAGGATGTTTCACGGACCCCCAGGTACTTACTGTCCTCTGATGACTGCAGGACTTCATCACGCAGGGTGTATGTCTCACGGACCCCCTTGGACTTACTGTCCTCTGATGACTGCAGGACTTCACCATGCATGGTGTAGGATGTTTCACGGACCCCCTTGGACTTACTCGGCATGACTCTGATTACAGTACATTTGCCTGGGTTGAATTCCATCTGCCATTCTTTCTCCCACTGCTCCAGTGATGACAGGTCCGTCTGCAGGGCTTGCTGGTCTTTGTCTGATGAGATGGTTCGGAACATAAGGCAGTCATCAGCAAGGAGTTTGGACTGAGGAATGAACGGCGCCCGGCAGTTTTAAATTAAACTAATTTCAACATTCACTCATCGTTTATGCTATCTGGCAGTCATTGTCGGAAATGACAGACAGGCAACAACAACGTTCAACCTATTTCTGAGCATTCTTACCAAAACTGTGGGGTTCCATTCAACCTTTATCTGTTCATAAGCATTTTTCTTTTTAAATGGTCACCATACCATATATTTTGGGTACTATGAGGCATGCTTTATTATTGAAGATGTATCCCCAAATTTTACACAAAATTCTGATTTCATTATACTTTCTATATGTGACCCATTGCCACAAAATGAATCGTGATGTCCCAGAGGTCACTTTTGAGTTATTAACAAATCGTTATTCCGCACTTAAAGAGCTTTCAAACAAACCAAAAGGTTTGTAAATCGGACTATATGTTGCAAAATTACGAAGATTTGAAGTCATATACTCAGGGAATCGGCGAAATGAGAAAATGCAACCAGTTTCATCAAAATATGTATAAAACAACCAGATGTTTCTGATACAAACACACTTTTAAGGCAGAAAGGATAGTTTTTACACTTAAAATTCAATACTTCTGTAGATAAAGACCTATTGTTCAATAATAAGTCACAATCTGAGAATTGATGATTTGACCCCCCTCCACCTACAATTGTCCCTAGGGGGTAAGTGAGCCAGGGACAACACGACTCATTGTGTGGCGACGGGTCACATTTGACCCCCCCTCCACCTACAATTGTCCCTAGGGGGTCAGTGAGCTAGGGACAACACGACTCATTTTGTGTGGCGACGGGTCACATTTGACCCCCCCCCTCCACCTACAATTGTCCCTAGGGGGTAAGTGAGCTAGGGACAACACGACTCATTGTGTGGCGACGGGTCACATTTGACCCCCCTCCACCTACAATTGTCCCTAGGGGGTCAGTGAGCTAGGGACAACACGACTCATTGTGTGGCGACGGGTCACATTTGACCCCCCTCCACCTACAATTGTCCCTAGGGGGTCAGTGAGCCAGGGACAACACGACTCATTGTGTGGCGACGGGTCACATTTGACCCCCCTCCACCTACAATTGTCCCTAGGGGGTCAGTGAGCTAGGGACAACACGACTCATTGTGTGGCGACGGGTCACATTTGACCCCCCTCCACCTACAATTGTCCCTAGGGGGTCAGTGAGCTAGGGACAACACGACTCATTGTGTGGCGACGGGTCACATTTGACCCCCTCCACCTACCCCTAGGGGGTCTCCACACGACTCATTGTGTGGCGACGGGTCACATTTGACCCCCTACCTACAATTGGGGGGTCAGTGAGCTAGGGACAACACGACTCATTGTGTGGCGACGGGTCACATTTGACACGACGGGTCAC
>CM065710.1:20940463-21000463 GCA_017654935.2 Phymorhynchus buccinoides
CGTTGTTTGTTTTAAGAAGGAATGTGTTTTTGAGTTCAACGAAAGAGTCAGGAATTGAAGAAAACTATACAAATTAAATCGAAATATCAAAGCGCAGTTTTCCTTCTTTTTTTCAAGGAGTTTAAAAAAAATAAAAAAAAAAAATAAATAAAAATTTCAAACTTTATATTGTACATTTTCAAAGGCGTTTTTAAAAAACGGACTTGGTTTATCATTGCTTAGCATGCGTATGATCAAAACCAATTGAAATTGGATTTTAAAGCTCCACCGAAATCAGAATGTGTCGGCTGTATGCAGTGGGGAGATCAATGAAAACATGTACCTGAGTAACCTCACATTAAGGCCCTAATGGATGAGGGAACGCACAAGAAGAATTTTGAAAAGTCCATGAACAACAAACGGACCAAAGGAGGGGTAGGGAGGGTTGGACGGGCAGAGGCGATGGTAGGATGACAATAACGGGGGTGGGGGGGGGGGGGGGGGGGGGGGGAGAAGAGGGGAGGAAGGAGGGGTCAAAGAATGCACTGACAGTCATTACATGAAGAGAACAGATGTGTGGCCAACAGAAGCAGCTCCAACAACACAGATCTACCCAGCAAAGAACTGGAGAAAACGATGTGTGTGCAAAACAATTGTTGACATTTGTGCACTTCTACTGCTTTTGGGCTTATTCATTTATTTGTTTCTTATTGTAAGCGCTTACGGCTTCTTTAAGAATAAGCAAAGATATTCTAAAAGGGTAAGATGGATTACTTAAAAGCTCGGCGAACCGGGCTGATAGAGTTATCGTTAGTGCGGACGTGTACACTATTCACAGTGGAGGCTATCCAAAAACTCGGACTGGAACTTGAACGGAGAATTCAACTGGCCTATCGATGCGTAAAATGTGTCACGTTTCAAAGGGACATAACCAGTGTTTCTGTCCTCACTACTCATATAGGGAAAAGAGACCGGATGTTTATTTTCCCCTGTACAGTCTTTGGAATAAGCGCAAATAAATGCTGCTTATTATTATGATTCCGCTCTAGGGCCAGTCTGACCCGTGTAGGCCTAGGCCTAGGCCTGAAAAGAAAGGCTAGAGAAGAAACAGGAGAGGGGAGGGGCAGACAATCACAGAAACTAGACTGATGACAACACACCGATTGCTGAACGTGAGAGAGATGGTAGAGAGTCAGGCAGATCAAAGCATTACCAATAAGAATAATGAACCGATTAAAATGAATTCTGTTCCAGGAGAGGGGAAAAAGCAGAAATATACAAAGAAATTACTACAAAGCCAAGGGAAAGAGAGAGACAGACAAACACAGGAAAGAGAGACAGACAAACACAGGAAAGAGAGAGACAGAGACAAACACAGGAAGAGAGAGACAGACAAACACAGGAAAGAGAGACAGACAAGCACAGGAAAGAGAGACAGAGACAAACACAGGAAAGAGAGACAGACAAACACAGGAAAGTGAGAGACAGAGACAAACACAAGGAGAGAGAGACAGACAAACACAGGAAAGTGAGAGACAGACAAACACAGGAAAGAGAGAGACAGAGACAAACACAGGAAAGAGAGAGACAGAGACAAACACAAGGAGAGAAATAGAAATGAATCAGTTGTTCTCTTCATCTTGATACAGCAAAACAAAGAAAAGAAACATTTAAATTACACATCAAAGCCGAATTGATGATACAATGTCTGGTTATAATGAACGGGAAACAACGACAAAACATGAACTAATTATTCATTATGAAGGGCAAGCCTTCTATGATCCTTCATTCTCTCTCTCTCTCTCTCTCTCTCACACACACTCTCTCTCTCTCTAGTTGTGCAACATTACAATCCGGATTTCTACGAGAGTTACACCACAGATATACACCATCATCGTGAGCAATACCTTTACTTATTTTGCCTTCTAGAAAAATACCCATGCCCAGAAAATCAACCAACTCGCATAACTCTTTGAATACACAAAAAAAAATTTTTACGCATAGGACCCCAACATTTCCACACACACACAAAAACGAGTGATAAGCCAGAAGACACTTACTCATTGTTCTCGTGTGAAAGCCAGAACGAAGTATCGCCAAAGAAATACAGAAGGCTGGTAACACCTTCTGGGTTTCACCCGAGAACAATGATGATTCTGTCTGGCATCAAACACTTCAAATATGGCAGTTGTTGCTTCTTCTTCTTCTGCGTTCCCAGTTGGTTCCACAAGGGCTGATACAAAAGAAGAAAAAGTTCTTTCACTTTACAACATCACGCCGGAATGAACCAGCCACCAATGGCCAACAATTAACCGGCCAATCATCGACCAATGGCTAACAATTAACTGGCCAATCATCGACCAATGACCAACAATTAACCGGCCAATCATCGACCAGTGGCCAATCATCAACAGGCCAACAATTAACCAGCCAATCATCGACCAATGGCCAACAATTAACTGGCCAATCATCGACCAATGGCCAACAATTAACCGGCCAATCATCGACCAGTGGCCAATCATCAACAGGCCAACAATTAACCGGCCAATCATCGACCAATGACCAACAATTAACCGGCCAATCATCGACCAGTGGCCAACAATTAACCGGCCAATGATCGACCAGTGGCCAACAATTGACCGGCCAATCAACTAACCACATACGCGTCAAATCCGATAAGGTGTCACACTTCAGCCAATCAAAAAGTAGGTCTCTTGTAATACAACCAATCACAGATGATCTCTCATCGCTGAACCAATCGAAGATTTCTCAGTATTTTATACTTACACCAATCAAAACCAAAAAATGATCTCTCTCATCTTTGAACCAATCGGAAATGATCTCTCTGTCACTCAACCAAATCAAAGAAGGTCTCTCATTATTCAACCGAAGGTCTCCCTCATTCAACCAGTCACAGAAAATGCTCATCATACATCGCCAGGTCAAAGACGAGACAACAATTAACATTGAATGTTCTGGGTGAAAACAACAAAACAACCCAAAACAGTGACATTATCGACAGTTATGTAACTTCAGAAGTCAAACACAGTTCAGTTTTTCATGGAAAGAGAACAAAATCCATGTACAACTTCAAAATGAAATTGAAGACGACAGAACTTTTCCCCCCAGAAAGTTCCCCACCTCTCTTTTCTCAAATGTTATCACACACACATATAGTGCAACGATGACTTTGTACACAAAACAACACCAACAATAACAAGAAGAAGACACATTTCCAACTGCAGACAATAGTCCACTTTCTTCTTTTTCCCCGAACAACGATTTAGCAATCATTGATCCACAATGATGAAAAACACAGGAATCAACCCGTCAAGATGATAAGGTCTCATAATTCAACCAATGAAAAAAGGTCTCTCAAGATTCAACCAATGAACAAAGGTATCTCAAGATTCAACCAATGAAGAAAGGTATCTCAAGATTCAACCAATGAAGAAAGGTATCTCAAGATTCAACCAATGAAGAAAGGTCTCACATGGTTCAACCAACGAAAAAGGCTTTTTCATATTAATTTCAACCAATCACAAGTCTTTCGTACTTCCAAGTATTTCGATATATCGAGAAAGGTCTACCATGATCAACCAATCACAAAGGGTCTTTCACATTTCAACCACATGCATCAACCTATTAAAGAAGCTCTCTCATGTTTAACCAATCACAAAAGGTCTCACATATATAATTTTAACCAACCACAAAAGGTCACACATTTTAACCAATCACAAAAGGTTTCTTATATTTCAACTAATCATAAAAGGTCTTCTTCATGTTCAACCAATCACAAATGTTCTTTCACATTTGAATTTGAATTAACTAACTCTCAGCCATTTTAATCACAAAATATAGCTAGTCAGAACAGACCTAACATGTCAACCAACCAGAAAAGGCTCACATAGTTCAACCACATATTTCAACCAATCAAAAAAAAAAAGCATCTCACATTTCGACCGATCAGCTCCCTGAAATCCCACTCAACTCTTCCCTTCCCGTCAGCTGTATTGGGGGTGGGGATGGGGGTGGGGGGGGGAGAAGCAGTGGGAGAAGGGAGGGGGGGGAGGAGATATCACATAATGATCGTTTGTTTTCTGTCTCTAAAAACATTCCAGAAAGAAACAAAAGGCAGAGAGAAACAACGACCAGCCAGCATTGTGAACAGAGGGAGAGAGAGAGGGTAATACACAATGAAGGGGGGGGGGGGGGGGGGGTAGGAAGGAAGAGGATAGGGGGTGAGGGGGTACCCAATGACGTTATCACAAAACATCAACATATAATAAAGTGAACAACAAACGCACGAACAGTGTAGCAGTGTTGTCAGTCCGACATCAACACAACCCCCCCACGCACTTTCCCTGAAGTGAACACAGTAAAAGGGGACAAAGGAAGAACAAGGTATTATATCATCAACAGTACACTGACAGTAACAACCTTCAAGCATTACCACATTTCCATTGTATGGAAATCTTTACCATTAACACATATCCTCATTTAGCCGGAAATCTTCATCAATAATATTGATTTTTTTTTGATTTTTTTTTTTATTTGCCCTGATTTTAAATCACAATTATTTATATTTTCGGTTTAGTAAACAGTTAACACGAAACATAACAACACTATTGCCCCAAATTATTGATATTTTTTTTATTAGTTTCGTTTAGGTTAACAGACCTTATATACCATATTTTTAACAGGATATTTCAACAGAAAATGCTTAAATGAAATATTTCAACAAGCGTTTTGCTTCACATTGCTTCCTAGAAACTGTGTAGCTTTTTTCCTTTTTTCTTTTTTAAATGGGCGGTCCAAGTTTTCAACGAGTCTTGTTGGCTTTTAAGATTAGTTGAGTCTGTTTTTATTTCATTTTTCGTCTTGACACTGGCTTTCATTATTCTCATGGCTAGAAACAACTTGAGAAATACATACAACACCACTTCTGTACAATAAAGATGGTTGGTTGGTTTTCTCAAAGTTGGCATAGACTATAAAACAAACAAATTGAAATATGCGTAACACGGGTAGTGATGGACTCACTTTCTGTCGGCCATTGTTTTTCCAAATTGTTCTCAATCACTTTCTTGTTGTGCGCTTTCCCCTGGTTTCATCGTCAGCGACAACCATGTTCTCCACCCATCTGGGGACCTGCTAATGGTGGAAGGGGGAAATCCAACTTTCATAATCACAAGAAAAAAAAACACCTAACAAACTTGGGTGGAAAAACACCCCCCTCCCTCACAAGCAGTTTTTCGTTTAAGACACTTTCAAACGTTATCATCTTCAGCCGTACTTGTTCCACTCTGTCTCGCAAAAAGGAGAAACAATCGCTAGAAAAGAATGTTTAAGACACTTTTGAAACTTTCGTCGTTTTTTATTTTAACGTATGGCCACTGCACGGCATACATACCCGTCCCTGGATTTAAAAAAGAAAAAGAAAACAAAGACAAACATAACAAGAAAAACTTGAGGAAAATGGCACACAATTGTACAAAGCTGTGAATATTTTGCTTCCCTTTTCGTGATGACAACACAGAAACGCCACACGCAGTGTTTGGAGTCTTTTTGATTTTATTTTCCCCCCCCCCCCCCTCCCCCCCCCCCCCTACCCCCCCCCCCCCCTAAACCCTCTTGCATTTATTCCGCCCCAAACCGCCCAGCCGGAAGTTGCCTCTGTGTATTCAAGTCGCCCCAAACCGCCCGTAGCTTGCCCCCCACTGTGAGACCCCGTCTGATGGCATTTACATCACGCAAAGTTCCGGCTTTGTTATGCACACACTATGAAGAAGATTTTTGCTTGCAGTGATGTGATAGAACTGTATGGCGCTCTGTGTGCTTCAAATGACAGATTCTCCTGAAAATGTGTGAAAAAAATGTGAACACTAGAAGTTTTTTCTGTAACAAATGCGAATGCAAGACGGTTAAATCGGTTCGATAGTTGAGGCATATGATCTTGATTGGAATACAACGCAAGTTAGTATTCTTACCAATGAAATTGGGAAAGCAATTAAGAAACTGTTGTTATCATCTTGTTCTATTGGTAAAGGGGGCAATACGAGCATTTAGAAGAGCACAACGCATACACTAGAAACATGCACACAGACACCAGCATAGAGTTAAGAAGAACAACAAAGGACAAAACAACTGTCATTAATGAACAGAGAGAGAGAGAGAGAGAGAGAGAGAGAGAGAGAGAGAGAGAAGAGAAGAGAAGAGAAGAGAAGAGAAGAGAAGAGAGAGAAGAGAGAGAGAGAGAGAGAGAGAGAGAGAGAGAGAGAGAGAGAGAGAGAGAGAGAGAGAGAGAGTGGAGGGGAGAACAAAACTACAGATAAAACTCCCAAAGCCAAACATTGCTTACAGGGGAAAAGAATGTCTGAAAAGGAAAACTAAGAAAACAAAATGGGCACAGAACAAAAAGAACTTACCCCTACCCCCCCAAAAGCCAACACAAACCTCAACACAACAGAATTACAATGCACCCAACAAAAAGAACTTACCCCTACCCCCCCAAAAGCCAACACAAACCTCAACACAACAGAATTACAATGCACCCAACAAAAAGAACTTACCCCTACCCCCCCAAAAGCTAACACAAACCTCAACACAACAGAATTACAATGCACCCAACAAAAAGAACTTACCCCTACCCCCCCAAAAGCCAACACAACAGAATTACAATGCACCCAACAAAAAGAACTTACCCCTACCCCCCCAAAAGCCAACACAACAGAATTACAATGCACCCGACAAAAAGAACTTACCCCTACCCCCCCAAAAGCCAACACAACAGAATTACAATGCACCCAACAAAAAGAACTTACCCCTACCCCCCCAAAAGCCAACACAACAGAATTACAATGCACCCGACAAAAAGAACTTACCCCTACCCCCCCAAAAGCCAACACAACAGAATTACAATGCACCCGACAAAAAGAACTTACCCCTACCCCCCCAAAAGCCAACACAACAGAATTACAATGCACCCGACAAAAAGAACTTACCCCTACCCCCCCAAAAGCCAACACAACAGAATTACAATGCACCCAACAAAAAGAACTTACCCCTACCCCCCCAACAGCCAACACAACAGAATTACAATGCACCCGACAAAAAGAACTTACCCCTACCCCCCCAAAAGCCAACACAACAGAATTACAATGCACCCGACAAAAAGAACTTACCCCTACCCCCCCAAAAGCCAACACAACAGAATTACAATGCACCCAACAAAAAGAACTTACCCCTACCCCCCCAAAAGCCAACACAACAGAATTACAATGCACCCAACAAAAAGAACTTACCCCTACCCCCCCAAAAGCCAACACAACAGAATTACAATGCACCCGACAAAAAGAACTTACCCCTACCCCCCCAAAAGCCAACACAACAGAATTACAATGCACCCGACAAAAAGAACTTACCCCTACCCCCCCAAAAGCCAACACAACAGAATTACAATGCACCCGACAAAAAGAACTTACCCCTACCCCCCCAAAAGCCAACACAACAGAATTACAATGCACCCGACAAAAAGAACTTACCCCTACCCCCCCAAAAGCCAACACAACAGAATTACAATGCACCCAACAACAACAAGGAAAGAAAAGACAAACCAAGCTTTTGACACAAAAAGCTTAATACATGTAGAAAACAAAATCCTTCGACGCAAAAGACTTAAAACACCTCAAGAAATTCCCTTCAGCACAAAACTGAAAACAGCTGAACACATAAAGGAATACTCTTAATAATATAACTCTTAATAATATAACAAAAATAATAAACATACAAATGGGGGGTAAACCAATAAAGAGCTACAAACACACCAAAATAAATTCTGCAGTAGAAGTTGACTGAATCAGACACAATGACCAACAATAAACCAATCTACAGAAGCAAGACAAAAGTTGAGGAAAATCCCCTAACAAAACCTGCTTGGATTTATAAAAGAAGTACATGCACACGCTGCAGCAACGATCGCCACTACAAACTCCAGGAAGTCGAGGAAAAACATCCCAGAAAGGTGAACAAATCCATCAGACGAGTGAACAGCACTATCTGAGGTCCTCGTTCAACAAACAAAAGTGAAAACAATAAAAATGTAGAGCAAAATGGAGTCCAGAAGGAAGATATCCGGAGGTAGAACATAATATGTGAGCTCAGGTGACATACATGTGTGCATACATTTGCATGCATGAGGGCGTGCACACACACAAACATACACTACAGACACAATCTGACAAACATTCAGACAAATACATCAAGACACTGAAGCCTAGTACCTGTCATCAATGTAAAACATGTGCACGCATGTGAGTGCGCGCACGCATAAACAGTGACACACGCACGCACACTACGCATCAACAGCTCAGCTGTTATCCCATAATGCCATAGCTCAGGAGTAGCGCACTCCCGCCACAAACAAACACACAAACTCTGCTAAAAATTCACCAATCGCTATTTAAAGCCCCCAAAACACCTACTCATTCGCTTGATACATAACAGATTAAAAACATTTCTTTTATCATCAAGGCGAGCGATTGACGTGTTCATTTTAAAAACAACGAAAACTGAGGAAGGACAACAAAATGTTCCGAATATCTAAGGGCTACAGAAATAATGCATGCATCATAAATGAAAATAGATGAATTACTATATATTGAAATTTATCTTACAAACATCTTTATCATTTTCGTGATCTGCGATGAAAACATAAAAGATGGAGAGAAGAGAGACTATGAGAGAGAAAGAGAGAGAGGGGGGGCGGGGCGCATTAAACCACATACAGGATCTAGAAACCATCATGGCCAGTTGAATAAAATAAAACTGTACAAAATGTCCGTCTGTGTGCTTCACGTTCATCATTAAGCCGTGTGAATCTTGCAACATCAACATCAACATCAACATCATCAACCTACCACCACCACCCACCAACCTCTGCCGACCAATCACATCAAGGAAACAAATCGTCAACCATCTAAAAATATCATCCAATCAAATGACAGAATCACATTGAGAAAGTTCTTTCCCGTTTCCCCATTCCAACCCCCAACCCCAGGATCACATCAAATATTTTCGTTAACAAATCATCTCCACAATAATATGTACACTGTGCAACATCAAATAACTTTTTTTTCTTGGAATTTTCCCCCGATCTAAGATTGATTTTCTTATAAAAAAAATAACAACACACACACACAAATCTAACCAACCAAACAAACCCCCCAAAAGAACACCACACTTCTACCAAACTTCCAGATACATATGCAGATATAGATATAGATTCATATATATACGTGTATATATAGATATAGATATAGGTAAGAATCGCATGGCACTATAACTTTTTGCAATAGTTCCGAACACGATGACCGCGCGCGCAAAAAAAAAAAAAATTCAGGAAAATCAAGGAACGTTTTTTTCCTGAGAGCGTTTCCAATACACACGTGTAGCATGTTGAATATTAACAACTTCATTTAAAAAAAAAAAAAAAAAAACAGTTCATGGAACTTGTCAGCCAAAAAAACAAATCCACAAAATCCCAAATTCCGTCAGACATTTTCCAGGAGCAGGAATCCAAATCCCGTCAGACAAAATGTTCCGAATCCAATTCCGCCACAGAAATGTCCGCACACAGATGGTAGAAACCGTTTCTGTCAAACATAATGTGCACACGTATTAGAAACCATCTTTGGTCACATCGCACACACGTTGATTTTGCACAGACAGGATTGGGCAGTGTGCGCACATAGTGTTTTTCTGTTTCACCATCACCACAATCCTTCAAATGTTGCAAAACATTCCATGTGAAATCCACACCTTGTTTCAATCAATGCAAACTTTCAATCTTGTTTTCATCTTTTTTGTGTGTTGGGAGTTCAGTTAATCTATCTCACTTCCATCCAAAACCTGTCCATCTTTGTACAGCAGAACTTTGCCATTCAAGTTAAAACCAATCCTACATGTTCCAGCAATTTAAAAACACACCAAAAAACATGGCACAACTGTTATGGAAGGAGAGAAGTGTATGGGTGTGAGAGAGAGAGAGAGAGAGAGAGAGAGAGAGAGAGAGAGAGAGAGAGAGAGAGAGAGAGAGAGAGAGAGAGAGAGAGAGAGAGACAAAGATAGACAGAGAAAGACAGTGAGAAAGACAGAGAGACAGACAAAGAGAGAGGCAGACAGATGAAAAAGAGAGAGAGAAAGAAAGACAGACAGAGAAACAAACAGGGATAGAGAGAGACAAAGAAGATCATTAACCAAACATTGTGAATACTTCAAACATGATTACATCTGAACAACAAATGCTACAGTGCACCAAATAGTGAAAATACTCATTTCGCATAAACAGAAAATGGAAGCTGAATGGCATCGACTCATCATCATCATCTCAAAATAAATCTGCTCACAATGTCACAATCCATCGACACAAATCATGTAAGTTGTCAGGGATAATGTTGGCTTGGCGCATGTGTGCACGCGTATGTTTGTGCTTAAATGCATGTGTGTACATGCGCTTGTGTGTAATGTGTGGGTGGGTGAATGTGTGTGTGAGGGGGTGTCTCGCATTAACAATAATAAAGGACGTGACAAAGGCAGGGATAAAAAAAGATACAATTATAATAGGCTGCGTGTGCTGCTGTTTATTTCACTTTTACTAATACTACCTCTGCTAGTGCTGCTGCGCTTGCTTCCCCATTCGTCCATTCTCACACACACACACACACCCAACACACCTTCAAGCTGCTAAAACTACTGCTGCAGTGCTACATCCTTTTCACATTCACACACAAAAATGTTTGCACACACACACAAAACACACCTTCAAACTGCTAAAACTACTGCTGCAGAGCTATATCCCATTCACACACACAAACTGTTTGCGCACACATGCCTGCACACACAAACGCCCACACATCAACTGTCCAAGGCATCAACCTTGTTAACTTCCCCGTTCATGAAAAGAACACCTTCCCCAAACAAACTCATCAATCATCATCAACAAATTCTTAAAAGCAAGAAGTAAATGTCTATCCTAGCTTTGGCCGTCCCAAAACAAATATCATTGATAACTTTTTTTCTACGCAACTAATTTCTTCTATTATTTTATATTATTGACAAAACTTTTATACGCAACTAATTTCAACCATTATTTAGACCAGCTCTAAACAAAAGAAAACTGTTTTCACTCTTGCTTCCCCTGAGCTTTGTAATGAGGCTATGAAGCAAGGAACGTGATGTCGCTATATTTTATTTCCAACAAAAAAAGTTTTCCAACAATTCTTTCAATCCTTTATGATCGATCCTGGAAGATTCTTCCTGAGAAATTCTTGACCTTGACTACTGTACTAATTTGCAACACACAGAAATTCATTACAAACAAACACACACAAAATGAAATGTTAATATTTAGAACATTGATACCTATCCACCTCCGAGAGAGAAAAGAGCCCCTTACATGCATAAGACACACTGACCAATCTGAAAAAAAATGACGTTTATAATTAGAAAATCTACATCCATCTGCAAACGAGACAAAGTAAACTATTGCTGCAGACACAGCTTGAGACGATCTGCCATTTCCGCCAGCTTGGTCTTTTAAGCAGTATTTTGCCCTGCTCCGGTTAGGAACAGGGACAGGATATGGATAGGGCTATTTTCAGGACACGGAAAGAACGATACTCCCGAGACAGAAAACCAAGAACACGAAGGGTGGTGGGTGTGTGGGAAGGGTTTCGTTTTTCTAAACAAAAACTCTGCCCTAGCTAGAATATCTGGACAGCTTGGAGTCAAGGCGGCCTATCTTCAGATGGTCTGTTGACTAATTACGGAACTTATTGCCATAAATAATACCTTGTAATAATATGGATTGAAAGAATATGGATATAATAATCCCCATGTTATTTTTTTTTCCAGTCTTTTTTAGGACAAGTTATTATTTTTCGTAATAATAATTTGTTCCCCTCTCTACTGCTGCTTTGAACTACGCACAGTTAAGCAGCCAGACGCATTGTTGCTGCCTTAATATTCAGATGGAACAGCTTAGGTACGACTAAACAGCAATACACAGCAGAAAGCCGCAATCCCATAGACGCCATTTTAGCCAAGCGATATTCTCTGGCAACAATCGCCAGCCACAGACAAAGCACCAGCAATTCCATGACGCCATTATTTCTGTTTGTTTGCTGCAATATTTTACCACGACTTTGTCAAAGAGTGACCAACTTACTTCCATAGTTTTCGCTGGCAACAACAAAACTTCCACTCCAAAAGGTGATAAGAATTAAGATACAATCGGTGGCGATTTTAGTGGAACATCCACGATGTCACACGATTTTCATGCCTAGGGGTGTGCACACGATGATTTTGCTATTGGCCTCGATCAAATAATAATCGCCAGCAATTTTCTACCCTAAATCAAAAATGACACCTATAGAATTGCAGCCAGACAAGAACACAAATATGGATGCTGCCTGGCCACAGCACAGAGAATGAGTAAAGCAGACTGCAACATCTGACAGTCAATTAGCTGCCAGGCAACACTGCAGATGTTTGCGGATGACAAATATGGATGCTGCCTGGCCACAGCACAGAGAATCAGTAAAGCAGACTGCAACATCTGACAGTCAATTAGCTGCCAGGCAACACTGCAGATGTTTGCGGATGACAAATATGGATGCTGCCTGGCCACAGCACAGAGAATCAGTAAAGCAGACTCCAACATCTGACAGTCAATTAGCTGCCAGGCGACACTGCAGATGTTTGCGGATGACAAAAAAAAGGCAAGAGATTTTCTAACTTGTACACAGGCAAAACTGTCACTAATCCATGCTTTTTTCAACCATTGTCTGTAAATCTCACTTGCTGAGTAGAATTCATAGCAGCTATAGTCAACACCGACCAGTCAGAAACAGAACCCCAAACACTGGTAGCCAATTCATAGCAGCTATAGTCAACACCGACCAGTCAGAAACAGCCGCTAGAACCCCAAACACTGGTAGCCAATTCATAGCAGCTATAGTCAACACCGACCAGTCAGAAACAGACGCTAGAACCCCAAACACTGGTAGCCAATTCATAGCAGCTATAGTCAACACCGACCAGTCAGAAACAGACGCTAGAACCCCAAACACTGGTAGCAGGGATGTCTCGAGGCCCCGGTCATAGGCCATTGACCAAAATTCAAAATGTCCTATTGTGTTCTCCCCTGTCAGGACAAATGTCTGATTACATTTTTAACACTGGCACGCTTTGTCTTATTGATTTCTGCCAGAGCCAGGACATTGTCCTATTGATTTCTTTCGTCTCAGGACAGTTTGTCCCATCACTTTTCCATCCTCGGTACATCACTGTGGTAGTGAACAATTTGACAGTACCGGTACTCATCAACTCTTTGAGAGTGGAGTACCAGCGCTTTGATATTCAACCAACCTTGCTTCGTCGGCCCATCACTGTTCTCTCTGGATAAGATTACATTTTGATTCAATTTAAAACAAATATGCCACTTTTTTTTTTTTTTGGGGGGGGGGGGGGGGTGTTTTATAGTGACAACCTCGCCACTTTTACTCAAAAGAAAAAAACGAACTTCATGCCTTGCTTTCTTGATACATTTTATTGATAACCCTGACAATGGTCAACTTAGGACGCTCGTTTCACTGCCAGAGGGGCAATCAAACCAGTAGGGGCTTAGCGCGTGATATTCTTAGTTGGGGGTAGTGAGAGAGAGAGAGGGAGATGAGTCCCTCCCTATTAATCTTATGATCCATATTTACTGTTCTTAATTGCAATTGTTCAACAACAATTATTTTTTGTTATATGTCACTACCTTAGTGTTTAGATTTTTTCTTTTTTTAATCTGATTTTTTTTCTTCTACGAAGTTAGCTTCTTTTTGTTGTTTTAATTTAACAGATAATTGTTTAAATGTTCCTTATCAAGAAATACGTAGTCATCTGATCACACATTTAAAACATCCCATAGTCAATTTGTTCTATTTTAGTTAAAAAGCTGCACATCACTTTCCTTATTGGCCTCTGCAACTAGGGTTATTAACACCCTTGATAATGAGAGTGAATCCCTTGTTGGTCAGTGCTGACAAGGGCATTCACTCTTGCGAAAGGCAGCCATTTAGTGGCCTCAAATAGGGTTATTGGCGTTATGCCTTTGTTTGGTCAGTGCTCAACCATCTTCCCCCACCCACCAAGGGCATTCACTCTTGCAAAAGGTGTTCTTTGCAGTAGCCAATAATAAGTAATAATGGTTACCTCAGTAAAAAAAATATTAAAAATCATCATTTATTTTATAATTGAAGATTTTGTTTAAAGCCTATTTCCCTTCATCCCTGGAATTCCAGCTTCCTTGGGTTGTGTGTGTTATGCCATCATTATAATGTGTACAACATGGCTTAGCAAGATGTGAAAACAAAAAGCAACATCCATCCTCTTGTCTTTCTCCGTTTCTTTCTCTCTCCATTTATTGTTCTCGTTCTCTCACAAGCAGATAGGAAGCGTGATTCAATGCTACCATGTCCCTGATTTTCATGTATTAAAAATAATAAATCTGTGCAATCTGAAGAATCTGAATAAAAACAATCAAATCCTGATCTCTTTCTTCTTCTCTCTCTCTCTCGTTCATACTGTCTGATTGTGTGTGTGTCTCTCTCTCTTTCATTCTCTCTCTCTCTCTCTCTCATTTTCTCTATTTGTCTCTCTCTCTCTCTCTCCGAGCAATGGAAGAAAAGGCGGCACAATGGTTCATACAGTTTTGATGTCGTCGTTACTCTCCTGTGCTATTATTACTTCGGCACTGACAACACAGTATTCTCCTTCCCATTAGTGGTTTGTTGCTTTTATATTTGTTGCTATCAAACTCATGAAAGGACTTATGGCAATGAATGGAACACAAAGCACCCCCTCCCTATCTCCCCCCCCCCCCCCCCTCCTCCCCTCGCTCTGTCCTTTCCTCTCCCCACCAAAAAACCCTCCTCACTCCCTAAGACCTTTTTTTTTTATGGCACAGCCATAGTAAATAAACAGATATGAAAACTATTTGAATGTAAATGGTATTACATCTAAGCTTAGAATCTAAGGAAACATATTTATATCAGTGCGCCTTCATTTCGTTAAATGGCAAATCCGTCTGCAAAAAAACAAAAATATACTTTACATACACATCCATATGCTGTCATACACACAACGGTCTCTGCCCCAAACTGTTACTATCTTGGCTTGAACATTGGCGGACACACCATCACCATTCACTGCCGTCTCTTACAGATGCCTCCCTAATTCTCAATTCTCAGGAACCAACTAAACCTTAAAGGTGCACCCCACCCAATCACCAAACTGGGTCAAAACTTTGGGTGAATAAACATTTTCTTACTTGCTCATTTGGACAAATTCTGCGCCCTTGTTTAATAATTGGCTAAAAGGCGTGATGATACACCTGAATGACAGAAGACACGCCATTTGTGAAGGGGTGGGGAGGGGTGGGGAGGGAGCTATTTCCTATGTTGTGAGCAAAACTCCTTTTGGCAAGCTGAAACTGTATAAAATAAAGGCTTGTATTGTGGAAATTTCGTGCAAACTATTTGGCCTAATCAAAGCGACTCAGGTGGCCATTAGAAAAGAGAAGGCACATGCCTTGTCTTTCACTGAAAAATTCTGACTTCCAGCACCTCTGCCAAGGAGGAATCGCCGACGGTTTGATTTATAGGAAACCAGAGCAAAGTGAATGTTGCGATCTCTATAAAGGTTTTTTTCCTGGTGATCTGGCTTAATTCCCCTACCAAACTGCTTTTGGACATTTCTACGACAAATATGGCGGATTAAAAAACAAATTAGGCATTACATCTAGGCAAATCTGACAGCGTGACACAACTGAAATGTTGTTACTTTTTAATTTGAACCTTTGGATTGTGTTCACACCTTTGTTCTTAGTTTTTATAGATTCTAAAAATCTGGCAAAGTTGCAGCCCTTTTTGGAACATCCTCTTGTAGGCTATTTTGAAAGGTTATGTGCATATTGTTTTAGAACCTGTACCAAAACCTTAGTTCTTATAGTTTTTATAAATTCAAACAATTTTGCTAAAAAGTTGCAGTACTTTTATAAGCGGAAATTTCTATGCTGAGAAATGAAATTAGTGATTAGGCTTTCTTATATTCAGTTTATGAATGCGTGTATTTATTTATTAACACATGCAGACACACACACATGCACACATATGCACACACATACTCTCACTGTCACACACACACACAAATCGCTCTAATTCCTGATAACAACAACAACGTTATTATTATTCCCTGTGCGGAGTAATTCTGTGATTGACCCATTGTCACAAAAAACCAACGCCCCCAAAAAATCATAGTAAGGATGACAACGAAAGTTTCCCCCTTGAACGGACACGAACTGACCGAAATATCTGCACCAACAGCTACATTGAGTCATTACGTCATCATCAACATCATCATCAAACCGATAATATTCATAATATACAATAAAGGAGAAAAACAACGTCTGTATGACAAGAAGAAAACATCTGAATATGGCCACTGTTAGGTATTTTCATCAACATCATCATCATTAACGTCATCATGATCGACATTGGGGAAAAAAACAAAAAAAAAACAAAGAAAAACCATTGCCCCCTGAAATGTGATAATACGTATTTCCCTTGGGAAGGCTGAAAATGGTTTCCACGCCAAAAAGTAATAGTAGTAATTCTGCTCCGGTGGACACCAGAAGGTAGTGTATCACACCAGGAATACAGATGGTTGATAGCGCCCTCTGGCTTTCACCTGTCAAGAATGATAGCGCCCTCTAGGTTTCACCTGTCAATGTGGCTTCAAACCCTGGGACATTTAACCCTCTTGCATTCATTCCGCCCAAAACCGCCCGGCCGGAAGTTGCCTCTGTGTATTCAATCCGCCCCAAACCGCCCATAGCTTGCCCCCGCTCTGAGACCCCCTCTGATGGCATTTCCATCACGCGCTAAGTTCTGGCTTGTTGTACACACACTATGAACAAGCTTCTCACTTGCAGTGATGTGATAGCAACTGTATGGCACTCTGGGTGCTTCAAAAGACAGATTTTTCTGATAATGTGTGAAAGAATATGAACACAAGAAGAAATTTTGTCCGCAACAAATGCGAATGCAAGAGGGTTAAAAATAAAGTGGTGGGTTGGGGAAATCCCAAACACTCAACAACAACAAAAATAAAAACAAAACCGACGTTTCCGAGCATAACTCCTTCGTCTGGGCACATATGTATTAATAATACCCAGAAAAAAAGTACAGAAATAAAAAGAGAGGGGGAAATATGTACCCAGACGAAATAGTTATGCTCGGAAACGTCGGTTTTGTTTTTATTTTTGTTGTTTAGTGTTTTGGATTTCCCCAACCCACAACTTTATTTTTAAATGTTCCTGAGGCTTTGTGAAATCCTGCAGTTATTTATTTGTTATTACATTTATGTTATTCAAACCCTGGGGTTTGTGCTTCCTGTCCCAGCCAGAACCAGCACTCCTTTCTTGTGTACCTCCTCCCCTCCCCTCTCCCCCCCCCCCCAACCCCTCCCCCCCTCTCTTCCTGCCGCAGCCAGAACCAGCACTCCTTTCTTGTGTACCTACTCCCCACTCACTTTCCCCTCCCCTCTCTCACCAGCACTCCCCCCCCCCCCCCTCTTCCTGCCCAGCCAGAACCAGCACTCCTTTCTTGTGTACCTCCTCCCCTCCCCTCCCTCCCCCCCCCCAACCCCTCCCCCCCCTCTTCCTGCCGCAGCCAGAACCAGCACTCCTTTCTTGTGTACCTACTCCCCTCACTTTCCCCTCCCCTCTCTCACCAGCACTCCCCCCCCCCTCTTCCTGCCCAGCCAGAACCAGCACTCCTTTCTTGTGTACCTCCTCCCCTCCCCTCCCCCCCCCCCCCCCCCCCCCCCCCAACCCCTCCCCCCCCTCTTCCTGCCGCAGCCAGAACCAGCACTCCTTTCTTGTGTACCTCCTCCCCTCACTTTCCCCTCCCCTCTCACTCCCCCCGCCCCCCCCCTGCCCCCTGCCCAGCACAGCCTACTCCTTTCTTGTGTACCTCCTCCCCTCACTTTCCCCTCCCCTCTCACTCCCCCCCGCCCCTCCCCCTGCCCAGCCAGCACTCCTTTCTTGTGTACCTCCTCCCCTCACTTTCCCCTCCCCTCTCTCTCTCTCATCCCCGTCCCCTCCCCCTGCCCAGCCAGAACTCCTTTCTTGTGTACCTCCTCCCCTCACTTTCCCCTTCCCTCTCACTCCCCCCCGCCCCTCCCCCTGCCCAGCCAGAACCAGCACTCCTTTCTTGTGTACCTCCTCCCCTCACTTTCCCCTTCCCTCTCTCACCAGCACTCCCCCCCGCCCCTCCCCCTGCCCAGCCAGAACCAGCACTCCTTTCTTGTGTACCTCCTACCCTCACTTTCCCCTCCCCTCTCTCTCACCAGCACTCCCCCCCGCCCCCTCCCCTGCCCAGCCAGAACCAGCACTCCTTTCTTGTGTACCTCCTCCCCTCACTTTCCCCTCCCCTCTCTCACCAGCACTCCCCCCCGCCCCTCCCCCTGCCCAGCCAGAACCAGCACTCCTTTCTTGTGTACCTCCTCCCCTCACTTTCCCCTTCCCTCTCTCACCAGCACTCTCCCCCCCGCCCCTCCCCCTGCCCAGCCAGAACCAGCACTCCTTTCTTGTGTACCTCCTCCCCTCACTTTCCCTCTCCCCTCTCTCACCAGCACTCCCCCCCGCCCCCTCCCCTGCCAGCCAGAACCAGCACTCCTTTCTTGTGTACCTCCTACCCTCACTTTCCCCTCCCCTCTCACTCCCCCCCGCCCCTCCCCCTGCCCCAGCCAGAACCAGCACTCCTTTCTTGTGTACCTCCTCCCCTCACTTTCCCCTCCCCTCTCACTCCCCCCCGCCCCTCCCCCTGCCCAGCCAGCACTCCTTTCTTGTGTACCTCCTCCCCTCACTTTCCCCTCCCCTCTCACTCCCCCCCGCCCCTCCCCCTGCCCAGCCAGAACCAAGCACTCCTTTCTTGTGTACCTCCTACCCTCACTTTCCCCTCCCCTCTCTCTCACCAGCAACCCCCCCCCCCCCAACCCCTCCCCTTCTTTCTCCAGCACTCCTTTCTCCTGTACCTCCTCCGCTCACTCCCCCCCCCCCCCCCTACCTTATCTAAAACGCACATGTTCAAAATGTTTTCCCTTACGTGTGCAGCCTAGAAACGAAACAAACAAAACACACGCAGAACAATCAACATTAAAAACGAAGAGAAACACTGCGCTGAATAAGAGGAATATGGAAGAAGAAACCAAACAAATGTAAGACTTCGTAATTGTTATTGTTTTCAATACATCGACAAATGCCTCATGGAAGTTCGTTCATACTCTATCGTATGACTTATGATTATCCTTTCCAACTTCCGCAATGTAGCGGTAAAATTATAATTATAATTAAAAAACAATTCAACTATCCATTGTGAGCAGTAAACTATCTCTCTCTTTCTTTCCAATACCTGTTAACAAAACTGCAATAAGTTGAGCATGAAAACTGCACCATTTATTCATGATCACTCCACGTTTTTCTGTGAGGAAAGGGAGTGCAGAAATAAAATGAGAGGGGAAATATAAAAACTAGAGTTGGATTATATAAAAAAAAATTAAAACTGACCCTGAGATTACTTTAATTAACAAACAAACAAATCCATCAAACAACTAGCCCTTTTTTTTTAAATCTAAGGACAGAGGAAAAAAAAAACATATCTAAAAAAAACAAAAAACTTCAATTATCGTAAGACAGCACAATTTTCAACTACCACGATCTCAACTGTCAACCACCATCTTCCTTTGGCTACTCACAATGGCAGAGGACAAAGAGAAAAAAAAAAAAAAAAAAAAAAAAAATCTTTATAGTAATTTCCTTGGAAAAGGAGCCAGCTTCAGCAAGGCGTAATGAAGAAAAAATATGCACATAAAAAAAAATATTCTTGTTCAAGAAACAAAAAACACTATTTCCATTTACACTTAACAAAATGAAGAGAGAAGGAAATAAAACAAAAGTGTTTTTTCAAAAAGCACAAAAGACAATAGCAAATATGTTTATTAAAAAAAAAAACCCGACTTTTCCCCCAACAACACAACTATTCAGACCCCCCACCCCCGTTTCAATTCCGTATTCCTTTCCTCTAATGCCACTACCCATCTCCTTTCCTTTCCTACGCCAACACACTCAGGGCTTCCAATCGTCCCAGGGACTCTTTCACTTACAGCATAGAGGGTCCTCTATACCAATAAGAATGTCTATCTTCAGCTTGAGAAGTCCCAACACTGGCAACATTGTAGTCCTTCATAGAGGGTCTCAGTGGTATTGTGAATGCTAAAAAGATTTTTTCTAGTGCATCCCTGGGACCCCCTGCACATTCTTTTAGAGGGTCCTTGAGAATTTTAGTGCTTCATAGACCCCCAAATGGTGTCCCTGGGAGTCCTGACATTTTTCAAGGCTTATTCTTTCGCTTCCAAGTTTTCAAATTCTCCCACCACCCTCCCTCTACCATTTTTCCCCTCCAAACCTCGCAACATTCCATTCCCCCCTCTCTCTTTCTTTTTTTTTCACCCCCCCAAAAAAAAAAAAAATCTATTTTTCAACCCACCCACCCCTCCCCTCCTACAAAGCTCCAACAATTCCCTGTCCCTCTCCTTTTCACAGACTGCGGTAACTATGACGACGCGTCGGTTGCCACCACAACGACGGTGGGCATGGCAGCGGCAGCTGCAGCGGCGGCCGACTCGACGGAGAAGAGCTCCTTGTGCAGGGCGGGGAAGTCCAGCTGTGGGTTGGCCTCCTTGAAGCGAGTCAGGGCCAGGATGTGCTGCTGACTGAGTGAGCGCAGCGTGGCGGCCTGCAGCACAAACTGCTGCAGCAGCTCGTGGTCCTCGCTGGGGTGCGACCGCCCCACCTCCAGCTTGAGGGCGCCCAGGATCTTCTGGTGCAGCTTCTGTACCGCTGCCTGGTCCTTGATGCCAGGACGGTCTGGGGAGGGAGGGGGGTAGAGGAAGGAAGGATGGAGAGAAAGAAAACATCGACCAGTCAAGCGGGTTGATTTAAAGAGAATGATTTAGACCTTGTGAAATTACAACAACGAAGAGAGAGAGAGAGAGAGAGAGAGAGAGAGAGAGAGAGAGAGAGAGAGAGAGAGAGAGAGAGAGAGAGAGAGAGAGAGAGAGAGAGAGAGAGAGAGATGGAGAGAGAGAGAGAGAGAGAGAGAGAGAGAGAGAGAGAGAGAGAGAGAGAGAGAGAGAGAGAGAGAGAGAGAGAGAGAGAGAGAGAGAGAGAGAGAGAGAGAGAGAGAGAGAGAGAGAGAGAGAGAGAGAGAGAGAGAGAGAGAGAGAGAGAGAGAGATGAGCGAGAGAGAGAGAGAGAGAGAGAGAGAGAGAGAGAGAGAGAGAGAGAGAGAGAGAGAGAGAGAGAGAGAGAGAGAGAGAGAGAGAGAGAGAGAGAGAGAGAGAGAGAGAGAGAGAGAGAGATTGAGAGAGAGAGAGAGAGAGAGAGAGAGAGAGAGAGAGAGAGAGAGAGAGAGAGAGAGAAGAGAGAGAGAGAAGAGAGAGAGAGAGAGAGAGAGAGAGAGAGAGAGAGAGAGAGAGAGAGAGAGAGAGAGAGAGAGAGACATACAGACAATGCATCAAGTCTAGGACTTTTATTTTGGATGCTATAGTGTCTTGGACTTTTAGTCTGGGAGACTACAACCCATTACATGTATTTTCAATTCCAACATTCACCTTGTCTTAAGGCATAGGCTAGAACACCAAGGCTACATCAAAATGTTGTGATGCTCTGCATATTTATGCAAGGCTTGTCTTTCTTTAGCCATGACAAGCTCCTACTAAAACATCAACCTCCAAAATCGGAGTGCGGCTGCCCAAGTGGCGGCGTAATCAAAAACGGTCACACACATAATGTTCTCATCCCTAGCTGATGCATTTGCACCAGTGTTCAAGTGCTTCGGCTGTTCAGATAAACCCTGGAGTCTTTTAGCCAGGGTACGACAACAACAATAATTGTAAGAATGTCTATGTTCAGGTTGAGAAGTCTCACTTTCTCCAAACTTCCTAGCAAGGGTGGGGTGTTAGTAATGGAGGCAGACTATACCTGCAGTGATGATGATGAGGGGTGGGGTGTTAGTGATGGAGTGCAGACTATACCTGCAGTGATGAGGATGAGAGGTGGGGTGTTAGTAATGGAGTGTAGACTGTGCCTGCAGTGATGAGGATGAGGGGTGGGGTGTTAGTAATGGAGTGTAGACTGTACCTGCAGTGATGAGGATGAGGGGTGGGGTGTTAGTAATGGAGTGTGCAGATGAGGATGTACCTGCAGTGATGAGGATGAGGGGTGGGGTGTTAGTAATGGAGTGTAGACTGTACCTGCAGTGATGAGGATGAGGGGTGGGGTGTTAGTAATGGAGTGTAGACTGTACCTGCAGTGATGATGATGAGGGGTGGGGTGAGTAATGGAGTGTAGACTGTACCTGCAGTGATGATGAGAGGGGTGGGGTGTTAGTAATGGAGTGTAGACTGTAGTGCAGTGATGATGAGGGGTGGGGTGTTAGTAATGGAGTGTAGATTGTACCTGCAGTGATGATGATGAGGGGTGGTGTTAGTAATGGAGTGTAGACTGTACCTGCAGTGATGATGATGAGGGGTGGGGTGTTAGTAATGGAGTGTAGACTGTACCTGCAGTGATGAGGATGAGGGGTGGGGTGTTAGTAATGGAGTGCAGACTGTACCTGCAGTGATGAGGATGAGGGGTGGGGTGTTAGTAATGGAGTGCAGACTGTACCTGCAGTGATGAGGATGAGGGGTGGGGTGTTAGTAATGGAGTGCAGACTGTACCTGCAGTGATGAGGATGAGGGGTGGGGTGTTAGTAATGGAGTGCAGACTGTACCTGCAGTGATGAGGATGAGGGGTGGGGTGTTAGTAATGGAGTGCAGACTGTACCTGCAGTGATACCTGCAGTGATGATGAGGGGTGGGGTGTTAGTGAGGATGAGGGGTGGGGTGTTAGTAATGGAGTGCAGACTGTACCTGCAGTGATGAGGATGAGGGGTGGGGTGTTAGTAATGGAGTGCAGACTGTACCTGCAGTGATGATGATGAGGGGTGGGGTGTTAGTAATGGAGTGCAGACTGTACCTGCAGTGATGATGATGAGGGGTGGGGTGTTAGTAATGGAGTGCAGACTGTACCTGCAGTGATGAGGATGAGGGGTGGGGTGTTAGTAATGGAGTGCAGACTGTGCCTGCAGTGATGATGATGAGGGGTGGGGTGTTAGTAATGGAGTGCAGACTGTACCTGCAGTGATGAGGATGAGGGGTGGGGTGTTAGTAATGGAGTGCAGACTGTACCTGCAGTGATGAGGATGAGGGGTGGGGTGTTAGTAATGGAGTGCAGACTGTACCTGCAGTGATGAGGATGAGGGGTGGGGTGTTAGTAATGGAGTGCAGACTGTACCTGCAGTGATGATGATGAGGGGTGGGGTGTTAGTAATGGAGTGCAGACTGTACCTGCAGTGATGATGATGAGGGGTGGGGTGTTAGTAATGGAGTGCAGACTGTACCTGCAGTGATGATGATGAGGGGTGGGGTGTTAGTAATGGAGTGCAGACTGTACCTGCAGTGATGATGATGAGGGGTGGGGTGTTAGTAATGGAGTGCAGACTGTGCCTGCAGTGATGATGATGAGGGGTGGGGTGTTAGTAATGGAGTGCAGACTGTACCTGCAGTGATGAGGATGAGGGGTGGGGTGTTAGTAATGGAGTGCAGACTGTGCCTGCAGAGATGAGGATGAGGGGTGGGGTGTTAGTAATGGAGTGCAGACTGTGCCTGCAGTGATGATGATGAGAGGTGGGGTGTTAGTAATGGAGTGCAGACTGTACCTGCAGTGATGAGGATGAGGTGTTAGTAATGGAGTGCAGACTGTACCTGCAGTGATGAGGATGAGGGGTGGGGTGTTAGTAATGGAGTGTAGACTGTGCCTGCAGTGATGAGGATGAGGGGTGGGGTGTTAGTAATGGAGTGCAGACTGTACCTGCAGTGATGAGGATGAGGGGTGGGGTGTTAGTAATGGAGTGCAGACTGTGCCTGCAATGATGAGGGGTGGTGTGTTAGTAATGGAGTGCAGACTGTACCTGCAGTGATGAGGATCAGGGCACTGAGCAGGGCCATCTCCGTCTCTGTGATGGACAGGGCCATCATGGTCTTCACAAAGCTGAAGATCCTGCTCAGCAACACCTTCTCGTCATCGTCTGAAAACAACATTTTGCATTTCAATGATGCAATGATGCAGCACAGCAAGGTAGAGAGAAGAGCAGAGCAGAGCTGTAGAGTAGAGTAGAATAGAGCAGATTAGATTCTTTACTTTAGAATTGATTACATTCTTTGAAATTTAAAGCACTTTCCAAGCATGTTTGAACATTCCAAGAGAAAAGAACACACACACATACATATGCACATGGACGCATGCACACACAGACTGCTGTCAGACTCACACAGACTGCTGTCTATACATGTGTTCAGTGACTCACACAGACTGCTGTCTATACATGTGTTCAGCGACTCACACAGACTGCTGTCTATACATGTGTTCAGTGACTCACACAGACTGCTGTCTATACATGTGTTCAGTGACTCACACAGACTGCTGTCTATACATGTGTTCAGTGACTCACTCAGACTGCTGTCTATACATGTGTTCAGTGACTCACTCAGACTGCTGTCAATACATGTGTTCAGTGACTCACTCAGACTGCTGTCTATACATATGTTCAGTGACTCACACAGACTGCTGTCTATACATGTGTTCAGTGACTCACACAGACTGCTGTCTATACATGTGTTCAGTGACTCACTCAGACTGCTGTCTATACATGTGTTCAGTGACTCACTCAGACTGCTGTCTATACATGTGTTCAGTGACTCACACAGACTGCTGTCTATACATGTGTTCAGTGACTCACACAGACTGCTGTCTATACATGTGTTCAGTGACTCACTCAGACTGCTGTCTATACATGTGTTCAGTGACTCACACAGACTGCTGTCTATACATGTGTTCAGTGACTCACACAGACTGCTGTCTATACATATATGTTCAGTGACTCACACAGACTGCTGTCTATACATGTGTTCAGTGACTCACACAGACTGCTGTCTATACATATGTTCAGTGACTCACACAGACTGCTGTCTATACATGTGTTCAGTGACTCACACAGACTGCTGTCTATACATGTGTTCAGTGACTCACACAGACTGCTGTCTATACATATATGTTCAGTGACTCACACAGACTGCTGTCTATACATGTGTTCAGTGACTCACACAGACTGCTGTCTATACATATGTTCAGTGACTCACACAGACTGCTGTCTATACATGTGTTCAGTGACTCACTCAGACTGCTGTCTATACTTGTGTTCAGTGACTCACTCAGACTGCTGAAGGCCTCCAGGGGAAGGAACTGGTTGCCGAAGATCACGCGATTCGTGGCTGGGTCGTACACACGACACGCTTGTAACAACGCCAGCTCAAAGCTCCCTGCAAGCAACGCACAAATGAAAAGAGTTATCACCGAATAATGTGTTCTTTTTATATATTATCTTCATGCTAAAAGAAACAACACATAAACGAAACCGTTATCAACCAAATGTGTTCTTTTTCATTCGTCCTGTACACCATACAAAACAAAGTCCCAGTCACACCTATTTCTTTCTAACACATTAACATGGAATAAAACAAATCACATGGTCAATATATTGACCATTTGGGCTCCTTTGAAAGAAAAAAAAGAAACTAAAAAACACACACACACGCACATGCACACGCACATTCACAAGCAACACACTCTGGTTCTTTCTGTCCAACACATCAGTTTTAACCACATACAAAAACATGCGACTAAAACCCTGTCTTTTAGTAACAGCTACGTCTTATTCGGTTATAAGCAGTCATAGGCACAACACAAACCCAGGGTCTGCATTCCCCTTCACTGATTGGATGCAAGCTCATGTTCAATTTCAAGGACAAGTCAGCCAGTTAGATCTGTCAATTTGACACCCCCTCCCTCCCCATCCCTTCCTGCCTCTCTTTCTCTCTCCCTCCCTCTCATCAGCTTTGAGCAACATAATCTGATTAGATGTCTTGCAACAAGTCAATGAATGCACAACCATCTCTCTCTCACACACACTCTCTCAATAGCACACACACACACTCTCAATAGCACACACACACACTCTCAATAGCACACACACACACTCTCAATAGCACACACACACTCTCAATAGCACACACACACTCTCAATAGCACACACACACTCTCAATAGCACACACACACACTCTCAATAGCACACACACACACAAATATCTGGAAATAAAATGTTGACTTTGGCACACACACCAGGTTTGAGCAGCCTAATCTGATCATCTTCAGACAAATCAATGAATCCAGAGCCATCTCTCTCCTTATCTTACACCCACATTCACACACACACTCACTCAAACAAACACACACACACACTCAAACACACGCACAACACACAAACCTCAAACACACAAAAAGCACACACTCTCTCTGTCTCACCGGCTTTAAGCAGCATGATCTGATCATCTTGCGACAGATCCATGAAGCCAGGCACCATCTTGGCAAACTCAATGATCTGTTGAACGGCCATCGTGATTTTGTCCGCTAACTCCGACCACATGCGCTGGTGGTTCTGAAAATGCACAGAGAGACAATCATAAACGCATGAATGCACGAAATCAAATGCACATACAAACAATATGCACACACACATTTTGGCAAAATTGATGATCTGTTGAACCTGTTTCATCCGCTTCTTCATCTTCGTCGATCACTCATGCAACATGCACACACAACAGGCACACACAACACGCACACACAACAGACACACAACACGCACACACAACAGGCACACACAACAGACACACACAACATGCACACACAACATGCACACACAACAGACACACACAACAGACACACACAACATGCACACACAACAGACACACACAACAGACACACACAACAGACACACACAACAACACACACACACACACACACATGCACACACACAACAGACACACACAACATGCACACACAACATGCACACACAACAGCACACACAACATGCACACACAACATGCACACACAACAGACACACACAACACGTACACACAACAGCACACACACAACATGCACACACAACACACACACACAACACACACACACACAACAGACACACACAACACGCACACACAACAGACACACACAACACGCACACACAACATGCACACACAACACACACACAACAGACACACACAACATGCACACACAACAGACACACACAACACGCACACACAACAGACACACACAACATGCACACACAACAGACACACACAACACACACACACAACAGACACACACAACACGTACACACAACAGACACACACAACACGCACACACAACAGACACACACAACAGACACACACAACATGCACACACAACATGCACACACACACAACAGACACACACACACACACACACACACACACACACACAACAGACACACACACACACACACACACAACATGCACACACAACAGACACACACAACAGACACACACAACATGCACACACAACAACACACACAACATGCACACACAACATGCACACACAACAGACACACACAACAGACACACACAACACACACACAACAGACACACACAACACGCACACACAACAGCACACACAACAGACACACACAACATGCACACACAACAGACACACACAACACGCACACACAACATGCACACACAACAAGCACACACAACAGACACACACAACACGCACACACAACAGACACACACAACACGCACACACAACAGACACACACACACGCACACACAACAGACACACACAACACGTACACACAACAGACACACACAACACGCACACACAACAGACACACACAACAGACACACACAACAGACACACACAACATGCACACACAACAGACACACACAACATGCACACACAACAGACACACACAACAGACACACACAACATGCACACACAACATGCACACACAACAGACACACACAACAGACACACACAACATGCACACACAACAGACACACACAACAGACACACACAACATGCACACACAACATGCACACACAACAGACACACACAACAGACACACACAACATGCACACACAACATGCACACACAACATGCACACACAACATGCACACACAACATGCACACACAACATGCACACACAACATGCACACACAACATGCACACACAACATGCACACACAACAAGCACACACAACAAGCACACACAACATGCACACACACATGCACACACACATGCACACACAACATGCACACACAACAGACACACACAACACGTACACACAACACGTACACACAACAGACACACACAACACGCACACACAACACGTACACACAACACGTACACACAACACGTACACACAACACACACACACACACACAGACACACACAACACGCACACACAACACGCACACACAACACGCACACACAACAGACACACACAACATGACACACACAACAGACACACACAACATGCACACACAACATGCACACACAACATGCACACACAACAGACACACACAACATGCACACACAACATGCACACACACATGCACACACAACATGCACACACAACATGCACACACAACATGCACACACAACAGACACACACAACAGACACACACAACAAGCACACACAACATGCACACACAACATGCACACACAACATGCACACACAACATGCACACACAACATGCACACACAACATGCACACACAACATGCACACACAACATGCACACACAACATGCACACACAACAGACACACACAACATGCACACACACAACAGGCACACACATGCACAACATGCACACACAACATGCACACACACATGCACACACAACATGCACACAACATGCACACACAACATGCACACACAACATGCACACACAACAGGCACACACAACAGGCACACACAACATGCACACACAACATGCACACACAACATGCACACACAACAGCACACACAACATGCACACACAACATGCACACACAACATGCACACACAACAAGCACACACAACATGCACACAACATGCACACACAACATGCACACACAACATGCGCACACAACAAGCACACACAACAAGCACACACAACAATGATTGTTTGAGCGTCTCAATTTAATCAGAGGACAGACAGGTACTCAGAGACAGACAGACAGACAGGTCTTCCTCTCTCACCATGCTGGAGTAAGAGGCCACCAGGTCCTGTGGCGTGGCTACTTGTTTCAGGGACTCGATCTGATCGTTGCTGTACAGACAGGTGCGGAGGTGGGCCTCTGCTATGGCATTACCTAGGGCCACTGCAACATCACACGCCGACAGTCATTTGTCACCAGAGCATCATACGCTGACAGCTATTTGTCACCAGAGCATCACAGTCACACGCTGACAGTCGTTTGTCACCAGAGCATCACACGCTGACAGTCGTTTGTCACCAGAGCATCCCCACAGGGATCAAACATGGGAATGATTTAGTGCTGTGGTTTTTTAAAAAATGTCACTGAACCTCCTATTAAGACCTTGAAAAATCAGCCCCAAAAGGTCTTACTAAAGGTCTTCATAGACAGGTTCCACAGTATATAGCGCAGACAGACCAAAACAAGGACCTCAATAATCACAATACCAACCACTCCACCTCAAGGCTAACCAGGTAAAGTAAGGGTGCATACATGTGTGTGTGCGCATACATGCCAGCACTCCGGCAGAATTCGAGACTTTTTCATTTTCGTTTTATTAACGTTTGGAAGGCTAAAACAGCTATAAATTGTACTGATTTGCAAACTACAATTTATAATACATGCCATACAACAAACTCCCCAACACACACACGACCACCATTACTACTTGCGTGCGCCTGTGCACAAGCACAAGCACACACAGAGATACACACACGCGCATGCGTACATGCACACACCCACACAGGGGGCAGGATGAAAAAAAGCTTTGTCAGCTTATTCTTTAACCCTCAATAAAGATGATCTTGACTTGACACAGAGACACACACACACACACGCACGCGCGTGCGTATGCGCACACATACACACACGCGCATGCATATGCTCACACACACATACACACGCGCGTGCCTACGCGCACACACATTCTCTGAACCTATCAACAACAAAAAACACACACATACACACACACCACCACCACCATCACCACTCCATCCCCTTCCCCTCCACACACAACTTACTTGGATCCATTATATCCACCACTCCATCCCCTTCCCCTCCACACACAACTTACTTGGATCCATTATATCCACCACTCCCCCTCCACACACAACTTACTTGGATCCATTACATGTATATCCACCACTCCCCCTCCACACACAACTTACTTGGATCCATTATATCCACCACTCCATCCCCTTCCCCTCCACACACAACTTACTTGGATCCATTACATGTATATCCACCACTCCATCCCCTTCCCCTCCACACACAACTTACTTGGATCCATTACATGTATATCCACCACTCCATCCCCTTCCCCTTCACACACAACTTACTTGGATCCATTATATCCACCACTCCATCCCCTTCCCCTTCACACACAACTTACTTGGATCCATTATATCCACCACTCCATCCCCTTCCCCTCCACACACAACTTACTTGGATCCATTATATCCACCACTCCATCCCCTTCCCCTTCACACACAACTTACTTGGATCCATTATATCCACCACTCCATCCCCTTCCCCTCCACACACAACTTACTTGGATCCATTATATCCACCACTCCATCCCCTTCCCCTCCACACACAACTTACTTGGATCCATTATATCCACCACTCCATCCCCTTCCCCTTCACACACAACTTACTTGGATCCATTATATCCACCACTCCATCCCCTTCCCCTTCACACACAACTTACTTGGATCCATTATATCCACCACTCCATCCCCTTCCCCTTCACACACAACTTACTTGGATCCATTATATCCACCACTCCATCCCCTTCCCCTCCACACACAACTTACTTGGATCCATTATATCCACCACTCCATCCCCTTCCCCTTCACACACAACTTACTTGGATCCATTATATCCACCACTCCATCCCCTTCCCCTTCACACACAACTTACTTGGATCCATTATATCCACCACTCCATCCCCTCCCCCTCCACACACAACTTACTTGGATCCATTATATCCACCACTCCATCCCCTCCCCCTCCACACACAACTTACTTGGATCCATTATATCCACCACTCCCCCTCCACACACAACTTACTTGGATCCATTATATCCACCACTCCATCCCCTTCCCCTCCACACACAACTTACTTGGATCCATTATATCCACCACTCCATCCCCTTCCCCTTCACACACAACTTACTTGGATCCATTATATCCACCACTCCCCCTCCACACACAACTTACTTGGATCCATTATATCCACCACTCCATCCCCTTCCCCTCCACACACAACTTACTTGGATCCATTATATCCACCACTCCATCCCCTTCCCCTTCACACACAACTTACTTGGATCCATTATATCCACCACTCCATCCCCTTCCCCTTCACACACAACTTACTTGGATCCATTATATCCACCACTCCATCCCCTTCCCCTCCACACACAACTTACTTGGATCCATTACATGTATATCCACCACTCCATCCCCTTCCCCTTCACACACAACTTACTTGGATCCATTATATCCACCACTCCATCCCCTTCCCCTTCACACACAACTTACTTGGATCCATTATATCCACCACTCCATCCCCTTCCCCTCCACACACAACTTACTTGGATCCATTATATCCACCACTCCATCCCCTTCCCCTTCACACACAACTTACTTGGATCCATTATATCCACCACTCCATCCCCTTCCCCTCCACACACAACTTACTTGGATCCATTATATCCACCACTCCATCCCCTTCCCCTCCACACACAACTTACTTGGATCCATTATATCCACCACTCCATCCCCTTCCCCTTCACACACAACTTACTTGGATCCATTATATCCACCACTCCATCCCCTTCCCCTACACACACAACTTACTTGGATCCATTATATCCACCACTCCATCCCCTTCCCCTTCACACACAACTTACTTGGATCCATTATATCCACCACTCCATCCCCTTCCCCTTCACACACAACTTACTTGGATCCATTATATCCACCACTCCATCCCCTTCCCCTCCACACACAACTTACTTGGATCCATTATATCCACCACTCCATCCCCTTCCCCTTCACACACAACTTACTTGGATCCATTATATCCACCACTCCATCCCCTTCCCCTTCACACACAACTTACTTGGATCCATTATATCCACCACTCCATCCCCTTCCCCTCCACACACAACTTACTTGGATCCATTATATCCACCACTCCATCCCCTCCCCCTCCACACACAACTTACTTGGATCCATTATATCCACCACTCCCCCTCCACACACAACTTACTTGGATCCATTATATCCACCACTCCATCCCCTTCCCCTCCACACACAACTTACTTGGATCCATTATATCCACCACTCCATCCCCTTCCCCTTCACACACAACTTACTTGGATCCATTATATCCACCACTCCCCCTCCACACACAACTTACTTGGATCCATTATATCCACCACTCCATCCCCTTCCCCTCCACACACAACTTACTTGGATCCATTATATCCACCACTCCATCCCCTTCCCCTTCACACACAACTTACTTGGATCCATTATATCCACCACTCCATCCCCTTCCCCTTCACACACAACTTACTTGGATCCATTATATCCACCACTCCATCCCCTTCCCCTCCACACACAACTTACTTGGATCCATTATATCCACCACTCCATCCCCTTCCCCTTCACACACAACTTACTTGGATCCATTATATCCACCACTCCATCCCCTTCCCCTTCACACACAACTTACTTGGATCCATTATATCCACCACTCCATCCCCTCCCCCTCCACACACAACTTACTTGGATCCATTATATCCACCACTCCATCCCCTCCCCCTCCACACACAACTTACTTGGATCCATTATATCCACCACTCCCCCTCCACACACAACTTACTTGGATCCATTATATCCACCACTCCATCCCCTTCCCCTCCACACACAACTTACTTGGATCCATTATATCCACGGCTCGGACCAAAGAGACGGGGTGGGGTGCAGGGACGGCGGTAGCAGCGGAGTTCGTAGGCACTCCCCCACCCACACTCACCCCAGAATTGGGAGAATTGGACTCCGCAGAAGCCACCTGAATAATAAAATGACAATAGGAAATTCTACTTTATATAATAGGGGGAACTCCTAATAATAATTTGCATCATAGTTTTGTTTATACATCACTTCACCTCGAATGAGTCCAAAGCGTTTTCTAAATAATGTTCATTCAACAAGCATTTAACAAATAACATGCACGCACACACACGCACGCACGCATGCACTCTCACACACACATACACACACAGAGTCTTTCTTAATGTCTCATTCACTAATTCACACAGATTGAGAGAGCAACTCACGCACACACAAACGTGCGCACACATACACGCATTCACACACACACAAACAACTGGACAGAAGAAAAGGGCGCAACTGAGAATTAGCCAGTGACAGGGAAGAGGTAGTTTTTAAATGAATATAGTGAGTTGTGGTGTCTGAGAGAGAGAGATGGGAGAGAATTCCATGGATATCATATTATGGTGCCTGAAAGGAAAAGTAACGTTGTGTATGCCAGCCAGTCGTTTCCAACAGTCCCTGCCAGATAGCAGAGGGGGCAGATACTATTCTGGCGAGACGGGCTAGAATGTGCTTACAGTGGAGAAATGCCTCACCCAGGGTACATCCCCAATCTCAGCCATAGGGCTTTGAAGATAGCTGGCATTGGGGAAGGTCCCCAAAGGACAACCCATCCCTTTGGCTGCAGCACTATGACAGCCAACGCCAGTGCCCCCTAGTGAGAGTCACAGTCCTTCACTAAAGACTAAGCTGGTCCATGATTTTTCCATCACTGCAGAACATCGCTTATCGTACAGCTCTCATGTTACTGCTGGCCCCTACAGTACTACTGGCTAATGTCAACCAATGTTACAAGCCATTTGAGCAAAGCCATAGAAAGAAGAGTAGCGCCAGCCAGCACCTGAATGCGATGATATGCCATGTTGTTGTTGTTGTTGAGGTTGTTGTTGATCACCATGGTGTTGTTGTTGTTGTTGACTAACCTGAATGTGATGATAGGCCATGTTGTTGTTGTTGAGGTTGTTGTTGATCACCATGGTGTTGTTGTTGTTGACTAACCTGAATGTGATGATAGGCCAAGTTGTTGTTGTTGAGGTTGTTGTTGATCACCATGGTGTTGTTGTTGTTGACTAACCTGAATGCGATGATATGCCATGTTGTTGTTGTTGAGGTTGTTGTTGATGACCATGGTGTTGTTGTTGTTGACTAACCTGAATGCGATGATATGCCATGTTGTTGTTGTCGAGGTTGTTGTTGATCACCATGGTGTTGTTGTTGTTGTTGACTAACCTGAATGAGATGATAGGCCATGTTGTTGTTGTTGAGGTTGTTGTTGATCACCATGGTGTTGTTGTTGTTGTTGACTAACCTGAATGTGATGATAGGCCATGTTGTTGTTGTTGTTGAGGTTGTTGTTGATCACCATGGTGTTGTTGTTGTTGTTGACTAACCTGAATGTGATGATAGGCCATGTTGTTGTTGTTGAGGTTGTTGTTGATCACCATGGTGTTGTGGACTAACCTGAATGTGATGATAGGCCATGTTGTTGTTGTTGTTGAGGTTGTTGTTGATCACCATGGTGTTGTTGACTAACCTGAATGTGATGATAGGCCATGTTGTTGTTGACTAACCTGAATGTGATGATAGGCCATGTTGTTGTTGACTAACCTGAATGTGATGATAGGCCATGTTGTTGTTGTTGTTGAGGTTGTTGATCACCATGGTGTTGTTGACTAACCTGAATGCGATGATAGGCCATGGTGTTGGTGACTAACCTGAATGCAATGATAGGCCATGTTGTTGTTGACTAACCTGAATGTGATGATAGACCATGTTGTTGTTGTTGAGGTTGTTGTTGATCACCATGGTGTTGTTGACTAACCTGAATGCAATGATAGGCCATGTTGTTGTTGACTAACCTGAATGTGATGATAGACCATGTTGTTGTTGTTGAGGTTGTTGTTGATCACCATGTTGTTGTTGACTAACCTGAATACAATGATAGGCACCTGAATGTGATGATAGGTCATGTTGTTGTTGTTGAGGTTGTTGTTGTTGTTGATCACCATGGTGTTGTTGTTGATCACCATGGTGGTGTTGTTGTTGTTGACTAACCTGAATGTGATGATAGGCCATGGTGTTGTTGTTGTTAAGGTTGTTGTTGATCACCATGGTGTTGTTGACTAACCTGAATGTGATGATAGGCCATGTTGTTGTTGTTGAGGTTGTTGTTGTTGTTGATCACCATGGTGTTGTTGTTGTTGTTGACCACCACGTTGATGTTGTTCATTAACCCCCCTTCCCCTCCTCCCCCACCTCCCCCATTATCGGCGGAGGGAGGGGGTGGGGGGGAGTAGTCGGTTTGTGTGGAGCCCACTGGGTAGGAGTAGCCGTTGGCAGCGTATGTGTAGCCCGGCGTCGCCATTCTGTTTATTAAAAGAACACATACAACATATGTTTTAAAAAACAGGAATATATATGCGTCTCTGATGTTCTGATCCCATCTGACGCACTGGGTTTAAAGACCCACCATGTCACGTGTCAAAATCACGGTTTTCATGTGTTTTCCCTCTTATAACTGGTTAGAAATCTTAAGAAATCTTCCTAGCATAAGAGGAAATGTGACACGTGACGGGGGGGTCTTAGACGTGTGCGTCACTTTTACTACAATGCAGCAAATGTTCCCTGGGCGTCTCCCCGATGATATCTGCCAGTTCCTTTGGTGCCCATGCTTTACTACAATGCAGCAAATGTTCCCTGGGCGTCTCCCTGATATCTGCCAGTTCCTTTGGTGCCCATGCATTACCACAATGCAGCAAATGTTCCCTGGGCGTCTCCCTGATATCTGCCAGTTCCTTTGGTGCCCATGCTTTACCACAATGCAGCAAATGTTCCCTGGGCGTCTCCCTGATATCTGCCAGTTCCTTTGGTGCCCATGCTTTACCACAATGCAGCAAATGTTCCCTGGGCGTCTCCCCGATGATATCTGCCAGTTCCTTTGGTGCCCATGCTTTACCACAATGCAGCAAATGTTCCCTGGGCGTCTCCCCGATATCTGCCAGTTCCTTTGGTGCCCATGCTTTACCACAATGCAGCAAATGTTCCCTGGGCGTCTCCCTGATATCTGCCAGTTCCTTTGGTGCCCATGCTTTACTACAATGCAGCAAATGTTCCCTGGGCGTCTCCCTGATATCTGCCAGTTCCTTTGGTGCCCATGCTTTACCACAATGCAGCAAATGTTCCCTGGGCGTCTCCCCGATGATATCTGCCAGTTCCTTTGGTGCCCATGCTTTACCACAATGCAGCAAATGTTCCCTGGGCGTCTCCCCGATGATATCTGCCAGTTCCTTTGGTGCCCATGCTTTACCACAATGCAGCAAATGTTCCCTGGGCGTCTCCCTGATGATATCTGCCAGTTCCTTTGGTGCCCATGCTTTACCACAATGCAGCAAATGTTCCCTGGGCGTCTCCCCGACGATATCTGCCAGTTCCTTTGGTGCCCATGCTTTCGTCACAGAACAGTAACTCTGGAGAAACTCTATGGAAATTCAAAGAACTCTGGAGATCGGGGTTGAGTTTTTCTAGACGGTCACAGCTTGCAAAACGATAACCGCTACGCCAAAAGGGGTCTAAGAAATACTTTAGAAAACGTTGGCGGAAAAATATTACAAGCTCTTGTCCAATAGGAAAAAAAAAAAGTATTATCTTAACCAAACTTTAATGGACCAATCAATAACAAAAAATGTATTCACCCCATGCAAGTCACGTGATAGTTCGCCGAGAGATACTTTGGGGGCAGGCTCAGAGCGATTCGTGAACTATCAGCAAACGAAGGGTGTTTCTTAGACCGTTTTTGCCGATTTGCGCACATGTTAGCCCTTGTGATACGGCCCCAGGGTCCACCCCATAAAAGCAACAACAAAATCTCGAAGAGAGCATCATAGCTATCATCTGAAGGCTATGTTCAAATATGCAAGAGTGAGGGTCCAAGTGATTGATTTATTTGTTGTTTTCATGCAATTTACAAATTAAGATTATTTTTCTAAACAATTTGAAAATGAAACATTTCTGAATATTCATATGCATGAATTTCTGTTTTGAGATAATAAAGTATATTGGATAGGATTGGATTGGAAATACCGGGGCTGAAATTAGGAGAAAAAACACTTAATAAAATTACGAATGGTTGGCAGCGATGCAATAGGGTATTATCCGCGTGCCAGCGACCTTGAATTTCACCGAGTTGAAATTAGATATTTGAATTAGAAAGGTCAACGCAACTCGGGCAGAACGAGCGTGGGCAAGTTAGTAGTCTTGTTGCAAAGAGTTCGAACTCTCGTGGCAAATGCCCTATTGGTTAAAATACCGGGAAACGAAAGTAGATGAGGAGCAGTCGGTTTGCGTGGAACCCACGAGGTAAAGGGGATGAGTGAGGACTCACACGTACGATTTCAGTCATACCACGATCCAACTGTGACGACGTCTGTGAGGCATGATTCTGGCGAAGCACTACTGTCTACATGAATCCGATGAAATCCTATTATTTCCGTTCACTATATCAATGTAGACCCCAATACACATGTATGTGATAAAATGTCTGATACAAAAATAGAGATATTTGATTAGATTCCTGTGTAGTGAACAAATGTTTAGTGGGAGAGTGAGGAGAATGATGCCTGACAAACGTCGCAGCTGGATCGTGGCACAAGTGCAGTTGGAGGGATGGGGACGTGTGGGCTGGCCCTTAGTTCAGGGCCAGAACATTGACCGGAGAAGTAAAGGAAGGGGGTGGGGATAAGGGGGAGAGTGAGGAGAATGATGCCTGACAAACGTCGCAGCTGGATCGTGGCACAAGTGCAGTTGGAGGGATGGGGACGTGTGGGCTGGCCCTTAGTTCAGGGCCAGAACATTGACCGGAGAAGTAAAGGAAGGGGGTGGGGATAAGGGGGAGAGTGAGGAGAATGATGCCTGACAAACGTCGCAGCTGGATCGTGGTACAAGTGCAGTTGGAGGGATGGGGACGTGTGGGCTGGCCCTTAGCTCAGGGCCAGAACACTGACCGGAGAAGTAAAGGAAGGGGGTGGGGATGAGGGGGAAAGGGAGGGAAATCAATGGGAAAGGGAGGGAAAAGGGGCCTCTATTAGGGAAAAGGGGCCTCTATTACACGTCTGTTGTTCAATAAAATAAATACACACACAAACGAACACATGTGTGTGCGCAAGCACACATAATCGCGCAAACACACACACACACACAGGGCAGGATGAAAAAAAGCTTTGTCAGCTTATTCTTTAACCCTCAATAAAGATGATTTTGACTTGACTTCACACACACACACACACAATTACTATAGTGAAACAAGCATACGGTAACCATATGGTGCCAAGTTCTTTCAATATTATTAAATTTGTGTTCCACAAAACCTCTGGTTTTCTTACGACAATAACATTTTTGTTCTTGTTCTTGTTCAAGAAGATTGTTCTTCACACACACGCACACACACACTGAATCAATCCAGATGAAGGTGCAGTAATGAGTTATTAGCACAAGTTTAACCAGCATACAAGGACCGGGGTGGGGAGGGGGCGGGGGGGGGGGGGGGGGGGGAGGAGGAGGGTATGTTACAAGAAAATGAGATGTAAAAGATGTTCAAACCAATCTGATCAGAACTGGGCCGGTTAGTTGAACAAGAGTGAAGAAGACAGCAGTATTAGCATCACAAAAGACACATTAATTGCAACAACAAAGACGCTTCTTTCTTCAGGCCACTAATGTAGTAATGACATCACGTGAATCCTTGAAGCCAATCACACACCCCTCATAAAACTCACCACCCACAAAGGGATAATATGAATAAAATTCATCTTTCATATACGTCAACAAACATATTGAGCATTTGTCTAATAAAGCCTCTTTTTTTTTAAAGCTAAAAAGAACAAAACTTGGGGTAAAAACGATGGATTCAATATTTTCAGAAAAAAAAATCAAATCAAATAAAACGGGGAAACTTGAAAAAAAAAAAGATGAATTCCAAAGACTCAACAACCACAAGTGAACAACGACAAAAAAAAATAGCGAATCATTACATTAGGAGAGAACAAACAAATCTAAACACTACCACACAAAAATCAGATAATTTCAGACCTGTTTACCCTAATGATGAAAAACCTGGAATTTGCCACACAAAACCCCGGAATTTGAGAAAAAACAACAGAATTCACACTGGTACACGACTCGCGATAAAACACTGATTCAACTCGGCGCCATCGCGTTGAAAAGTTCAAAATTCACACATCATCGTATTTTCCAGTGATAACATAATCTAAATGGACTCATTTCAAGCCCTAATTACAATCTCTACCATTAAAAAAACTGCCCGGAAAGCTCTTCGAATCGACAGTTAAAGCCTGGCCGCCATTTGCATTCGGTTTCGGTCAACCCTTGCGTCTTTTCATACGAACGGAAACAAATAATAGATGGTTTTTCGAAATCCCAGAATTTTCAGCGTTCACCCGGAATTTACTATTTTACCCAGAATTTTAGCAAATTTCCGGAATAATTCCGGCAAAACCGGAAGGGTAAACAGGTCTGTAATTTACACAGTCTGTTAAATATGCATTAGACATTTTTTTACACTTATTTTTTCCCCAATCAATGAAGCATGAACAAAAATCGCACATAAAACAATAAGTATCTAGGAAGCAACAACAAACACTGCTAAGTTATAAAACACCCAAACTCTTCATTTTCTTGTCCATTTGAAGCTAGCTACCACAAACATGCAGTGGGCCACGCAAAAGGGAAGATAACAAAACCATTCCTCGTTATCAGATCACATTTATGGGAAACTAAGTTTCCTGAGAAAGCGTATTAGTTTAATGCCAGGAAAACAGGTAAGGAATTAGCCATTCACGCAGACCACCAGTACAGTCATTCCCACAGTCATAATGTTAACGGCAATAATGCAAGCAATAATAAACCACCAGTACAGTCATTCCCACAGTCATAATGTTAACGGCAATAATAAACCACCAGTACAGTCATTCCCACAGTCATAATGTTAACGGCAATAATAAACCACCAGTACAGTCATTCCCACAGTCATAATGTTAACGGCAATAACGCAAGCAATAATAAACCACCAGTAGTCATTCCCGCAGTCATAATGTTAACGGCAATAATAAACCACCAGTACAGTCTTTCCCGCAGTCATAATGTTAACGGCAATAATAAACCACCAGTACAGTCATTCCCGCAGTCATAATGTTAACGGCAATAATGCAAGCAATAATAAACCACCAGTACAGTCATTCCCACAGTCATAATGTTAACGGCAATAATAAACCACCAGTACAGTCATTCCCACAGTCATAATGTTAACGGCAATAACGCAAGCAATAATAAACCACCAGTAGTCATTCCCGCAGTCATAATGTTAACGGCAATAATAAACCACCAGTACAGTCTTTCCCGCAGTCATAATGTTAACGGCAATAATAAACCACCAGTACAGTCATTCCCGCAGTCATAATGTTAACGGCAATAATGCATAATGCAAGCAATAATAAACCACCAGTACAGTCATTCCCGCAGTCATAATGTTAACGGCAATAATAAACCACCAGTACAGTCATTCCCGCAGTCATAATGTTAACGGCAATAATAAACCACCAGTACAGTCATTCCCGCAGTCATAATGTTAACGGCAATAATAAACCACCAGTACAGTCATTCCCGCAGTCATAATGTTAACGGCAATAATAAACCACCAGTACAGTCATTCCCGCAGTCATAATGTTAACGGCAATAATGCAAGCAATAATAAACCACCAGTACAGTCATTCCCGCAGTCATAATGTTAACGGCAATAATAAACCACCAGTACAGTCATTCCCACAGTCATAATGTTAACGGCAATAATGCAAGCAATAATAAACCACCAGTACAGTCATTCCCACAGTCATAATGTTAACGGCAATAATAAACCACCAGTACAGTCATTCCCACAGTCATAATGTTAACGGCAATAATGCAAGCAATAATAAACCACCAGTAGTCATTCCCGCAGTCATAATGTTAACGGCAATAATAAACCACCAGTACAGTCATTCCCGCAGTCATAATGTTAACGGCAATAATAAACCACCAGTACAGTCATTCCCGCATTCATAATGTTAACGGCAATAATAAACCACCAGTACAGTCATTCCCGCAGTCATAATGTTAACGGCAATAATAAACCACCAGTACAGTCATTCCCGCATTCATAATGTTAACGGCAATAATGCAAGCAATAATAAACCACCAAATGCACAATAAAAAAACTGGTTGAATAATGTGTAGCGCACTATTGTCCACTCCTATTATTCAACCTCTTAATGAAGTGACCGTGGCACATTTTCATTAAAACCAACAACACAAACACGGTTGAGTTCATGGGTGCAACTACACAAAATGAAAATAAATGAAAGGCTGGGGTCTAGGGGTAATGTCTCCCTGCAGCTGAAGAAAATAATTATTTTTGAAGGTATTTTAGTTTGCTTTTTCCACAATTTATACAAATGCTTATTTTAAAGTGATTGAAAAATACAGTAGACACACAAAGATCTTGTTTGACAAATTTGAAAAAAAGGAAATTCCTTTTTCTGGTAAAATTCAAAAACAGGAAATCCTTGTGTAGCAGGAAAAGTTGCACCCATGCTTGGTTAATTCCCTCAGGCTCCGGCATGCTACATACGCTACAACTAACCCCCCAAAGAAAAACACCAAGTCTGACATGATAAACCTCAATGCTGAAATCGATTCAGGGACAAATGATGATCAGACAGTGACAGTGCTGGTGAACGAGGGTGGATGTCTTAGTGAGTGAGAATCATGTTATTTTTGTTACTTTATTTCTTTGCACTGGAATGTTGGTAGTATGACTTTCTTGTTGATTTCAATGCATGTTTTTCATCTTCCAATGTTGCTTTTTTCTGTAAAGCGCATCGAGCATACTACTGTATGGATTTTAGCGTTATATGAAATAATTATTATTTCTCCATGGATAGGTTATTGCTATATTAATGTTCTGTAGCGTTGTAAACAGAGAGCACATTTATGACGGTGCATTAGAAAGAGGTCTATTGCTATCATTATTCTGTCTGTAGCTTTCTCCATGGGTGGAGGTCTATTGCTATCATTATTCTGTCTGTAGCTTTCTCCATGGATGGAGGTCTATTGCTATCATTATTCTGTCTGTAGCTTTCTCCATGGATGGAGGTCTATTGCTATCATTATTCTGTCTGTAGCTTTCTCCATGGATGGAGGTCTATTGCTATCATTATTCTGTCTGTAGCTTTCTCCATGGGTGGAGGTCTATTGCTATCATTATTCTGTCTGTAGCTTTCTCCATGGATGGAGGTCTATTGCTATCATTATTCTGTCTGTAGCTTTCTCCATGGATGGAGGTCTATTGCTATCATTATTCTGTCTGTAGCTTTCTCCATGGATGGAGGTCTATTGCTATCATTATTCTGTCTGTAGCTTTCTCCATGGATGGAGGTCTATTGCTATCATTATTCTGTCTGTAGCTTTCTCCATGGATGGAGGTCTATTGCTATCATTATTCTGTCTGTAGCTTTCTCCATGGATGGAGGTCTATTGCTATCATTATTCTGTCTGTAGCTTTCTCCATGGATGGAGGTCTATTGCTATCATTATTCTGTCTGTAGCTTTCTCCATGGATGGAGGTCTATTGCTATCATTATTCTGTCTGTAGCTTTCTCCATGGATGGAGGTCTATTGCTATCATTATTCTGTCTGTAGCTTTCTCCATGGATGGAGGTCTATTGCTATCATTATTCTGTCTGTAGCTTTCTCCATGGATGGAGGTCTATTGCTATCATATTCTGTCTGTAGCTTTCTCCATGGATGGAGGTCTATTGCTATCATTATTCTGTCTGTAGCTTTCTCCATGGCTGGGTGGAGGTCTATTGCTATCATTATTCTTTCTGTAGCTGGGTAGGCCTCTTACATAAAACTCCATGGATGGAGGTCTATTGCTATCATTATTCTGTCTGTAGCTTTCTCCATGGATGGAGGTCTATTGCTATCATTATTCTGTCTGTAGCTTTCTCCATGGATGGAGGTCTATTGCTATCATTATTCTGTCTGTAGCTTTCTCCATGGATGGAGGTCTATTGCTATCATTATTCTGTCTGTAGCTTTCTCCATGGATGGAGGTCTATTGCTATCATTATTCTGTCTGTAGCTCTGTAGCTTTCTCCATGGATGGAGGTCTATTGCTATCATTATTCTGTCTGTAGCTTTCTCCATGGATGGAGGTCTATTGCTATCATTATTCTGTCTGTAGCTTTCTCCATGGATGGAGGTCTATTGCTATCATTATTCTGTCTGTAGCTTTCTCCATGGATGGAGGTCTATTGCTATCATTATTCTGTCTGTAGCTTTCTCCATGGATGGAGGTCTATTGCTATCATTATTCTGTCTGTAGCTTTCTCCATGGTTGGAGGTCTTTGTAGGCCTCTATCATTATTCTGTCTGTAGCTTTCTCCATGGATGGAGGTCTATTGCTATCATTATTCTGTCTGTAGCTTTCTCCATGGATGGAGGTCTATTGCTATCATTATTCTGTCTGTAGCTTTCTTGGTTTGCTTTGTATCATTATTCTGTCTGTAGCTTTCTCCATGGATGGAGGTCTATTGCTATCATTATTGTGTCTGTAGCTTTCTCCATGGGTGGAGGTCTATTGCTATCATTATTCTGGGTCTGTAGCTTTCTCCATGGATGGAGGTCTATTGCTATCATTATTCTGTCTGTAGCTTTCTCCATGGATGGAGGTCTATTGCTATCATTATTCTGTCTGTAGCTTTCTCCATGGATGGAGGTCTATTGCTATCAATATTCTGTCTGTAGCTTTCTCCATGGATGGAGGTCTATTGCTATCATTATTCTGTCGGTAGCTTTCTTAGTTTGTGTGTTTTTCTTCCATTTGGGCATCCATATCCTCTGAACCACTGCACAAAATCACTTAAACTGTTGTACCAAGGTGCACCCTGAAGCTGACATGTCCCCGATCCAGTAACTATTCAGCAGTGCAGTGTCTCTTCTGGTGGTTGCCTCTGGACGGCCTAACATAGATTCACTCCCCTTGGACTGCTGTTTCATATTCTGCGACCTGACAACCCAGGGTGTGGCTGCGAGTTGGGACTCAGAATGAGCGGCGTGGGAGCAACGCCACTGTACAGCTCCAAAGATGGGACAAGAGAAAAAGAGTTATTGAAGAGAACCTGTCTGGGTTGTGTTTTTTTTTTTTTGGGATGGGGGGGGGAAGGAGTTTGAAGTTCTATAACTGATCTCTACATGACATAGAGGTTCATCAAGATAATTAAAAAATAATCATATTGAAACAAACAAACAAAAATAAACATCCAAGTTAACCAAAAGAAAGAAATCCATTAGTATCCAAAAAACACAAACAGACTAAGCAGAGAAACCACCCGGTGTTGTAAAATGCAAAATCTTCGTGGAATAAAGTTTGGTTGGTTTTCATTGTTTTTTGTGTTGTTTTTTCTTTTAGTAGGTCATAATAATTATTTATAATCAAATGCTGCATTTAACATTCAGAATGAAAGAAAACTTTGATACAAAATGGCGCATGTTTTGTCTGGCATTTTTAGAGTACTAAACTTTTTTTTCAGGTTCAACTTTGTCTTTCGATTAACTTTGATACTTAGTAAATGAAATGCTCATTCATTTTGAAGTGAATGTAAAACAAAAATACATTTTAAAACCACTAGGGTTGATTTATTCGTTTGTTGTTTCTTGGGTTTCCCCCATTTTTAGAGGGTTTTTTGTTTTGTTTTTATTTCCATAAAACAAATCATTTACAGTGTGGTGGCAACATATAGAAAAATGAGATTCAAAAGATTCCACACAAAACAAATCAATATAAAAAAATTCAAGATCACACGCAGTGTCATCTGAATAGGGATGTTTTTGGTGGAGTTTTTATTACAGATAGTCAAAAGAAAAGAAAATGAATTGCTGCTTGAAAACTGTACGAAAATAACGCAAGAATTTTTTTTTTCCACATGTTCTTTTTTTCCTTGAAAGAAACTTTAGCCAACAAATGTTTCATACATTTCCCCGTCAAGCAGTTTCTCTGCTAGAGTCTGTTAATGGAAGAATATCCCTCGTCAAGCTGGAGCAACTATAAAAAAGGCCAAAGTAAAATGAATATGATTACATCCCCCCCCCCCCCCCCCCCCCCCCCCCCCCCCCTTAACTTTCCAATAAAAGCATCGTATGAAATTTGGTTACGTTAATACGAGTAACGAGATACGCACAGGTAGGTGTCAGAAATCAGCATGTTCAGGGGGTCCCCAGGATATTTTAGGGGGCTTCTCTTTATAACATTATCACCTTTTTCTTGGTACTAATCCTTTCACCGCCAGCCATATTTCAGCCAAACAAATCCATTAAATTCACCTGGGTAGAGAACAAAATCCATTTGCAGTATTGGGGATTCTTCTGTGACATATATAAAATAAGGTCCATCCTTACTTCCCCAAACTAAGACAATAGGGTCTTTGGATAATAGACCCCAATGTGATGCCTTTTAGTGACATAGGTGTTACATCACAGTGATGCTAAAATGCGACTTTGGCGGTGAAAGGGCTAAACTAGTGCGTCGGGTGGCAGTTTTGAGCGGCACATATAGATATACGTGTCAAAATTCACACTAGACATTCTCTCAAATGTTCTTTGGCAGTGAAGGGGTTAAATCAAAGAAAGCAGCGGAGGCAGGAAGGGGGAAAATTGCTCCAACTTGCGAGGCGAAAACCCAGCGGATTAAAAGCTAAAGAAAGCGACAGGCTGAAGGGGCCCAAGCTTACGTGACATATTGGTTGTTGTGAGGAAGAGGGGGGGAATAACTAAGGGAGGCAAATCCATCGCACCCGTTCTGCTGCGCGGCTTTCACCATCTTGGCCTCGTCCTCCACCTTCTCCCGCTGCTTCTTCGACATCCGCCCAAACTTCACCGCTGGAACATAAAACATTTGGTATTTCGTATATTCTAGTCACAGAGACTTATCTCTGTGAAATTCGGGCTGCTCTCCCCCGGAGAGGGCGTCACTGCAAGTGCAGCGCCTACCCAAATTCTTTTTTTTTTTTTGGGGGGGGGGGGGGGCGGCACAGGGTGAGGAGGGGGTGTGGGCATACTTGGAAAACCTAGCTATCAATTTGGCCATACCAGGCAGCAGGATTTCTCCCTGATCTTACTGACTTTCAACTGCCGTGGGATTTTTACGTGCGTAAAGCGCACGGGTCAGACTAGCTTTAAGTCCTCATCCAAAGGACTTGACGTTCAGTTCGATTTTCCTGTCGAACTAGAAAGAAAGGGTGAGGCCGGGATTCGAACTTGCGTCACTCACGTTGCAGTCACGCATTACATTTGGCAGGCGAACATCTTAACCACTCTGCCAACATTCATCAATCAATCGCTGCTTCTTTGACATCCGCCTAAAACTTCACCGCTGGAACAAAAAACATCATCCATACATCAATCAATCGCTGCTTCTTCGACATCCGCCCAAACTGCACCGCTGGAACATAAAACATCAATCATTAAATCGATCACGGTACAGTTTAGTCTCTTGTGGAAGTCTATGATTCTCAAACGAGGGGGCCTTGGCACCGGCTCTAGTGCTGCAAAACGGGATGGGTTGGCCTTTGGGGACCTTCCTCTAATGCCAGCAGTTCTCAAATCCCTTTGGTCGAAGAGCGGGGATGCACCCTGGGCAAGGCAACTCAACTATAAACAAATTCAAGCCCAGCCTGCCAGAATAGCATCTGCCCCCTCTGCTATCTGGCAGTCATGGTCGAAAACGACTGACTGGCATACAAAAATCGATCATCAAGCACACAGGTTTCATTCATTATCTTGGCTTGGACTTTGACTTTCAACTGCTGGATTTTGCTGTTGTTGCTGTTGTTGTTTTCCGCCATTAGGCCAAACTTCACCGCTGAAACAATAGCAGTGATGCACCTAGGGTGGAAAATGAACAGGGCAAACTGTCCCCAAACTAGAGCGTGAAGACGCTAGATCACCAGCCGTGCACATTTTCTGCTCCAGTGACCTTGACCTATGACCATTTTCGAACTTGGCCTAGATATCCTAACTACCTATGCGGATTACGATTCCAGCTTTTCCTGATGGGCGATTTCATCCATGCAATAATATCCTAACTACCCATGTGCGTGCACAATGTGAGCCTCCTAGGTCCCTCCGTTCAAACGTTATCCAGACCTGTTTACCCGTATAATGAACAACCTGGAATTTGCCACAGAAAAACCCGGAATTTGAGGGGAAAAAAACAGAATTCACATCGGCACACGACTCGAGATAAAACACTGATTTAAAAGGTATCTTGCGAGCGCACTGACATGTTCAGTGATGTCGCTTATGCCGCCATGCAAGATTTTGAAGTCCACGTTGCAGTACTTGCAGTGTGCATGCTCGTCTCCCAAACGCGAACTTGTTATTCATGGCACTTTCAAATACTTTTGAGAAAACTTCTGCTTCACTTTTGGCCGTTTCACCCTATCACTGCTATTGTTTGTCGAAGATTTCTGGCGCTTGCCGCCTGCGGTTGACTTGCCCGACGACATGATTGGCGCAAAACTACAATGTCTGCCAACAAGAAATAAGACATTGGTTGAGGTGGTCAACGGACCAATGAAAAATTGCGTCTCAGAACTCCAAGGCTTCGGTCAACCCTTGCGTCTTTTCATACAAACGAAAACAAATAACAGACGTTTTTTCAAAATCCCAGGATTTTCAGCATTCACCCAGAATTTATTATTTTACCCAAAATTTTTGCAAATTCACAGGATAATTCCGGCAAAACCGGGAGGGTAAACAGGTCTGCGTTATCATACATATATAGTGAGCCAGCCAGCCAGGAACAGGCAAACATCAATGAAAACATTACCAGCTTCGCTTTGCGGCTGGTAATCAAACACACAGGTTTCATTCTACAGTAGAACCTCCCTATTAAGACCTTCCCTGTTAAGACTCCCTCCCATATAGACCTACTTCTCTGAGACATTGCCCTTCTTTGTAAGTATTAAAATTACCTCCCTGCTACAACTCCCTCCCACCCTATTTTGGATGATTTTCCAAGGTCTTATTAGGGAGGTTCCTCTGTACAGCCCCATGGCCAATTAACAGAGCAAGGTGGTGGGGGGAAGCAACTGTTCAGCCCCATGGCCAATTAACAGAGCAAGGTGGTGGGGGGAAGCAACTGTTCAGCCTCATGGCCAATTAACAGAGCAAGGTGGTGGGGGGAAGCAACTGTTCAGCCCCATGGCCAATTAACAGAGCAAGGTGGTGGGGGGAAGCAACTGTTCAGCCCCATGGCCAATTAACAGAGCAAGGTGGTGGGGGAAGCAACTGTTCAGCCCCATGGCCAATTAACAGAGCAAGGTGGTGGGGGAAGCAACTGTTCAGCCCCATGGCCAATTAACAGAGCAAGGTGGTGGGGGAAGCAACTGTACAGCCCCATGGCCAATTAACAGAGCAAGGTGGTGGGGGAAGCAACTGTTCAGCCCCATGGCCAATTAACAGAGCAAGGTGGTGGGGGGAAGCAACTGTTCAGCCCCATGGCCAATTAACAGAGCAAGGTGGTGGGGGAAGCAACTGTTCAGCCCCATGGCCAATTAACAGAGCAAGGTGGTGGGGGGAAGCAACTGTTCAGCCCCATGGCCAATTAACAGAGCAAGGTGGTGGGGGAAGCAACTGTTCAGCCCCATGGCCAATTAACAGAGCAAGGTGGTGGGGGAAGCAACTGTTCAGCCCCATGGCCAATTAACAGAGCAAGGTGGTGGGGGAAGCAACTGTACAGCCCCATGGCCAATTAACAGAGCAAGGTGGTGGGGGGAAGCAACTGTTCAGCCCCATGGCCAATTAACAGAGCAAGGTGGTGGGGGAAGCAACTGTTCAGCCCCATGGCCAATTAACAGAGCAAGGTGGTGGGGGAAGCAACTGTTCAGCCCCATGGCCAATCTACAGAGCAAGGTGGTGGGGGAAGCAACTGTTCAGCCCCATGGCCAATTAACAGAGCAAGGTGGTGGGGGAAGCAACTGTTCAGCCCCATGGCCAATTAACAGAGCAAGGTGGTGGGGGAAGCAACTGTTCAGCCCCATGGCCAATTAACAGAGCAAGGTGGTGGGGGAAGCAACTGTTCAGCCCCATGGCCAATTAACAGAGCAAGGTGGTGGGGGAAGCAACTGTTCAGCCCCATGGCCAATTAACAGAGCAAGGTGGTGGGGGGAAGCAACTGTTCAGCCCCATGGCCAATTAACAGAGCAAGGTGGTGGGGGAAGCAACTGTTCAGCCCCATGGCCAATTAACAGAGCAAGGTGGTGGGGGAAGCAACTGTTCAGCCCCATGGCCAATTAACAGAGCAAGGTGGTGGGGGAAGCAACTGTTCAGCCCCATGGCCAATGGTGGGGGGAAGCAACTGTTCAGCCCCATGGCCAATTAACAGAGCAAGGTGGTGGGGGGAAGCAACTGTTCAGCCCCATGGCCAATTAACAGAGCAAGGTGGTGGGGGAAGCAACTGTTCAGCCCCATGGCCAATTAACAGAGCAAGGTGGTGGGGGGAAGCAACTGTTCAGCCCCATGGCCAATTAACAGAGCAAGGTGGTGGGGGAAGCAACTGTTCAGCCCCATGGCCAATTAACAGAGCAAGGTGGTGGGGGGAAGCAACTGTTCAGCCCCATGGCCAATTAACAGAGCAAGGTGGTGGGGGGAAGCAACTGTTCAGCCCCATGGCCAATTAACAGAGCAAGGTGGTGGGGGAAGCAACTGTTCAGCCCCATGGCCAATTAACAGAGCAAGGTGGTGGGGGGAAGCAACTGTTCAGCCCCATGGCCAATTAACAGAGCAAGGTGGTGGGGGAAGCAACTGTTCAGCCCCATGGCCAATTAACAGAGCAAGGTGGTGGGGGAAGCAACTGTTCAGCCCCATGGCCAATTAACAGAGCAAGGTGGTGGGGGAAGCAACTGTTCAGCCCCATGGCCAATTAACAGAGCAAGGTGGTGGGGGGAAGCAACTGTTCAGCCCCATGGCCAATTAACAGAGCAAGGTGGTGGGGGAAGCAACTGTTCAGCCCCATGGCCAATTAACAGAGCAAGGTGGTGGGGGAAGCAACTGTTCAGCCCCATGGCCAATTAACAGAGCAAGGTGGTGGGGGAAGCAACTGTTCAGCCCCATGGCCAATTAACAGAGCAAGGTGGTGGGGGAAGCAACTGTTCAGCCCCATGGCCAATCAACAGAGCAAGGTGGTGGGGGAAGCAACTGTTCAGCCCCATGGCCAAATAACAGAGCAAGGTGGTGGGGGAAGCAACTGTTCAGCCCCATGGCCAATTAACAGAGCAAGGTGGTGGGGGAAGCAACTGTTCAGCCCCATGGCCAATTAACAGAGCAAGGTGGTGGGGGAAGCAACTGTTCAGCCCCATGGCCAATTAACAGAGCAAGGTGGTGGGGGAAGCAACTGTTCAGCCCCATGGCCAATTAACAGAGCAAGGTGGTGGGGGGAAGCAACTGTTCAGCCCCATGGCCAATTAACAGAGCAAGGTGGTGGGGGGAAGCAACTGTTCAGCCCCATGGCCAATTAACAGAGCAAGGTGGTGGGGGAAGCAACTGGTGGGGGGAAGCAGTTCAGCCCATGGCCAATTAACAGAGCAAGGTGGTGGGGGAAGCAACTGTTCAGCCCCATGGCCAATGGTGGGGGGAAGCAACTGTTCAGCCCCATGGTTAACAGAGCAAGGTGGTGGGGGAAGCAACTGTTCAGCCCCATGGCCAATTAACAGAGCAAGGTGGTGGGGGGAAGCAACTGTTCAGCCCCATGGCCAATTAACAGAGCAAGGTGGTGGGGGAAGCAACTGTTCAGCCCCATGGCCAATTAACAGAGCAAGGTGGTGGGGGAAGCAACTGTTCAGCCCCATGGCCAAATAACAGAGCAAGGTGGTGGGGGAAGCAACTGTTCAGCCCCATGGCCAATTAACAGAGCAAGGTGGTGGGGGAAGCAACTGTTCAGCCCCATGGCCAATTAACAGAGCAAGGTGGTGGGGGAAGCAACTGTTCAGCCCCATGGCCAATTAACAGAGCAAGGTGGTGGGGGAAGCAACTGTTCAGCCCCATGGCCAATTAACAGAGCAAGGTGGTGGGGGAAGCAACTGTTCAGCCCCATGGCCAATTAACAGAGCAAGGTGGTGGGGGGAAGCAACTGTTCAGCCCCATGGCCAATTAACAGAGCAAGGTGGTGGGGGAAGCAACTGTTCAGCCCCATGGCCAATTAACAGAGCAAGGTGGTGGGGGAAGCAACTGTTCAGCCCCATGGCCAATTAACAGAGCAAGGTGGTGGGGGAAGCAACTGTTCAGCCCCATGGCCAATAACAGAGCAAGGTGGTGGGGGAAGCAACTGTTCAGCCCCATGGCCAATTAACAGAGCAAGGTGGTGGGGGGAAGCAACTGTTCAGCCCCATGGCCAATTAACAGAGCAAGGTGGTGGGGGGAAGCAACTGTTCAGCCCCATGGCCAATTAACAGAGCAAGGTGGTGGGGGAAGCAACTGTTCAGCCCCATGGCCAATTAACAGAGCAAGGTGGTGGGGGGAAGCAACTGTTCAGCCCCATGGCCAATTAACAGAGCAAGGTGGTGGGGGAAGCAACTGTTCAGCCCCATGGCCAATGAGCAAGGTGGTGGGGGAAGCAACTGTTCAGCCCCATGGCCAATTAACAGAGCAAGGTGGTGGGGGAAGCAACTGTTCAGCCCCATGGCCAAATAACAGAGCAAGGTGGTGGGGGAAGCAACTGTTCAGCCCCATGGCCAATTAACAGAGCAAGGTGGTGGGGGAAGCAACTGTTCAGCCCCATGGCCAATTAACAGAGCAAGGTGGTGGGGGAAGCAACTGTTCAGCCCCATGGCCAATTAACAGAGCAAGGTGGTGGGGGAAGCAACTGTTCAGCCCCATGGCCAATTAACAGAGCAAGGTGGTGGGGGAAGCAACTGTTCAGCCCCATGGCCAATGGTAACAGAGCAAGGTGGTGGGGGAAGCAACTGTTCAGCCCCATGGCCAATTAACAGAGCAAGGTGGTGGGGGAAGCAACTGTTCAGCCCCATGGCCAATTAACAGAGCAAGGTGGTGGGGGAAGCAACTGTTCAGCCCCATGGCCAATTAACAGAGCAAGGTGGTGGGGGAAGCAACTGTTCAGCCCCATGGCCAATTAACAGAGCAAGGTGGTGGGGGGAAGCAACTGTTCAGCCCCATGGCCAATTAACAGAGCAAGGTGGTGGGGGAACTGTTCAGCCCCATGGCCAACAGAGCAAGGTGGTGGGGGAAGCAACTGTTCAGCCCCATGGCCAAATAACAGAGCAAGGTGGTGGGGGAAGCAACTGTTCAGCCCCATGGCCAATTAACAGAGCAAGGTGGTGGGGGGAAGCAACTGTTCAGCCCCATGGCCAATTAACAGAGCAAGGTGGTGGGGGGAAGCAACTGTTCAGCCCCATGGCCAATTAACAGAGCAAGGTGGTGGGGGAAGCAACTGTTCAGCCCCATGGCCAAATAACAGAGCAAGGTGGTGGGGGAAGCAACTGTACAGCCCCATGGCCAATTAACAGAGCAAGGTGGTGGGGGAAGCAACTGTTCAGCCCCATGGCCAATTAACAGAGCAAGGTGGTGGGTGAAGCAACTGTACAGCCCCATGGCCAATTAACAGAGCAAGGTGGTGGGGGAAGCAACTGTTCAGCCCCATGGCCAAATAACAGAGCAAGGTGGTGGGGGAAGCAACTGTTCAGCCCCATGGCCAATCAACAGAGCAAGGTGGTGGGGGAAGCAACTGTTCAGCCCCATGGCCAAATAACAGAGCAAGGTGGTGGGGGAAGCAACTGTTCAGCCCCATGGCCAATCAACAGAGCAAGGTGGTGGGTGAAGCAACTGTTCAGCCCCATGGCCAATTAACAGAGCAAGGTGGTGGGGGAAGCAACTGTACAGCCCCATGGCCAATTAACAGAGCAAGGTGGTGGGGGAAGCAACTGTACAGCCCCATGGCCAATTAACAGAGCAAGGTGGTGGGTGAAGCAACTGTACAGCCCCATGGCCAATTAACAGAGCAAGGTGGTGGGGGGAAGCAACTGTTCACATTACAGCCAAACTTTGTATTGTGATTCACAAAGAAAAGTTACTTCCCTTGCTCTTGAAAACCAGCTCACCTTAAAAATCTATTACAGTCAAAATAATCTGAATGCCTTTAGACTAGTTCAGACAGCTCACTGCAGCTCCTCAAAACGTGTTTGTTCATCACAACGGGTCTTTCCTGGTATTGCGGTACCTCCAGGATCAACCCAGTATCCGAACTTTTAAACTTTTCCCATAATGCAGTAACCTGCAGCAGGTCGGAGGACGTCACCTCTTCTAGCACCATGGTATTTGCCGGAGACATTCGCTGCCAACCACCCTGCCATGTGTTTGTCTACATTTAGAGCTTATGTCACTGACTTTTCGGTTAAAGCAACGCAAGCACACTAAAAACTAAAAACAGTAGAGACAAATAACAGACGAGTCACAACCAATATCGTCAGAAACTACTAGAAGTGTTAAAAACATTTTTTTCTCTAGACTAGCTAGAAACCTCTATGATATTTATAAGGTTAGAAACGTTCTCCTGCCACCAAGAAGAGAAATAAATAAGAGAATGTATCATAAGCTCATACAGGGTTCCCACCCTTCAGGTCTTTTACAAGGACCTTATAAGCACCATTTCACTTCTCATAAGGACGTAAACCGTCTGGAGCCTAAAGAAAATTCTCTAAAAATCTGTGCCCATTGACGCCAAGTTCAGTGATATAGCGCACACAAAACATTGCGCCTTCCTGGGATCTTTGTCTGTCCTAATCCAGTACTTATAATCACCGTCTTTTAACCAGCGATCTTGGAAAGAGCATTTTCCTGGCATCTTGCTTTCTTCATGAGAACGCGGCAATGTTGTCGACCGGTTACTTCTGATCAGGCTCATTGAGCGAGTTCGGTGATTTACCTCCCTTGTTACATCGTCTGCTCCATTTCCACTTCATTCTGAACGCGACTGGACGCAAATGCGGTCAAAATCTATGTCATTTTTCAAAGGTTTAAGACTAAATGTGCACACTTCGGATTTTTTTTCGTCCTTTGCAAAAAAAATGATGACTTTTTGTTATCCATAAGGACCTAAGTACTTTGTGTAAGGACCGATAGGTTAAATATAAGCACCTATAAGGCCTTATGAGGCCCATCCACAAATATAACAAGAGGCAAAGCCTGCAAGGCTCACGTCTGATTTTTATTACTATAGCAGGCATGGGAATTCCCATGACAATTCCCATGCCTGTATAGAGAGAATACTGTTATGTAGACACTTGTGCATCTGAAAACAGAATTAATTTTTATTTTACTGTGTAAATTAAAATTATTTCTATGCACCCCTACCCCTTTCTTTAAAATTTAATTATATGTATGCGCATGTAACATAGTGGAGCCCTATTTTTATTTTTGGCAAACAAGTAAAATTGAAAAGCATATTGACCAAGCTTTCAGAAAAAACATAGTGACCAATCCCCCCCCCCCCCCCCCCCCCGCCGGGGTAAGGGGGGTCTACGGACACCTGTAGTAGGCCTAGTCTTTGCCTGTGGGTCTAAGCCTCTTACTCTTAGAAAATTAATAATTGAAGTTGCGTGATCTGTTACTGTTTTAAACTGATTGTTCATGCGATGAAAATTTGTTCCACATCATCTACATTTCTGTAAGATATTTTATATTAGTCCTAATATTTTATTTTCGTTTCGTTAATTCCCCCCCCCCCCCCTCTGCCACAAAGCAAAGGTCAAGGTCACAGCCAGCAAGCTCATCCATGTTTATCTTCCCCTGTACAGTCTTTGCTCATGGTGATCAATCGTCTAGGCCTAACAAAGGATTCGTACGTCGAAGGCAGTGAAATCGACGAACCCTGGATTTTCCGTATATTTTTTTTTTGAAGACTGAAATGAATGTGGGCTAAATGTTAAGTACGTCGTCTTGATTATGAGGTAAGGCATGGACTCTAGGCCTAGGCCTTGTTGCCGGAAGTGCAGTAGGCTAAGTTATGCGCAGAGATGATGTGCAAATGAACACGAACAACCGTTACTCAAAGGCGCAAATAAAGCTAAACAACCGGGCCGTCAACGCACACACTCGGTACATCCATTTGTTACAGAAAATATAAGTTGACGACGTTAAAATGTACCTATTTGTACACACCTGAAGTCTTGTGTTTCTTTTTAAAGAGCGTTTTTGTATATCTAATGGAGAGTCTTCTTTCCAGTATGTATCTCCTACTCGGTACAACACAACAGTTACAGTAATCTCTGCAACAAATGATTTTCTTTCTTTTGTTCCTTACCGATGTATCTGACTGCTTTGATCGCCATGACTTGAAGGCTCACGTCAAAATCAAGTATCCTGCTAACGTCGTTTTTTAAAACAAAGTGAGTCTATAGTATCGTACATGTTCGGTTGTGTGTCTGTGTGTATGTGTGTGTGTATGTGTGTGTGTGTGTGTTGCGTCCGTGGCCCCGACCTTTAACCTTAACTCAAACCTTAACGTTGTCATTTTCTCTAAACATATAAGGCGTTAGAGGGTTAAAGTTAGCAGGATACTTGATTTTGACGTGAGCCTTCAAGTCACGACGATCAAAGCAGTCAGATACATTGATAAAGAACAAAATAAAGATAATCATTTGTTGCAGAGATTATTGTTGTGCTAACTTTAACCCTCTAACATCTTATGTTTTTTTGAGAAAATGACAACGTTAAAGTTTCAGTGGAGAGTGAGAGTCTTCTTTAGTTTGAAGAGTGTGACTGAGTCAAGGTTAAAGGTTGCACAACAGTAATCTCTGCAACAAATGATTATCTTTATTTTGTTCTTTATCAATGTATCTGACTGCTTTGAGATCGTTTAGAGAAAATGACAACGTTAAGGTTTGAGTTAAGGTTAAAGGTCGGGGCCACGGACGCAACACACACACACACACATACACACACACACACACAACGAACATGTACGATACTATAGACTCACTTTGTTTTAAAAAACGATGTGAGCCAAAAACCTATAAGCACCTGTGGGAACCCTGTCATAATGTCAAAGATATGCTAAATTAAATATTCTATATTTTCGTCTCTTCTCTCCCGCAAAAATGGAAGGCGTTTTTCAAAGCATAATCTCCCTGATGGTTACTTAACAGCGATCAGCGCGCTTCGCCCCTCCTCCAGTATTGATTGCCGACAAACGATTCAGGCAAAGTTTAAACTTTGCTCCTCCTTTCAACCACCCCCCCCCCCCCCCTGCCCTCACCCCCAGTTCCCTTTACTACACCAACCCCTTCTCTTTCCCCTAACAATATTGATTATGTAATTACCCTTTTCCACCATTATTTTTGTTATCTCCCCTGAACTAGCTGAAATAGCCCTGATGATGATGATGATGATAATGACTAATTTCCGCCCGCAAGGCAAAAACACGACAACAAGACGTTAAGAAAACACCCAGTGGGGAGTGGGCTGTTTAGGGGGGATTATCTTCCTGAGCCATTCACACCAGGTGTTGCTCCACTTACAGGCCGCTTCAGACCTCTTAGCAACGCAAAACTCACCCTCTCTTGCTCTGTCTTGCTCTCTCTCTGGAGCGCAGCCAAAATTGATTTTGTCTGTTATTTGACTATTCACTAAGGGAAGTAATCCAATCCAATAGACTGATCCCCCTTAGGACGACCAGAAGAGATTATTATATCAAAAACTTTAAGGTGAAAGAAGAGAAACAGAGTGAAACAAAAAAAATTGTGCCTTCAACATGTTGCAGTATTATTTTCGATTTGCAAGAATTTGCACTAAAACAAGTAAAAGCCTTGAAGCAAGTTGCAACAACGAAAATGTTAAACATTTAAAACAAAACTAAAAACCTACATTGTTTATTGATCAGTCAAAATTATGCTGCTCAATTACAACTGCTATATTTCTTCTTTCTGAGTGGGTTTTTTTTACATGTCCCTAAAGCATTTCTACACACGCCATTCAGCACTAAAAACTCCACGTTGAAACAATAAAGTTAAAAACTATTAAAGGCAAACAAAAAAACCACAATCTTCTTCTTCTTCTGCGTTCCCAGGCCATAAGGCCACAATGGGTACGTATGTGTCCGTTTTCCAGTTTTCACTGGTCTCCTCGCTGCATTCAGCCGACACATTCCGATTTCGGAGGAGCTCAAAGGAGAAAACTACATGGAAGATATTTTGGGAAAAAAGGCAGGAGAGTGGGCCAAAAGTCAGAAAGATAGTAGATGACACAAAACAAGGAAAAGGGCAGAGTCAAACTCAAAGCGAGAGACAGATTAGAGGAAGTTACAAGCACAGAACTTCCAGAAGGTGCGGGAACTATTTGTACGTTAGACAAATCCCTGGTATCCCCAGGGGGAGAAACCATAATCTATATCATAACTACACTGCACAGTTTAACCAACACTTTCACGTTACCACACTAAAACTGTCCACTTTCACACTTGGTTTTTGATCACTAAGTTTCTAAGAATGCCCCCAAAAGCTTTCCTCCCTATAAAGTTACTTCCCGATTAACCGCAGCTTGAGTCAAAACAAGTAATAACAAAAGAGAGAGAGAGAGAGAGAGGAGAGAGGGGGGGAGAGGGAGAGAGAGAGAGAGAGGGAGAGAGAGAGAGAGAGAGAGAGAGAGAGAGAGAGAGAGAGAGAGAGAGAGAGACTGGACAACTTTATTTTACAAGGATACCAAAAGAGAGAGAGAGAGGGAGAGAGAGGGGGGAGAGAGGAGAGAGAGAGAGGAGAGAGGGTGGGAGGGAGAGAGAGAGGGGGTGGGAGAGAGAGAGAGAGAGAGAGAGAGAGAGAGAGAGAGAGAGAGAGAGAGAGAGAGAGAGAGAGAGAGAGAGAGAGAGAGAGAGAGAATGCGAATGGTTTATTCAAAAGGCCTTGGCCACATTTCAAGGGGGGGAAACATGAACATTCAAATAATATTCATCTAATTTATATATATTTCATCTCATTTATATATATAATCTCTGAGCTGAGAGAGAGAGAGAGAGAGAGAGAGAGAGAGAGAGAGAGAGAGAGAGAGAGAGAGAGAGAGAGAGAGAGAGAGAGAGAGAGAGAGAGAGAGAGAGACAGACAGACAGACAGACAGACAGAGATCATAGGAGAAAAGGGGTTTACAAAGCAATGTGTGTATAGCACTTAGTAAAACAAACTGAAAAACATTCAGAATGTCTTCATTCAATTCACTATGTCAATAATGCCAAATCTCTCTCCGGACACACACACACACACACAGACAGACACACACTAACACACACACACACTCACACTCTCTCTCTCTCTCTCTCTGTCTGTCTCACCATCTCTGGACATGCCCAGGGAGAGGCATTTCTGTAGTCTGCAGTACTGGCAGCGGTTTCTGTTCACTCGGTCGATGACACAGTTCTTGTTTCGCGGACACTGGTAGTTGACGGGGCCTGACTGTGACCGCCGGAAGAATCCCTGCGTGAATCAAACACACACGCATACGATTAACAAGAGAGTCATGTGAATGCTAGCAGCAAAATCCCTAAGAAACGCACATAAAGAGACAAACACAAAACATGTCAAGCTTCACAAGGGCAGATGAACAAAAATGTCAGAGGAACATCCACAAAAAGATATGTAAATCACACGCGCACACACACACTCACACTCTCTCTCTCCCTCCCTCTCACACACACACACACATATTCATGTAGATCAAAGTACACACACACGCGTGTACAAATTCGCACACGCACACAAACACACAGAGCTCACGAACGCACACATGCACACTTACAAAAAAACATGCTAACATTCATAATATGCACTCTAACCCCTTACAGTGACTAACTTACACACGCACACACACACACACGCACGCACGCACGCACGCACGCACGCACACGCACACGCACACGCACGCACACACACACACTCACCTTGCATCCCTCACAGGTGATGACCCCGTAGTGCACCCCCGAGGATTTGTCGCCACACACCTTGCAGGGTATCACCTCTATTTGCGCTGCAACAGAGCGCCACAAAAACAATCCACGCTCATCAATGCCCCTTAGCTCAATTCACCCCATCAATTCACCCCACACACCTTGCAGGGCATCACCTCTATTTGCGCTGCAACAGAGCGCCACAAAAACAATCCACGCTCATCGATGCCCCTTAGCTCAATTCACCCCATCAATTCACCCCACACACCTTGCAGGGCATCACCTCTATTTGCGCTGCAACAGAGCGCCACAAAAACAATCCACGTTCATCGATGCCCCTTAGCTCAATTCACCCCATCAATTCACCCCACACACCTTGCAGGGCATCACCTCTATTTGCGCTGCAACAGAGCGCCACAAAAACAATCCACGCTCATCAATGCCCCTTAGCTCA
>CM065710.1:21012963-21017963 GCA_017654935.2 Phymorhynchus buccinoides
CAACTGACACCCTCAACCCCACCTCCTCAGCCCCACAAACCCACCCCACCTATCCCTTTCCCATCCACACCCTCAACCTGATTACCCTCAACCCCACCTCCCTCAGCCCCACCCCCACCACCCCACCCCTCCCACCCAGTACCTCACCCATCTCCATTTTTAATTTTTTTTTTTCCTCATTTCTAACCCCACTTGTCAGATCAGTATTACATTTGCTTCATTCAATCGTTAATCTCCCTCATCTAACCTGTTATAGTAAGATATCTGCCATCCCCCCCTCCCCCCCCCCCCCCCCCCCCCCCCCCCCGGCCCCACCCCTCTTTCCCTGCAATAGGAGAATTCTGCCCTCCCCCCCCCCCCCCCCCCCACCCCCCCCCAAAACAAAAAAAACAATGATGAAAATCCAATTAACGTCCTCCAGCCTGGAACAGGACACGTACATTAATTAATAGATGATGTTGGGACGATCCTGGAGGTACTACAACACCAGGAAAGTCCCGTGTTTTTAAACAATAAGGATGTTAGGTAAAGGAGTAATCACCAAATTGATATATTGATATATAAATAAACGATGACATCTGAATGCCAACTATTATAGCACCCCCATGTCCCTCCCTACCCACCCTTTCCCCACTGCATCCTGCCCCTCACACACACACATATTCATGTCTACTTACCACTCTCCTTATTTCTCTTTTCACATCCCTCACTTCTTTGTTTTTGTGTTTGTCTTACCCTGGCTTAAAGATTCCATGGATCATCACAAAAGCTGAAGCACTTGAACACTATGGTACAAATGCACCAGCTAGGGATGAGAAAAATGTGTGTGACCGTTTTTGATTACCCCGCCATGTGGGCAGCCACACTCCGACTTTTGGAGGATACATCCCTCACTTTTTCCCCCATTCTTCCTTGTCTCAATGTTTTTAGTTAACTAACTACCCCCAGTACAGCCTACCACTATCTCTGACCCCGCCTCATCTCTCTGTTTGCTCCCCCCCCCCCCTTTCTTTTCCCCTCCATCTCTCTCTCCCCCTCTCCCTCTCTCCTCAACCTGCAATCAGCATTCATTCACAATCAATGGTGTTGTTCACAGTCAGGTACTCAATTTTAAAAAGGGCCACTACCTTTCCATTCTTCTCCCTCCCTGCTGAGAAAGTGATTGACCAATGATTGCCAACACTTCAACACACAAACACACCCTCTCTCTCTCTCTACCAAGTATCCCTGTTTCTCCACCCTCCCTGCTGAGAAAATGATTGACCAATGATTGCCAACACCTCAACACACACACCCTCTCTCTCTCTCTCTAAATTTAACAAGTATCCCTGTTTCTCCACCCTCCCTGCTGAGAAAATGATTGACCAATGATTGCCAACACCTCAACACACACACACACCCTCTCTCTCTCTCTCTAAATTTACCAAGTATCCCTCAGTTTCTCCACCCTCCCTGCTGAGAAAGTGATTGATCAAATTGCCATCACTCCTCCCCTTCACACAGCTTCCCTCAGCACCCCCCCCCCCCCCCCCTTCACATTCTCTCTCTCTCTCTCCAACTCTCTCTCTCTGAATTACCTTGACCCTCCCCCCCTCTCTATCTCTCTCTTTCTCTCTCTCTTTCTGTCTAAATCTGAATTACCTTGCCCCCCCCCCCCCCCCTCTCTGTCTATATCTGAATTACCTTGACCATCTCTCTCTCTCTCTCTCTCTCTCTCTCTCTCTCTCTCTCTCTCTCTCTCTCTCTCTCTCTCAGTTGACCCATTTCCATCAGCCAGCTCTCAGCTGGTTTGGCAGGTTGCCTGACCCAGATCGTGACCCGATAATTTATATTGGTTTTTTTTGTACAGCCGTCAGCACCCCGCTTGACCTCTTTTTTTCTGTTTGTACATGTCACGTGTATCGCATATAGTGTGTGTGTGTGTGGTGGTGGTGTGTGTGCGTGTGAGGTGTGTGTGTGTGTGTGTGTGTGTGTGTGTGTGTGTGTGTGTGTGTGTGTGTGTGTGTGTGTGTGTGTGTTGTGTGTGAGATGGGATGGCTAAGATTCTAAAAAATAAATAGGGGGAGGGATGTGGCGCCATAAAATCTCCATGTCTCAACTTTTCATTCTTCTCCCTAACCCCCCCCCCCCCCCCAACCCATCCCCCCCCCCCCCCCCCCACCCCCTTCCTTGTTTTAGCACCTGTTTTAACAGCTGTTCCTCACATTATCTTCTAATTTATCGAGCTGTTGTTAACAGCCTGGAATACATACATCATTAGACAGAGACGGAGGCGGAGGGGGGTAGCAAGTCGTAATTTGAGAATACACATTAATTTTTCTATACAGTGGAACCACCCTTAAAAGACCTTCAAAAGTCATCCAAGATGAGGTCTTATAAGGAAGGGGTCTTATAAGGGCGGTACAATGTCTCACTCTCAGAGAAGTAGGTCTTATGTGGGAGGGAGTCTTATAATGGGAGGTCCTTAAGGGAGGTTCCACTGTACTAAATAAGCTAAACACACAGAGATAGACAGTGCAGTGAGGACAGAACTCAGAAGTAAACCCATCTATCCCAGCTGTCCACTGAACTCAAACACCCACAGAGACACACAGTTTGTAAGATTAGCTCTAAGACTAAATCCTCCCCTCCACAAACACAAAACAGGCTCTTAAATCACTGGCCACAGACTGCCTCTGTCTGTCTGTCTCTCACTCTATCTCTCTTTCAAACACACACGCGTGCGCGCGCGCGCATGCGCGCGCGCACACACACACAAGAGGCTCTTAAATCACTGGCCATAGACTACCTCTGTCTGTCTGTACTCTCTCTCACTCTATCTCTCTTTCAAACACACACACACACACGCACGCACGCACACACATGCACTCACACACACACAAGTAAAAGTGATCGGGGGGGGGGGGAGAGAGAGAGAGAGAGAGAGAGAGAGAGAGAGAGAGAGAGAGAGAGGGGGGGGGGGGCGCTAGAGACATGTAGAGATTAAGAGAGACAGACAGAAAAGTCCATGATTGTGTTTGATAAAGGGAAGTAAATTTGCGAAATATTACCAGCAACAACATGGGCGTTCTGGTTTTTGTTCATCAGAGACAGACAGAAAGACAGAAACCCAGAGAGACAAACCGACATTCAGACAGACGCACACAGCCAACAAGCCAAAGACAGAAATCTTCTCCCTAACAACAGTGAGACTGAGAGAGACAGACAAAAACTGACACTGTGACAGACAGATTGATAGAGAGACAGACACACAGACAGACAGAGAACGCACCAGTGCGAGAGACAAGCCCTTTCACCCCTATTCCAAAAGAAACCCACTCAAGCGCAGCCTTGACACAATATTACCAGAAATAAGATGGTAGGGGTAGACAAATTGTTCCTAAAGAAAAATGTATTAATACATGTGTGTTTTTTGTTTTGTTGTGTGTGTGTGTGTGTTTTTTTTGTTTTGTTGTGTGTGTGTGTGTGTGTTTTTGTTTTGTTGTGTGTGTGTGTGTGTGTTTTTTTTGTTTTGTTGTGTGTGTGTGTGTGTGTGTTTTTTGTTTGTTTTGTGTGTGTGTGTGTGTGTTTTTTTGTTTTGTTGTGTGTGTGTGTGTGTTTTTTTGTTTTGTTGTGTGTGTGTGTGTGTTTTTGTTTTGTTGTGTGTTTTGTGTGTGTGTGTGTGTGTTTTGTTTTGTTTTGTTGTGTGTGTGTGTGTGTGTGTGTTTGTTTGTTGTGTGTGTGTGTGTGTGTGTGTGTGTGTGTGTGTGTGTGTGTGTGTTTTGTTTTGTTTTGTTGTGTTGTGTGTGTGTGTGTGTGTGTGTGTGTGTTTTTTTGTTTGTTTTGTTGTGTGTGTGTGTGTGTGTGTGTGTGTGTGTTTTGTTTTGTGTGTGTGTGTGTGTGTGTGTGTGTTTTTGTTTTTTGTGTGTGTGTGTGTGTGTGTGTTTTTGTTTTGTGTGTGTGTGTGTGTGTGTGTGTGTGTGTGTTTGTTGTTTGTTTTGTGTGTGTGTGTGTGTGTGTTTTGTGTTTGTTTTGTTTTGTGTTGTGTGTGTGTGTGTGTGTGTGTTGTGTGTGTGTTGTGTTTTGTTTTGTGTGTGTGTGTGTGTGTGTGTGTGTGTGTGTGTGTGTTTTGTTTTGTTTTGTTGTGTGTGTGTGTGTTTTTTAAGCAAGGAAGGAAGATAGGGTGCTGCTTGATAAAGGGGTGTGGGAGGAAGGGGATGGTTGGTGGTAGAGGGAGGAAAAGGTAAGAGAATTGGAACTTAGAGTTAGACCAAAAGAAAACATTTAACTACAAGTACAACTCTGGGCTTTGCATGCCTTTCGAATTCCATTCACTTCCTTTGCTGGTAATTCAGGCAATGGTTCTTGATCAATCGCCCTTTCATTGTTGAAATGACACACATGCATGATTGTGCATGCATGCGTGCACACAAGCAACACACACACATGCATTCATCCTTAACTCAAATCAAAGGTTAAAAGGTTATCATTGACATGACTTTTTCTTAGTTCCTGAGCAATGCTAGGGAACAATTGTTCTTTACTTTCTTTATTAGTTCCCCAGTGGGAACTATTGTGATCGGGTCCGTACGTCTGTTGCATGTCTGTATGTCCGTCTCTCTGTCTGTCTGTAAGTCAAATACCTCAAAAACTACTGGGCAGATTTTAATTAAATTTGGCAGAGATGTAGGAATCTTATTACGGGTACTTTTTTATATGTTGCAGGGCTGCCTACCCCCTGTTGCAGTTTCCAGGGACAAACTGCTTAAAAACCAGGGACATAGACTTATTTCCAGGGACAAGCATCACAATGTCAGGTGTTACTACTATTTAATAGGGTAAAAATGAGCACTTTTGATTATTCCGTGATGTACATAGCACAATTTCTGTGATTGGATTTTTTTTTTTTTTTTGCAGTCTTCATAATTTTAAAAGTCAATGTGCTTCAATATTCAAGATCCATAGTAACATGTTTGTAAAGAAAATTTCAAGTGTCAGTTGGGGTTTGGGTGTTTTGTGTT
>CM065710.1:21030463-21045463 GCA_017654935.2 Phymorhynchus buccinoides
CACCATCAGAATGGGCATAAGCCAAAGTACCTTCATGCCAAATTTGAAGACTCTAACACTAACGGTGTGGGAGTTATGGCCCCTGAAAGATTTTCAGTTTTCAAGGTCGTACACCAAGGTCAAGGTCACGACGGCAAAATGGTTTGCGCGGATGCCTTCCTCTCATGGTGACACACCAGCACACAAAATTTGACGTGATTCTGTCAACCCGTTCGAAAGATATCCTTGGGACAGACAGAAGGAGAAAAAAATGACCCTCCGATTTTCAGGCTCCAGCGATCTTTTTGACCTTGACCTTGACCTTGATCGGTATGCCATCATCAGAACGGGCATAAGCCAAACCACCTTCATACCAAGTTTCAATATCCTATGTTGATCGGTGCCCGAGATATGGCTAAAAATAGATTTTCGGTTTTCAAGGTCGTACGTCAAGGTCACGACGGCAAAATGGTTTGTGCCGATCTCTTCCTATTAAGGAGGCACACCTTCACACAAAATTTGACGCGATTCGGTCAAGCGGTTCGGGAGATATCCTTGGGACAGACAGAAGAAAAAAAAAGAAAAAAAAATAACAGACAAACCAGACGATCGCAATAGTCCGTCTTGGTGACGGACTAAACACAGAATGAGAGAGACATAGAGAGGCACACACTCACACACACAGTGAGAGACACAGAGAGAGAGACACACACACACACAGTGAGAGACACACAGTGAGAGAGAGAGAGAGACACACACACACACAGTGAGACACACAGTGAGAGAGAGAGAGACACACACACACAGTGAGACACACAGTGAGAGAGAGAGAGAGACACACACACACAGTGAGACACACAGTGAGAGAGAGAGAGAGAGAGACACACACACACACACACAAATACACACGATGCAGTGTCTCAACCATTGCTATCAATCCTGCGTTAATATTACTAGCGTTAATAACAAACAGAATCAATACAGAAGGGGGGGGGGGGGGACACAAATTACTATCACCTTCCTCACCAACACGACACGACACACGACGACACACGGAGACATTCGACTGGACATTTGCCAAAGACGGACACAAAGAAACAACCCCCCACCTCTCCCCACACCCAAACCCACCCACCTTCGACTATAGAGAAACAACATCAAAAAAAAAAAAAAAGCTGACCTCAGCTGACCGACTGAGGGCTAACTGACCGCTTATTGAGAATAGCTTGACCCAGTCTGGTCAGCTGAGACCCAGAGAACTGGTACAACGACAGAAGTAGGTCACCTCCTACCGTTATTATTGGTCACTCCACCCACTTACTCACTCAGCACTCTTGCAGACTTTAGGGAACTAGGTCTTTGGGAATGGTTTGTATGGGGTTCAGAATTGATAAAATACCAGTTCAATCAGTCAATCAATCAATCAATCAAATCATTTATTGTCCTTTTAAGAAACCGTGCATAAAAGGAAATTTGGCTGCTGTCACCAAGACAAACAAACAACAGACAAGTACAGTAAAAAGATGATCATGACACAAAACATTATAATATATACTGATGTACAAGTAGTGCAAAGAGGCCTGCCAGCTGTGAGATATAAAACAATATCCAGAGATATCATTTGCATATATTAACCCATAGGCTTAGTGTCAACGCGCGTGACAAAAGGTGTAAGAATACACCGTTGCTATTAGAAACTTGAGTATATATCTCACGGCTTGTACACTCGCACGCGACTATCTGCAGTACTCAAACCATATTTTCTTTATTTGCATCCAGTGATGTTTAGTAAAACAAAAAGCCCAAACATACTCCTAACCCTGTGCCTTAACCCGATAAATGCAAAAGGTTGTTTCTGATGAACATTTTACATTGAACAAAAAATTGTGAATAGTAACTTTTAATGAAATTGCAAATGATAAAAATAGCAGCCAGCAACCTTAACTCAAGTTAGTGTCACTGCAAATAGCGCCTTCTGAGCAGGACACCAAAACACGTCATCTTAGTGAACTTACGCAATCACTGAAATTACGTCATCATTGAAAGTTCGTCATTGGCGAAATTAGTGTAAAACGAATATGTTATTGTAAAGGCTATTTTTTTATACAGCAAATTCCAGTAGGTTCATGTTTCGATTAATAATCAGTTTCCTTTCATAATGTATCAATGAGCAAGATCAAAATAACTCACGACTTTCTAACTTGGAGAACTATATTATTTGTGGATGAGTGGGATTTTCTTGCTACGGTGAAGTGGTTAGTATTATTTTAGATCTGCATGCATGGCGTCTCGCTTCTTCGTTGCGTGTTTGATTATCACCTAAAAGAGGTAAAATATCGGTATATATCCGTTATTAGGATTTGCGAGTGTGATATTGCTTTTATCCTATCTCAAGTGGCTTGCTGTTTATCACACTCGACCTCGTGTCTCCGACCTCGTGTGATAAACAGCAAGCCACTTGAGATAGGATAAAAGCAATATCACACTCGCAAATCCCAATAACTGATAATATTACATTAAATTAGTCATAAACATTGTTAATTATATACATTATAAACACTATATTAATTATTAAGACTAAATGATCAAACTAAAATTAAAGCATGACCTGGAGACATCACAAGGCACACACACACACACATAACACACACACACGCGCGCGCTGAGATAGAAGTGTCCACAATACTATAAAATAAAATGAATAAATACCATCACAGTAAACAAAGCAACATGAATAAAAAGCAGTCATAAAAGTGTATAAAGAAGATATCACACTATTAAACCATAAACAATGACTACAACATGAGTAAAATGAATAAGAAGGGGGGGGGGGGACACTGGCTTTTCTAATTCAGTTAACTAGTTAACTGACTTTGCTTTACCGGAAACGGAAATTGTTTATACTAGTTAACTAGTTAACTAACATTTTGAAATATCACTTAACTGCTTAAGTTGCTTTTCCGTCTGAGAGAGATTATTTTTCTGAAGGTTTTGTAACACTCATTGTAATTGGTCGGCGTTTGAATGAATGAAATGTAGGTTTTACGTACATTCGGCTGCAAAACAGCACATATGGGATGAACCATCAACCAACCATCATTCAAAGCTCTGAGCAGATCCTGGAGGTACTGCAGGTCCGATCCGTGATAAAAATTGCTAATAAAAAAAATGATATTGAAGGTATGTAACTCTTTCACCGTGTAAAATTAAATGGGAAAAGATTGCTGATCTGCAGTACATCCAATGGGATTTCGTGTTACAAAAAACAGTTAAGGACTTTTCTTTTGCGGAAGTGGAAGTTGATTATATCAGTTAACTACTTAACTGGAATAAGAAAAGACAGTTAACTACTTAACTGGTATATTAAAGCCAGTTAAGTAGTTAACTGGTATTTTATCATGTTTTGAGCCCCATAGGTCTGACTGTTAAGTTGGGGTGGAGGGGTAGGGATGGGGTGGGGGGACTTGGGGGGGGGGGGGGCTGGCTTTTCTTTGTTAGGCCTACCTGATGAGGTAGGGAATGAGTGGAAGGAGGGGGTGGGGGGCTGTGGAGGAATGAAGTAAAGCAGGGATGGTGGGGATGGGTTCGCTGGCTTTGTCATGGTCAGATTCGGCCCTTTGTTAACTCATTCAAGTCCTTCGGGCCATATATGTCCGGAATTAATAGATAGCTGTCAATTTTATGCATTTGTTTCAAGGGAAGTAAATTTGGTCACTTCTAAACTCGCTTTTGGGGACCTTTGGGGACCTTCCCCAACACCAGCTTTCCTCAAATCCTTTAACCCCTTGACTGCCAGAGAAAATTAAAGAAAAAATCATTGTACAAATCATGACATGAAAAAGACAACTGATAGAGCCAAACTGGCAAAATGGTCTTGACTTGGGGTATACCTCTCTTGACTGTGTTAGAGCAAAAGCCAGCACTTCAGTTATTCCTTTTCATCCGATGACACCATCAGTGATGTCCTCAGTCAGTACGTGATACGTTAGACGGCAGTCAAGGGGTTAAACCAGCGACAGGAGCATAAAAGGAGGGAGGTGCTAGGTGCGTGCCGCATTTGAATCACACTCACAGCTGGCGAGTGTTCCCCGTTGTGCGAGCCACAGCCAGACAGAGCTTTTCTGACGAGTAAGACCCGATTGATCCCTGGGATCGGTTGTTTTCCCTTTAAGCTCAGTGGGGATGTATCCTGGGCAAGGCATCTCCACTGTAAAATAAACCAATTCTAGCCCATCCAGAACAGCAGCTGGCCCCCTCTGAATCAGTCATACAGTGGAACCTCCCTCATAAGACCTCCCATTATAAGACTCCCTCCCACCTGCTTCCGAGACATTGCCCTTCTTTGTAAGTATCAAAATCACCTCCCTCATAAGACCTCAATTTGGATGATTTTTGAAGGTCTTATAAGGGAGGTTCTACTGTAGTGGGAAAGGACAGACTGGTGGACATGTGGTCAGGTACAGGGAAGGAGAAAGGAAAGGGGAGGAGTGAGATAATTGGATAGGGGGGGGGGGGGGGTGAGGAAGTGTGCAGGGGGGAAAGGGGGGGGGGGCTTTATAAAAAAATAATTCTGACCTCAAAGTTGGCACCAAGCCAACACTACTAACAGACAGAATCAGGTCACTCAGTCACGGAGACAGACAGACAGACAGGGTGTGTCCAGTCTCAGTGGGATCAAGGATCAAGAATGTGGGTCAGTTGACCTACTTTGACCTCTTCGTTCTTTTTTTTCTTTCTTTTCTTTTGTTTTTCCTCTCCAGCTGTTTCTTGTAGATTTCTGTTATTAAGAAAGGGGAGCACCCTGTGTGGTGTGTGTCATGCAACTTACAACATTATTAGGGCTTTTATTTATTTCTTTTTTTCACTTTCTGTGAGAGAGAAGTGGTGCAAACTGTAACGAGAAGCGATTACAAAATGTTGTGTGCGTTTGTTATTTGACTGCATATTTTCAGTCCTTCACAAAAAGTGATAATTTAAAAAAATATAAATAAAAAACAGGAGCATGTTTACACCTGAAATGAGCAGCTGTGCTTTATTGCCTATGTACAGATATGTGTGTGTGCATGTGGGTGTGGGTGTGCGTGTGCGTGGGTGTGTGTGTGTGTGCACGGGTGGGTGTGTGGGTGGGTACATGTGTGTGTGCTTGCATGTGTGTGTTTCTTCCTTTTTTTCTTTTGCTTGCAACAACCTAAACATTTCACAACAATTTGGTGGCAGATTATATGGGTTTCTCGTTAAACCAAAAGGAGTTTCCGTTTAACCCTTTCACTGCCACAGTCACCGCTTGGCACCACACTGATTTAATCCCTTACTTAATGTCACTTTAAGGGATTTAATCAGGGTCCATTATCTAAAGAATGTCTGCTCTAACTGCTGGGACATAAGGAAAGGCCTAACGTCACACATGCTGAAAGGAATCCCCATCATTGCAGATCTATACAGTACCATCTTTTCTGTTCCAGTTAAGTTAGATGGAAATCTTAAACTGAAGAATAGCTAGCATTGAAAGAGTTAAATTAAAATCAATAAATGGTCCCCAAAACAACTATTCTCTATTATTTTGCTGAATTCTCTATGCCCTGCTTATGCATTCAAAGTTTGATTATGCAACAGAAGGGAAATGAGAGGGGGGGGGGGGGGAAGAAGATGGGGGGTGGGGGTCTGATGTGATAAAGAATAATGACATATAACAATAACTCTTTACATGCATGCGTGCTTGAAATAGAAAGCGCTGTTATTTGGCAAAGCCTCGAGAGCACTTATTGTGAGAACTCCCATGCATATTAATTGTCAACCTTTGTTGATATTTTTGTTCGATTTTTTTTTTTTTTTTTTTTTTTTTTTTTTGGAGGGGTGCTTTTGTCTTTTAGTTACATTCTCTTATTATGCCTTTAAATCTGTCACCTTTAATAAACGTATAAAGCTTTTTCTTGTAGCTTAACCACGCTACTCTCCCCACTCCACCCTCCTGCCCCCACCCCCAATATACCTTCTCTCTTTTTTTCCAATGCAATTATACCCAGATACACCATTCCCTCATCATCCCTTTCACTTCTTTGAATTTAGATTTCCAAAGCTTTTTCTACCCAAACAAACTTCTTTTCAAAATAAAACTTGAATACCTGACAAGCCCCCCTACCGATGTTCTTCAATGAAAAAATGTCATACCTCCAGATTAGCGTGCTGTGTATATTTGCTTTGTCCCGTGCTGTGTATATTTGCTTTGTCCATTAAAAGCCAGATCATACTATCAGCCATCTCTCTTCCTTCCGTGATAGCACTTTCTGGTTACTGTGGTTGAAAGCCAGATCATACTATCAGCCATCTCTCTTCCTTCCGTGATAGTACTTTCTGGTTACTGTGGTGAAAAGCCAGATCATACCATCAGCCATCTCTCTTCCTTCCGTGATAGTACTTTCTGGTTACTGTGGTGAAAAGCCAGATCATACTATCAGCCATCTCTCTTCCTTCCGTGATAGCACTTTCTGGTTACTGTGGTTGAAAGCCAGATCATACTATCAGCCATCTCTCTTCCTTCCGTGATAGTACTTTCTGGTTACTGTGGTGAAAAGCCAGATCATACCATCAGCCATCTCTCTTCCTTCCGTGATAGTACTTTCTGGTTACTGTGGTGAAAAGCCAGATCATACCATCAGCCATCTCTCTTCCTTCCGTGATAGTACTTTCTGGTTACTGTGGTGAAAAGCCAGATCATACTATCAGCCATCTCTCTTCCTTCCGTGATAGTACTTTCTGGTTACCGTGGTTGAAAGCCAGATCATACTATCAGCCATCTCTCTTCCTTCCGTGATAGCACTTTCTGGTTACTGTGGTTGAAAGCCAGATCATACCATCAGCCATCTCTCTTCCTTCCGTGATAGCACTTTCTGGTTACCGTGGTTAAAAGCCAGATCATACATCTCTCTTCCTTCCGTGATAGTACTTTCTGGTTACCATGGTTGAAAGCCAGATCATACTATCAGCCATCTCTCTTCCTTCCGTGATAGTACTTTCTGGCTACTGTGGTTGAAAGCCAGATCATACCATCAGCCATCTCTCTTCCTTCCATGATAGTACTTTCTGGTTACCATGGTTAAAAGCCAGATCATACTATCAGCCATCTCTCTTCCTTTCGTGATAGTACTTTCTGGTTACCGTGGTTAAAAGCCAGATCATACTATCAGCCATCTCTCTTCCTTCCGTGATAGTACTTTCTGGTTACCGTGGTTAAAAGCCAGATCATACTATCAGCCATCTCTCTTCCTTCCGTGATAGTACTTTCTGGTTACCGTGGTTAAAAGCCAGATCATACTATCAGCCATCTCTCTTCCTTTCGTGATAGTACTTTCTGGTTACCATGGTTAAAAGCACCCTGCTGAGTGCTTGTCTACTTTCAGAGCTGATGTCAGTGGTGTTGCCATTAACAGGGTTCCCACAGATCTGTAAAAGAAAAATTCAAGGACTTTTCCAGGACTATTCCAAGACCATGCTGGTAAATTTCAAGGACTAAAAGTTCTGCTTGAAATATGGACAATGGGCATTACGGTAAGAAGTGTGCTAATGTGGAAGTAATCTGATTATTTGAAACTGAAAAATACAGCGCAGTGGAATGGTTGATTGTTGTCACATCAGGCAGTCAAAAGTTTGAATCATAAAAAAAGTAGTAACTTTAGTTTAACTATTATATATTTCTAAAGACATCAAGTTTTTCTTTTGCTAGCTTGAAAGATGCGAATCATAAGCAGATTATGAAAATTTCAGGACTTTTCCAGGAGCATAAGGGCCTGAACTGTTTTTCCAGCACTTTTCAAGCCCTGGAAAAGTCCTTGCTAGTTCTCCAGGGGCCGGTTGCATGGGCTTGCTTAGCAGGTCTTAAGTTTGCTGAACTCTAAGATTTTCTTGAATGTTGTAGGTCACAAGGAACTCTGGTTGCATGGGCTTGCTTAGGCGCTTAATTTTCCTAAAGTTAGGACTGCTCCCCCCCTGCCTTAAAATAAGTTAAATGCAATCTTAGCTTAAGTTCGCCTTCTCCAACACGCAAATCACACTGTTTAGCAGGTTGTATGTATGGTGACAAAATCTGTTGCAAAGAGGAGTTTTAAAGATATTTTAAAAAAAACTCTTTTAGAACAATGTTCTATTCAGATTTCAGAGAGAGAGAGAGAGAGAGAACTCGAACTCGATTTTTTTCTATTGAGGGTAAACAGATAAGCATAGTGGGCTTTTTTACACCGTGCCCTCCTGAACAAAATCAAATACATGAAAATAACAAAAATCAAGAAGCAAAGCAATAAATAAGGGGAAAATGTAAATTAAAAAGAAAATCCACAACCCTTGCCCATCCCCACCCATTCACTTACAGGTACACACACGCCTCTGACTTTGCTTTTGTAGTGGTGTGTTGTGGGAAAGCCAATCAATGTAGAGAGTTTTTCCTATATAAATATAAAGTCTGATCTACCACTTCCCTATGTCTAAAGGGAAGCAAAAACCCATAATCTTTCATTTCAACTTTTGTTTATGCATATTTTTGTGTGTATGTATGGCTGGAGTGATTTGTGAGGGTTTTTTGTGTGTGCATGGCTGGAAATCAAAATCGTTGCGATGCGAATGAGTTAAAGTAGCACAACTCGAAAAAAAAAGTAGGGCAAAGGTAAAGATGTGCCACCCCCCCTGCATTTCTCGGTTAATTCTATTTTTCCGTTTTTGCCTTTCTTACCATACATAAAGCTGTATTTTAGGAACATATTCAGCTAATAACCTTTTTGGAATACTAACCCTAACCCTAACCCTAGCCCTAAACCTAACCCTACCCCCCACTATGTACTGCAGTACACCGCGATTTGTCACAGTTGTGGTTCGTTGCGTTTTTCCGTCTTATAGAGTGGGGGGGGTAGGGTTAGGGTTAGGGTTAGGGCTAGGGTTAGGGTTAGTATTCCAAAAAGGTTATTAGCTAAAAATGTTCCTAAAATACAGCTTTATGTATGGTAAGAAAGGCAATAACGGAAAAATAGAATTCACCGAGATAGGTAGGGGGGGTGGCACATCTTGACCTTTACCAAAAGTAGTTACTCCCCTCTCGTCGGTTGAGATGCAACAGACAACCAAGAACATCAAAAAATACATGGCACTAGAAGAGGTAGATTATTCTTTTCTGATAGTACTTTCTGTTGAATTTTCATACTCAACACACAAGCCTTCATGAACTGATGAACAGAAAATAAATTTTAATATTTATTATTTAAGTCAATATGTGCGCATTTTTCTCATTACACTGTATTGTTAATTCGCATTCCTTATACTTTAGCACGGGAGGAAAGGGGATTTCTTTAAATTTTTCTCATTACACTGTATTGTTAATTCGCATTCCTTATACTTTAGCACGGGAGGAAAGGGGATTTCTTTAAATTTCAGAACGTCGAGTTTCTAAACACAGGCAAAATGAGATTACGTGTGCACATGCGCACCTGCACACACACAAGCATGTGCACATAGTCATACATACACGCACACATGCATGCATGCACGCATATATACAGAACACATGCAACTCACACTCGCACACTCACACACACACAAAGGAATATACCCTTTCTGCATGCGCACGCACGCATGCACACACACACACACTCGCAGACACACACAGTATGCCTCCCATTTATTTCATTCCGGATAATCACAAAATCATGAAGAATACTTGAGTATAGTTCTTGTCTTTTTTTTCTTGTCTTTTTTTTTGTATGTGTGCGTTCTGTCCTTTTCATATTTCATTATAAAATGTGTTGGGGAAAAAAAGTTAAATAATTTTTTTTTTAAGTTTTTAAAAAAAGAAAGAATACTTGAGTAACATTACTTACGCGCTCTAGACTTTTGTTGCTCAGGCATGTTTTTGGTGTCTTCAGTTGAAAAGTGTAATCAAATGTTGTTGCTTTCTAATTCTATTGATCACTGAACAATCACTTTTGCTAACAAACCATGGTTATGTTGAGCTGGATATTTTTTCTTTAGAATAATCCAACCACAATTTTATCTGAGCAGAATTTTTTTTAAAAAGAAACAAAAACAGATAATACACCCTGCTATCTTCCTGTGTTGAAGTCGTTGTAGATAGATAAAGAGTAAACCTAAGCTTTACCTTATCTGCTAAAGTAAACGTGTGTCATTGCTGTCAATGGGAATGTGTATGTTGCTGTGTATATATTTTTACTATTAGTTAAAAGTGGGCATGTTGTGTTCAAGTTTTTAAAAAGTTAATTGGTTTAAATGCTCTCTCTTTCTCTCACTTTCTATTTTCATTCTTTCTGTCTATCTGTGTGTGTGTGTGTGTGTGTCTCTCTCTCTCTCTCTCTCTCTCTCTCTCTCTCTCTCTCTCTCTCTCTCTCTCTCTCTCTCTTCTCTCTCTCTCTCTCTCTCTCTCTCCTCTCTCTCTCTCTCTCTCTCTCTCTCTCTCTCTCTCTCTCTCTCTCTCTCTCTCTCTCTCTCTCTCTCTCTCTCTCTCTCTCTCTCTCTCTCTCTCTCTCTCTCTCTCTCTCTCTCTCTCTCTCTCTCTCTCTCTCTCTCTCTCTCTCTCTCTCTCTCTCTCTCTCTCTCTCTCTCTCTCTCTCTCTCTCTCTCTCTCTCTCTCTCTCTCAGCTATGTGTGTGTGCGTCCCTGCGCCCATGTGTGCTTCTCATTCTCACAGACACAAATTTAACTAAGTGCACAGAATTTCCATCCAATCAATAACATATTTATTGAACTTAATTTCTCGTTAAATTGATTTTTTTTTAACACAATGTACACAAGCAAAAAATAAATCCATTATTCATTCTTCTCTAGACTAGATTTCTTCTTCTCATGCGTTCCCAGGCCATATCACCACAATGGGTAAGGTTTTCGTTTTTCAGTTTTTCAGTTTTCACTGGTCTCCCCGCTGCGTACAGCCGACACTTTCTGATTTCGGAGGAGCTCAAAGGAGAACAAATATTTGGAAGATTTTTTTGAAAAAAGGCGGAATGGGCCAATAAGTCAGAAAGATAGTAGATGATAGAAAGCAAAGGGAAAAGGCAGAATCAAAGAGAGTGGCAGATAGAGGAAGTTACAAGCACAGAATTTCCAGAAGGTTGCTGAACTTCCAGAAGGTGGGGGAACTATTTTTACAAAAGACCCCCCACGGGGAAAGACTCGTGGAGGGGGCGGGGTCATTCAGCTCCCGTATGGAGGCACGAGGCATCCACCCACTGCCCCATCTCTAAAGCCAACTCTTGGACACAAAGTTAAAAGTACTATAACTCTATTCATAGTAGGAATGAGAAGGGAGGAGGAGGGGGGTAGTGTAGTATTGGAGGTGGGGGAGAGACCATAAGGAGGAGGAAGGGGAAGAGGGGGGGGGGGGGCAGAGAAAAACAAGGTAAGTGAGCAAAGGTGGAGACCACCCTTGTGTTGACTTACCTGTGTACACACTTGTAACACAGTACAGTGTACCCAGTGAGGTCTTATCTCAAACAGCAAACTCCTACCATTCTGCTCTTACTCTTCTGCCTTGAAAAGGCAAATACAGTGGAACCTCCCTTATAAGACCTTCAAAAATCATCCAAAATGAGGCCTTATTAGGGAAGGGTCTTTTAAGGGAGGTAATTTTAATACCTACAAAGAAGGGCAATGTCTTAGAGAAGTAGGTCTTATGTGGGAGGGAGTCATAATAGGTCTTATAAGGGAGGTTCCACTGTATTTGCCTTTCATAGGCAGAAGAGTATTAAACCGCTGTATTAAACCACAGATAGATATGTATGTATGGACATTTAGCATGTGCGCAGTACACCAATGTAGAGTTATAGTATATATATGTGTGCAAGCTAATTGCTCTGTCACTCTGTCCTACACATTATGACAACCAAATAGCAGAAAAGGCTTGGAATCACGGGAAGAAAAAAAATACATAATTTCACACACATAATAAGTTGGTGAAATGTTCCATACCACTACTGTGAGTGAGAGAGAGAGTGTGTGTGAGAGAGAGAGAGAGAGAGAGAGAGAGAGAGAGAGAGAGAGAGAGAGAGAGAGAGAGAGAGAGAGAGAGAGAGAGAGAGAGAGAGAGAGAGAGAGGGGGGGGGAGAGAGATGGTGGTGGGAGGGAGGGACTGCACGAATGAAACATAGAGAGAGGAGGGAGGATGGTGAAGATTACAAGTGACAGGTCTATTGAGAGAGAGACAGAGAGAGATGTGGAGCTGGAAAGGGACACAAAAAGACCCTTCAGAATAAGCGTGTGCACGTGCACGCACACGCACACAGACACACACATTCAACACTGACACACACACTCAACACTGACAAAGTTCATAGCTGTTTCAAATTTAATCCAACAAACATTCCCATCAATGGTCAACTTAGGATGCTGATTTGACCGCCAGGGGGCAATCAAACCAGTAGGGGCTTAGCGCATTATATTCTTAGTTGGGGGTAGAGAGAGAGAGAGAGAGAGAGAGAGAGAGAGAGAGAGAGAGAGAGAGAGAGAGAGAGAGAGAGAGAGAGAGAGAGAGAGATGAGTCCCTACAGAGAGAGAGAGAGAGAGAGAGAGAGAGAGAGAGAGAGAGAGAGAGAGAGAGAGAGAGAGAGAGAGAGAGAGAGAGATGAGTCCCTACAGAGAGAGAGAGAGAGAGAGAGAGGGAGAGAGAGAGAGAGAGAGAGAGAGAGAGAGAGAGAGAGAGAGAGAGAGAGAGAGAGAGAGAGAGAGAGAGAGAGAGAGAGAGAGAGAGAGAGATGAGTCCCTACTGGTTTGATTGCCCCCTGGCAGTAAAATGCGCGTCCTAAGCTGCTCATTGTGCCTAGGAGAAAGGGAGAGAAAAACAAAACAAAACTCCTCCATACCAGCTGGTTCAATTTTAAACCGCACCACAAACTAATCGGTAGAACAGATCTCAAGAAGCAGTTCCTGTTTTTCACATGTAAAATTAAAAATGTTTGAAAAAGACATTTGAACATCTGTGGCATTATTTACATTGGGGTTGTTGTCATGAATCTAAGGTATTCCCTTTGTTGACAGAGTGTTAGTGTACTGTAGTGTTCGTGTTACTGTTAGTATGTGTGTGTATATTATGTGTGTGTGTGTGTGTGTGTGTGTGTGTGTGTGTGTGTGTGTGTGTGTGTGTGTGTGTGTGTGTTCGAATTCTGACTTTTTCAGTAACATTGCGAGGTAACCGAAGTTACCGTGTAAAAGTTGCGAGGTAGGTAAGTTCAAGTGCTGTTCTAGTGCACGCGCACTAAAAGAGCACTTGCGCTCCAAGTGTCAAGTGTACTATCCGGGACAGAAAATATTGTCGGAATTATTGACGGAAAAATTCAATCTTCAAATCCCCTATAGAGACAGCAATTTTTCCGTAAAATGCAATAAAATGCGTTTTTCTACCTCGCAATGTTGGGTAAACAAGTGTGTGTGTGTGTGTGTGTGTGTGTGTGTGTGTGTGTGTGTGTGTGTGTGTGTGTGTGTGTGTGTGTGTGTGTGTGTGTGTGTGTGTGTGTGTGTGTGTGTGTGTGTGTGTGTGTGTGTGTGTGTGTGTTGTGTACATATGCAGGTGCAAGGGCATATATAGTAAAGTCAAAAACGATCTTTGCATACATACGTGTGTGCGCGCGCGTGCGTGTTGTGTTGGAGTGTAGCGGTACATGTGCAGGTGTAAGGGCATACATGTATGTTGTGTTTGTCACTTTGTGTTTTACTTTTCTGCATTGTCTTTTATGATGACCATCGCTGTCAGTTCCTAAAGAACAGAAATATCTACTACATCATATAGTAAAAAGCCAACTGTCCGTGTGTGTGTCTGTGTGTGCGTGTGTCTGTCTGAAACATGAAACGGGCCTTATAACTCCGCCGTTTTTTGACCGAATCGCTTCAAATTTGCTGTGAGCCCTCACGGGGCGATGGCAACGGCAACCGAGGCGGCCGTGTCATTTGCACGGTTTCGCAAATGCGCGAAACGCGCATCCGCCGGCCTTTCGGCGCCCGTATCTCCGGTATTTCTTGACCGATTGCCTTCAAATTTGGCACATATATGACCATGGACGGTGACTATCAATGTGCCAAACCGGAAGCGAATCGATTACTTAGGCGCATAACAGCAGCATGATGCAAAACGGGCCTTATAACTCCGCCGTTTTGCAACCGAATCGCGTCAAATTTGCTGTCAGGCTTGCTGTCACCGGGGCAAAGCCTGCCAGCAAATTTGAAGAAAATCGGGAGAGCGCGTCACTCTCAGAGCAGCGCCAACGGGAAACGGGGCCTTATAACTCTGCCGTTTCTTAACGAAATCGCTTCAAATTTGCTGTACTCAGCGCTACCAGTACTTGGCATTACCGTTACTAGGCGTTACCGTTACTAGGCGTTACTGGTACTCGGCGTTGCGCTAGTGTACTATAATACTAGAGCTTTAAGACGTGAGATCACCAGCCGCGCAGCAGCATTTTTCACTGCAGTGCTTCGCCTCGCGGCCGACTCGGATAACGAACCTTATTTCAAAAGAGTAAGAGAGAGAGAGAGACAGAGAAAGCGCCTTGGAAAAAAGCCCGAGTTTTAATAGACTCTTGCGAGTTAACTAAATTAATAAAATATAGCATGTTTGGTGTTAATTTTAAAATAATTTTGTGCTCTTTATAAAAACGAATACGTTCATAAATTACGCCGATTAACCCCGAATTCGAACTTGCGCACAAGCGTAAAAAGCGCTTTTTGTTGCATTAAATTGTACTTGATGTTCGTAAACACATCAAAATCACCTCACAGTCACAACTCTTTGCTGCTCAACATGTGACAAGGGGCGTATGATGCAACCACTCAGACCACGCCTGTCCAGTTGGGACACGTCGAGAGGTCACTGGACCATTTTTTAGCCATCAGTTCTCCACTAAGCAGTGAAAACATTACCACAGGGTTCCCACCCTTCAGATCTTCAGTGATCGCGCTAGGAATTTTGAAAACCAGTCTCATCAACGCCAATTCCCCAACAACTGGTGTCAAAACCAGTCCAAGGGATACAAAAAACAGTGA
>CM065710.1:21052963-21065463 GCA_017654935.2 Phymorhynchus buccinoides
GGGTGGGGCATGGCACCTTTTGACATTGCCTCATATATTACAATGAAGATGGAGAGACACTGGATACTGGACAACTTTATTTGACAAGGATAAAGATTTTAGGCGATGCTTATTCTTACAATCAGACAGAGAGAGAGAGAGAGAGGGGGGGGAGAGAGAGAGAGAGAGAGAGAGAGAGAGAGAGAGAGAGAGAGAGAGAGAGAGAGAGAGCGGGGTGAGTTGAGAGAGAGAGGGGCGAGTCGTGACTCACATGGGGGGGGGGGGCAGAGCAGACAAGAAATTCATGAGACTACACACACTGACACAGCCAGGTAATTGAGATACAGTACATCACCGAATACAGAATGAGAAAACAAAACCTAACATCATAGGATTGTGATACAAATCATACATTGCTCACTGAAACAGAAAACAGCACTGATTTGTGGATGACTGATATAGGTTTTTTAATCTGAAACATTTTTCTGGTTTATCAATATCTTATCATATGTACCGTATTTTTCTGACTATAGTATAAGGCAATCCTTTTTCCCAGACTGCACCTTTATGACTACTAAAATAGCATAAGATATAATAACAGAATCTGAATTTTGTGTAAAATTTGGGGGGGTGCGCCCTATAATCAGGTGCGCCTTAGTTATAGTCCGAAAAATACGGTACTTGGATGATTGTGATCTCTAACTGATTTCAGCTCAATCACAATGGTAGTAAATTACACTGTTGGTACTGCATTGTGATGCAGCGCATAGCATTGTATTTACTTAATATTCTACTATCTGTATTCACTATTTTAGATTAAACAAAATTTAATGTATTCGCCAATCGCCTTGTAGTGATACTTTGTATTGAAAATCTTAGTTAAAAAATAATATACGTTTTTTTTTCATTTTCATCATAAAATTTCAATTTTGTTTTTCCCTAATATTTTCAATGAATAAGTTGGTTTTTTAACTTGTTTTTATTAATATTGTAATAATCCTAGCTCTTCTGTACAGTTACAAAATCAACTGTCTAAGTCCAACGTGGTTGGTGTGTGTGTGTGTGTGTGTGTGTGTGTGTGTGTGTGTGTGTGTGGAGGGGGGGGGGTTGTTTTGTTTTTTGTGTGAGTATTTTCTGTTTGCTTTTCTTGGGTTTATTTTTTTAAAGGCAGTGGCTAACCTCATGTGACAAAATAGAATTTAGCCTATTTTGCCTCACTCTCTCTTTCACTTTGTCTTTTTCTGTTTGTAGGTTTATGTATCTCTCTCTCTCCCTCTCTCTCTCTCTGTCTATCACTCTGTGTCTCTCTCCCCCGCCCTCTCTCTCTCAGATTCAGCTTCAGTTTCTCTCTGTATCTCTTTCTCTCTGTGTGGGTCTTTGTCTCTTTGTGAGTCTCTCTTTGGCTATCTCTTTCTCTCTCTCTCTCTCTCTCTCTCTCTCTCTCTCTCTCTCTCTCTTGTCTCTCTTTCTGTCTCTCTTTGGCTTTCTCTTTCTCTCTGACAAAATAGAATTCAGGCTATTTTGCCTCACTCTCTCTGTCTTTCTCTTTACAGTCTTTTTCTGTTTGTAGGTTTATGTCTCTGTCTCTGTCTCTCTTTCTCTCTATCTCTCCCCCTCCTCCTCCTCTCTCTCTCTCTGTCTGTCTCTCTCTCTGTTTGTGTCTCTCTCTGTCTCTGTCTCTCCCTTTCTTTCTATGTGTGTCTCTGTCTCTCTATGTCCCTGTTTCTCTGTCTCTGTCCTTCTCTCTCTCTGACTCAGAGACAGAGAAAGAAATACAGAGAGTGAGACGGAGACACACACTGTGACACAGAGAGAAAGACACACAGAGACATACAAAGAGAGGCAGATACACACACAGAGAAAAACAGAGAATGAAAGATACTCACAGAGAGACACAAAGAGAAACATAGAAAGACAGAGACAGAGATTGAGAGTGAGACTGAGACAGGGAGAGAAGGAAAGAGAAACAGAGAGAGAGTGACACAGGGCTCCCAGGGACCCCCATTTGGGGGTCTATGAAGTACTAAAATACTAAAGCCAGTAAAGGACACTCTAAAAAAATGTGCAGGGGGTCCCAGGGATGCACTAGAACATTTCTTTTTAGCATTCACAATGCCACTGGGACCCTCTATCCCGCCTCTAGGACCCTCTATACTGTAAGTGAAGGAGTCCCTGGGACCCCTTGTTTTGCAGGACGATTGGGAGCCCCGGAGACATATAATACAGAGGCAAAAAGTCTGAAATGGAGACAGAGACAGACAGAGAGAGAAAGACAGTGAGAGACAGCAACATATCATAGAGAGACAGAAGTGAAAAACACACAGAGAGATATAGAAACAAAAACAGAAACATAAGAAAGACTGAGACTAGTGAGACAGACAGACAGAGAGACAGACACAAAGAGAGAAAGATAAAGAGACAGAGACTGACTGAGAGAGAGGGGGGGGGGGGGGGCACACAGAGAGAACGGGAGAGAGAGAGAGAGAGAGAAAGAGAGAGAGAGAGAGAGAGAGAGAGAGAGAGAGAGAGAGAGAGAGAGAGAGAGAGAGAGAGAGAGAGAGAGAGAGAGAGAGAGAGAGTCACACAGTGAGAGAACGACAAAGAAAAAAAAAGACAGAGAAAAACGGGGAGAGAGAGAGAGAGAGAGAGAGAGAGAGAGAGAGAGAGAGAGAGAGAGAGAGAGAGAGAGAGAGAGAGAGAGAGAGAGAGAGAGAGAGAGAAACAGGGAGAGACTGAGACAGTGAGAGGAATGGAGACAGAGTGATAGAGAAACATAGAGAGACAGAGACACACAGTGAAATAGACACAGAAAGATTTATAAAGAGAAAGCCAGAGACAGAGAGAGGCAGCCTGGGCACACAGAGAAAGAGATGCAGAGAGACAGACAAGAGACACAGAGAGAAAGACAAACAAAAAAAAGACAGAGAGTATGAGTGTGAGGGAAAATATCCTGAGTTCTATTTTCCCTCATGAGGCAAAATAGTCTGAATTCTATTTTGCCACATGAGGTTAAACAGAAACTGCCTTTTTTTAAATAAACTGAAAAAGCTTTTCATTGAAATTCCCAAGTCGAGGCCCAGGCTTTTATCAATTTCACTGCTTAAATTTCATTATCTTCACACTGTCTCCTTGTAAAAACCTTATCGCTTGTCACGTGACGATTAAGACCCCTGCTACTTGGCTAGAGCTCTCCCAACAAACGCAATGGACTCAACGTGTTGTACATCTCTACACATGTTGTTCTCACACAAGCTGCCTTCTTTCCCAAACCCTCGCTTTTATCTTCTAACAGTCCCATCGTTGCAAGTCACAGAACCACGAATTACACACACAAAAAGAAAATAGTTCCCACTTTTCTTCTTCGGTCGAATAAAATAAAAATAAAATTAAAAAATCCACAGAAAATTCGCAACGCAACAAATCTCAAACCTGTCACACCTTCTTGACTAAATCGGCACGCCGCTCAGCTGAAACCAAAGTTCAAATGGTTCTGGTTATTCTATGGAGACAGCTTCAAATCGGGTTGAAGGATCATGTTTTACGGTTACAACTTGTTGCACTTGGTCAAAGTGACCCCCCTGAGCGCTTGATTAGATTGAGATGAAAGAGAAACAAGCTAGGCTAAGGGCGCACATCAACTCGCTAACAAGGTGGTTTGCGTCGTCAAAAAGGGGTGTGTGGTTTCCCATACATGTATGCAACAAGCAACACGCTGTCGCATTTCGTGCAAAATTATATCCATCCTTGAACCGATTCTTTTAAAGATCGTGGAAACTTGCTCCCAAGTGCAACCATGCAATAAATTATTTAGCGCCTTCAGAAACGCATCCAAAGGTTTAACAGCAAAACACGCAATTTTTTGGGCTAGTATTTTCTCGACAACGAAGGACACCTCAATACGTTTACGTCAAGCTGCATTGCATGATTGCTTTAGCGCCATTTTTTTCTACACTCTCACCACGAACAATCATTCCTGCAAACACTCTCGTAAGCAGAACTATGTAATAGGGATTCCCGTAGCACACTTACCTTTCATATTGACTGACATCCTTTCAGACCCGCATTCGTGAATTTAACCTAAATTCGGCGATTCGGCCTCAATATTCCGCTAACTTCTGAATAGAACTGCCATACGCTGGATAAAAATAGATTTTCTGGACTACTTTAGGTCACGTTTACAACTATCACATATTAGCATGGTAGACGCTTCCGCTCATTTTCTGCTTCATTTCAGAGCGAAAACACAACTTTTCTCGTTATTTCTATCCAAATCACTATCTTTTCACTCTGATTCACCGTCGATCCGAGTGAGAAAAGGAAAGCGAAAACACTGACCTAAATGCTAAATAGTGGACTATTTTCTGAGCGCAGGAGGACAGAGGGAACCCCGACCTATTTTTTTGCTGAGCTGACCGCCAAGCGAGCGAGAGAGGCTGTGCCTACCGCGCGCACAGCTCGTGTGCGTTTTTATTACCCAAGGACGCGTTTTCATTGCAACAGGTGTTGGGTTGTTGTTTTACTATTGGAATACTATTATATTTCGTTGAGGGTTAATGATAATCAATAGTAATTAAGCAATGATTGATTGTTTTATTAATGATTCGGTTAAATTACTGAAATACATTTAAATCTGTCTTCGGCATTATAGTGATACAGCTCTCCAGTGGTTCGCCTCTTATCTGTATTAGGTATTAGGTACTTTATATTCACAGAGGCATCTCTGTGAAATTTGGATTGCTCCCACCTGGAGAGCGCGTCGCAGCCAGAGGCGCACCCAGATTGTTTCCTGTCAGGATCTAGGATAGGACAGCAACTCTGCCCCAGCCTCTGTTTCCTGTGGTGTGCCACAGGGATCAGTCCTGTGGCCTGTTCTATTTGTTCTCTACACTTCTCTTTCAGACGTCATGTCCCAGCATTCAGCTCTCCACCACTCATTCGCTGATGATACCCAACTGCAGAAGTCTTCTAAGCCTAATGAAATTGATGATCTAGTTTTGTCCATGCAGGATACTGTTTCAGATGTCAAGTCGTGGATGACCTCCAATAAACTGAAACTAAATGATGATAAGAGTGAGGCCAATGATCGTCTCCACTCAGAGAAGTTCCACCGTGTAGAGTGGCACAGTGGTAACACGTTCGCCCTTGTGTCAAGTAAACCCGAGTTCGAATTTGAGTACAGGGGATTTTTCCTCTCACTTTGCACTAGGCCTTACGGTCTGAATGTGGAGTCGTTCGGATGAGACGATAAACCGAGGTCCTGTGTGCCCATGCACTTAGCACATGTTAAACCCAGTGGCAACGAAAAAGTTGTCGTTTGGTCAAAATTTAACACCCCCCTTCTTCATCAGTCACAGAAAAAATCATATGCCAAAAAAAAAGAGAAAGAAAATGGGTGGCGCGCCTCTGGCTGCGACGCTCTTTCCAGGTGGGAGCAACCCGAATTTCACAGAGATGCCTCTGTGACTATAAAGTACCTAATACCTAATGCCTCTGTTCAGTTTCCTGATTCTCTTGTCATTGGCGATGCTACTGTTCCTTTCTCTCGGTCAGCTAAAAACCTTGGTATAACCTTCGACTGTCAGCTAACCATGGTCATACATGTCATGACTCGTAATGTGAACTTTGAACTCCGTCGTATTAGTGCCATTCGTCAGTATCTCACAGTTGAAGCCACCAAGACTCTAGTATCAGCATTTGTACTGTCTATATGAAATTCCTTACTTGTAGGCTGTCCGCAAACCTTCCTCTACAAACTTCAAAAAGTTCAAAACAATGCAGCTCGGTTAATCCTTAAAGTCCGTCGTACAGATCACATCAAACCCCACTTCAATACCTTACACTGGCTTCCAGTCGAGGCAAGAATTAAGCATAAAATTGCTTACCTCTGTTTCAATGCTGTCCATTCATTTGGTCCTGCCTACCTCTCTGATCTCGTTCACCTGTACTTTCCCCCCAGGTCTCTTCGTTCCTCATCTGACAAACTTATCCTTTCTATTCCTCGTACAAACACAAAGACATATGGTGAACGTTCATTTTCTTTCAGTGCCCCTTCTATCTGGAACTCCCTACCCTATGAACTTCGTTCTGCTAAATATTTCCAATCTTTCAAAACAGCTCTTAAAACTCACCTCTTCCAGCAGTACCTCCGATTTCTTCCCTATTCTGTTTCGAGTCCTGCATAAAAACTATGTTCCCCACATTGTGTGTGAGGGTATGCGCGTGCATGTTTTTATGTGTGCGTGTGGGGGTGTGCGTGTTGTGGCTGTGTGCATGTTTGTGATAGTCAATATTTTAGTAGTTTATTTATATATTTATGACCTATCTATTTATTCATTATTCTTGTGTAAAATTTTATCTTGCTTGTTCGTGGGTTGTTTTTTTAGTGTGAACGTTTTATTTATTCATTTATATAATTTGTGAAGCGCCCTGAGCTCAAGAGAGAAAGGGCGCTCTAGAAATATTAGTTATTATTATTAAAGAGGATAGTGCTGCCTTTGCATTGATTACGCATAACCTACTCGTGTGCACGCCTTTTTAGCCAACAGGCTATAAATGTTCAAGCATGCACATACAAAGTCATACACACACAGAGAGATACGCGTGACATGCACGCACTCAGACACATACACACAAACAGAAAAAAAGGTAAAGAGGGGGGGGGGGTGTTATATGGAGTATAAATGAAAGAAGTGTAAAGAGGTAAGGATTTGAAAAAGAAAGGAAGGAAGATAGAAAAAAAGGGCAAATTTTTTAAAAGAAAGAATTTAATCCAAAAAGAGACAAAAAGCGGGGTTGAAGGTAAAAAAAAGAAAAAAGAAAGATAATTATAAGAAAAGTAAACCAGGGGCGTAGCATCCAGGTCAGGTCCTCAGGCCAGGGCCTGACCACTTTTCTCCCCTGAAAACCCCCCCCAAACAAACAAAAACTTCACCATGACCATTAAACACATGATATTAGCTAGAAGGGATAGAAGGTAATAGTTATGTGTCGTAGACTTGCAACCCAGACTAATTAGAATAGAAAAGAATACAATCAACTTTGGCATTGGTCTAAATCCTTGCGTCATGATGAAAGTGTGCCCCCCAGACACCCCATCCTCCACAACGTCGTTCAACGCCCCCGTCTTCCTCCCTCATTACTTTTTTCAGCTTGCGCACGCACACGCACACACGCACACACGCACGCACGCGCACACACACACACACACACACACACACACACACACACACACACACACACACACACACACACACACTGATATTCATGCTAATCTTTTTTAATAGTAAATACTGAACATGATAATTATGTGAGTGTGTGTTTATTAAGAGGGGTGTGTAGGAAGGGGGGGGGGGGGGGGGGGGGCGGCCTAGGTTTATTGAGAAACAGAGCCTGACCATTTTTACAGGGCGTGCTACGCCCCTGTAAACGAAAACAAAACGAGAGCCAGTTCGCCATAATGAAAACGCGTCATGCAAGCAAACGTAAATCGGCAAGCCAGTTGCAAACACTGCTTAGTTTTGCCTGCAGCAACCAATAACGTTGATCTTTTCTCTTCAATGACTGATGCTGTTCTTGAATTCACTCTTGTCACGCTAGCGCGCGCGCACGTATGTGTGTGTGTGTGTGTGTGTGTGTGTGTGTGTGTGTGTGTGTGTGTGACATACTGACAAGACAGAAAAAACCCTAGAAATACATTGCCCGCCAGATGCGAAGCAAACCGGTGTCATGAGAAATACGTACCCCCGTGAAATAAATACCCTTGCGCATGTGCATTAGAACCGTTACTATGTGAGAAATAAGTCAACTATGTTTTTAAATATTGAAATTGAAGTGCTCAATATACACAGAAAGAATCAAGAAATAGAGCGGGATGGTGTAAATCTACATCTTTGCCGAGAAATCTATGTACAAACCCATGCCACTTAATTTAGTGTTTTTCAAAATGGCGGACGATATAAACAGGCACCCACGCAGACAAAAATAATTTAAAATAAATTTTAGAAAAATATCCCTGACTTCTCAATATTTAGTCATGAATCCTCTGTTCTTCCTGCACGTGATACCACCAGACGCCTCTGAATGTATTCAGGGGCGAATCTTTCCCAATCAACAAAGAATTCGAATGAGGAAAGGGTGTTTATTTTACGGGTGAGGTATTTATGCATCACCGGCGGCAAGGGCACCAAAAATTGTCCTTTGCTCGTTCCGTCCCATACCTCCCCTGCCCCCCTCCCTCCCCCCTGCCCCACTCCCCCCCTGCCCCACTCCCCCCTGCGTTCCCTCTTTCCTCCTCCCACCACCCATCTTACCCTCCGCCCTCTTTGACACCACACAAAATATGAAGTGATTTCGTCAAGCGGTTCATGAGATACAACCTGGACAGAGAGAGAAAGAAAACAAGGTCAAAGGCCAAGATCAAAATGTCTCCCACTGCATTCCTTGGGTGATTCCGATAGAGAATATATATGGTTGTATGGGTGTGCGACGACAAATCCCATGCAGCAAAACTATCTGTATTGCTAAAAAAAAATCGGGACTTTACTGGTGTTGCACTGCCTTCGGGCATTGCCTCCAGTATCGTTCCCACCATCTTTACATCTACTAATGTCCCATATGTGTCTGTTCCAGACCGGAGGACGTTAAACAGATTTACTACATTTACTACTAAGTGCGACGACATATAGTTTTTTAACCAGCAGAGAAGCGAAAGCTGGTTAATGTGTTCACTGTCATGCTGGCTGTCTGCTAGTTCCTGGCTGGCTGTCTGACTGTCTGACTATGTGGCTATGAATGTGACCACGATAGCGTTTGAACGGAGGGACCTATGACCCTCCAATTGTGCATGCGGATAGATAGTTAGGATATCTAGGCCATGTTCGAAGATGAAGGTCATTGCTCAAAGGTCAAGGTCACTGGGGCAGAAAATGCTGCCGCGCCGCTGATTGATCTAGTGTTTTCACGCTCTAGTCCAAGTACCGAATTCATCTTAAAGGTGCACCCGAGCTAATCACGAAACTGGGTCAAAACACTTCTTTTGGTGAATAAACCTTTTCTTACTTACTCTTTTGGAAACATTCTGCGCCATTTCAGTTTCAATATAAAAACATATATTATTCGTTGAAAGGCGTGATAACACACATCTGAATGGCAGAAGACCCGCCATTTTTGAAGGGGTGGGGAGAGAGCTATTTCCTTTGTTGTGAGCGAAATTCCTTTTGGCAAACTGAAACTGTATACTTGGCCTCACTATTTCATTCTTTGCATAATTAAAGGCTTGAATTGTGGAAATTTCGTTCAAACGATTTGGCCTAATTAAAGCGACTCAGGCGGCCATTAGAAAAGAGAAGGCACATGTCTTGTCTTTCACTGAAAAATTCTGACTTCCAGCACCTCCGCCAAGGAGGAATCGCCGATTTGACGGTTTGATTTCTAGGAAACCAGAGCAAAGTGAGTGTTGCGGTCTCTGTGAAGGGGCTTTTCCTGCTGATCTCGATGTGTTTCTTTCAAAACAGTTGGCCCTATCCATCCGGGTGCCCCTTAAAGGTTAATCAATTTGGAGGAAGAAAAAGAAAACTCTTCGATCAACGCAGATTGTCGACTAACAACACTGACAGATTGATCTCCTTAGGCCTATCACTCTAGCTGACAGATGATAGGCCCAAAGAGAAGAACACACTTCACGACAGAGTTATCACCAGGCTGCAACGCAACAGCTTAGGCCTGTGGTTATCAAACACCAGCTTCATTAAGCGTGATAGAATGTTGTGATTACCGCTTGGTCTAAATGATATTGTTCTTTGTCTCGCTAAGACATAGTCACACTAAAACAAACAAGATGGCAAGCGCCATTTAAGCGGACTCCCAGTTCACTCTCACTTCACCACTGGCCCTTTCAAAGATTAGCCTCGTTTGGGTAGCCGGGAGTAGGCCTACAACATTGATATTTACAACCAAGCCGCATTTAAATTGTAAACATTATTTTGTAAGTCACGAAAAGGCCACTCATACTGAACGAACTTGACCTACTGGCTCTCATTCAGCTAGCTTGAATAGTAGTAGGCTAAAAAGCATTTTATTTTTACTAGCCAACGCCAAGTACCGGTAATGCTGAGTACCGGTTTCGCCGCGTCCGCGAAATATTATATTATTACTTTTGTGTCTCTCCCTCCTTCCATCTTCTTCTCTCATCCTGTTCTACGAAAAGGAAAAGAGTGAGAAATGTAATTATAAGCCATAGTTTAGCATATTATCCCAGGGGAGGCCTTCATTGCGTCTTGTACACATAAATTAGGCCCTATCGTCAGCCCAGCCCAACTGAATGAATTAATGAAAAATGGTGTTTTACGTCCTCTCGGTCTGGAACAGACACATAATTATGGGACATTTGTACATACAAAGATGGTGGGAACGATACTGGAGGCAATGCCCGGAGGAAGTGCAACACCAGTAAAGTCCCGAATTTTTAACAATACAGATAAGTGTAGCAGTAACCACGCCTCGGTTAAACCTCATCGGCTATGGTACCGCCACCCCAGCCCAACTGAGGACTTGCCTCCCCCTGAAATACTAACTGATCCGCCCCTACCATAACCTTCCTCTCGCCCTAAAGGGCCCACTAAATTCTTGATGGTCCTCAACCATACACCCATTCCAATGTTGTCTCACAATAGTTTGGTGTGCGTGCGTGTGTGTGCGCGCGCGCGTGTAAATGTGTGTGTGCGTGTGTATGTATGTGTGTGTGTGTACGTGTGTATGTACGTATGTATGTGTGTGTGCGTGTATGTGTGTGTGTGCGTGTATATGTGTACGTGTGTGAGCGTGTACCTGTGTGTGCTTATATGTGTCTTGGTGCATATGGTTGTATGTATGAGTGTGTGTCAGTTGTGGGGGGGGGGGGGGGGGAGTAGTATGTGTGTGGATGCATGCACGTGTGTACACATTTCAGTATGCCGCTGGTGTGTGTGTGTGTGTATTTGTCTGTGTTTGGTGATCATGCACGTGTTTGGTGCGCATGCATGTGTGTGTGTCAGTTGTGTGTGTGTGTGTATGTCAGTTGTGTGTGTGTGTGTGTGTGTATGTCAGTTGTGTGTGTGTGTGTGTGTGTGTGTGTGTGTGTGTGTGTGTGTGTGTGTGTGTGTGTGTGTGTGTGTGTGTGTGTGTGTGTGTGTGTGTGTGTGTGTGTGTGTGTGTGTGTGTGTGTGTGTGTACCGTGCGTGCTTGCGTGTGCGCGCAATTTGCAAGTGCATGTGTGTGTGCGCGCGCGGTGAAGCGCGTGTGGGCGTATGTATTCCATTCATGGTTGTCTTCAACCCAATAGTCACCGCAGTCTCGTTCCAATGTTCTCTCAAATGAGTGATCGTCGGTCTAGTGTCTTCTGAAAAAGTGAAACCTCTAAACTGGACAAACATACAGGCAGGCAGACAGACAGGCAGACCGATAGAAACAGACAGACAGAGATAGATTGAGGTAGAGAAACAGACAGAACAAGACAGAGACACAGGGACGGGCTAGACAGACGGACGTACAGACAAAGTAGAGTGGAAAGCTCTGAGTGAAATTAATGTATCTGTAAAGAGAAACAGAGACAGAGACAAATAGAGACAGGGACAGAGAGAGACAGAGACAGAGACAAATAGAGACAGGGACAGAGAGAGACAGAGACAGAGAGAGGTCTACTACAGGCACACAACAACAGCGCAGTTCTTATTTGTGAAATGCTAAACTAAAGCATGCAATATCGAGCGCCCATCCAAAAAGATTTATGAAAATTTAATGGCTGGTCTACCTTCGACTGGCTTTGAGGGGGGGAGCAAACTCTAAACCTATGCGGGTCAGTCGGCTCTAACAGGCCTGGCAGCGTACAATGTTTGAATGGATGGAATGGTCAAACTATGAGTTTTTGAGTTGCCGAGGATTTGGGTAATGCAGGGATTCTGACTACTGAGAGCTTCACAAGATCATTATTGCTGAAATAGGCACACACAGAGAGAGGTGAAAACGATCGCACAGTCTTCCTCCATTACAAGTTAAAGGGGCACCCTGTCGGATGAGTTTGTGCAAGAAACACGTCGAGATCACCAGGAGAACAGCCTTTACAGAGATCGCAACACTCACTTTGCTATGGTTTCCTAGAAATCAAACCGTCAAATCGGCGATTCCTCCTTGGCGGAGGTGCTGGAAGTCAAATTCCTTCAGTGAAAGAGAAGGCATGTGTCTTCTCTTTTCTAATGACCGCCTGAATTTAAACCAAATCGTTTGCACGAAATTTTCACAATACAAGCTTTTTTACTTATTTATTATTTTAATTTTATACACTTTACCTAAAGGAGTTTCACTCACAACAAAGGAAATAGCTCCAAATTATTATTTTTACTGCACTACAAAAAAGAAAAAGCTTCAACCACAATGAGTGGTCTCCACCCACCCCATCCAAAATGGCTTATCTCTCCGGCATCTCCGCCAAGGAGAGATCGCCGTTTTGACGGTTTGACTTCTATGAAACGAGAGCAAAGTGAGTGTTC
>CM065710.1:21077963-21080463 GCA_017654935.2 Phymorhynchus buccinoides
GTATTTCTGTGTTCAGTGTTCTCTCTCTCTCTTTCTTTCTCTCTCTCTCTCTCTCTCTCTCTCTCTCTCTCTCTCTCTCTCTCTCTCTCTCTCTCTCTCTCTCTCTCTCTCTCTCTCTCTCTCTCTCTCTCTCTCTCTCTCTCTCTCTCTCTTATTCTACAGATTGCGCAAAGCGTTGTTAGTCGGTCGCTTGGCACAGATAAATCACACAAAGAGGAATCATATAGTAAAAAGCCAAGTGTTCGTGTGTGTGTGTGTGTGTGTGTGTGTGTGTGTGTGTGTGTGTGTGTGTGTGTGTGCATGTGTGTGTGTGTGTGTCTGAAACACAAAACGGGCCTTATAACTCCGCCGTTTTCCGACCGAATCGCTTCAAATTTGCTGTGAGCCCTAACGGGGCGATGGCAACGGCAACCGAGGCGGCCGTGTCATTTGCGCGGTTTTGCAAATGCGCGAAACGCGCATCTGCCGGCCTCTCGGCGCCTGTATCTCCGGTATTTCTGGACCGATTGCCTTCACATTTGGCAGATATATGACCGGGGCCGGTGACTATCAATGTGCCAAACCGAAAGCGAATCGATTACTTAGGCGCATAACAGCAGCATGATGCAAAACGGGCCTTATAACTCCGCCGGTTTTCAACCGAATCGCGTCAACTTTGCTGTCAGGCTTGCTGTCACCGGGGCAAAGCCTGGCAGCAAATTTGAAGAAAATCGGGAGAGCGCGTCACTCTCAGAGCAGCGCCAACGGGAAATGGGGCCTTATAACTCTGCCGTTTCTTAACGAAATCGCTTCACATTTGCTGTACTCAGCGTTACCAGTACTTGGCGTTACCGTTAATAGGCGTTACTGTTACTAGGGAGAGCGCATCACTCTCAGAGCAGCGCCAACGCGAAACGGGGCCTTATAACTCCGCCTTTTCTTATCCGAATCGTTTGAAATTTGCTGTACTCAGCGTTACCAGTACTTGGCGTTACCGTTACTAGACGTTACCGTTACTAGGGAGAGCGCATCACTCTCAGAGCAGCGTCAATGGCAAACAGGGCCTTATAACTCCACCGTTTCTTAACCAAATCGCTTCAAATTTCCTGTACGCGGCGTTACCAGTACTTGGCATTAACGTTACTAGGCGTTACTGGTACTCGAAGTTGCGCTAGTACTAATAATAAGAAAGCTAACTACGCCGACATTCTAAACACCCTCACACTCCCGACCTCTCTCTCTCTCTCTCTCTCTCTCTCTCTCTCATCTTTTACATTATACCTGTAGGTAAAACATAGAAAGCAGGTTACATGCACTTTAATCACAGGTAAATAGGGGCCTATTATAGGCCATGGATGCTTTTTAATGTAGTGTCCATGTATAGGCCTAGCGGTATTTATAGAAGCGCAGTTCTAGCGTCGGCATTTATTTCAATAATCACTGGCTTCGAAATGGAATCAGTCTTTATGCTGCCAGTGAAACTGGAAGGGAGAGAGGGGGTGGTGGAGAGGGAGAGAAAAAAAAGAGCGAACGGGGAAGAGGGAGAAGGACACACACACACACACCACACACATACACTTGGAAAAACTCACAAGCTTGCAAACCACACACACACACACACACAACACACGCACGCACACACACACACACACCATCTATTTTTCAATCTGGGTGACCTAGTTTCACACTGTCCCTCCACGCGCCACGCGGCGAGTCTCACGTGCCAATGGTGGTTAAATAATGGTGTGACGTTTCCGTGATTCCCCGCCTTCTCACTTTGGTTTATTAATGGGCTGTTCAGGCGGAGTTATCTTCTTTAGCCTTTAACACAAGGTGTCCTTCAATATAAAGGCCTGCTACACTACATACGATTCGCTGTCCATGCGATGCGATTGTGACGATGTGAGTCATGATTCACGCGAAATTCATGTATTGGGTCTTCTCATGGTAAAGGGTTAAAGGCTGAATTGAACATGTCCCTACGTCAGGAATTGATAGACTCACCATAAAAAAACATCATGCCAAATTTCATGCTTGTACGTTGAAAATGCACAATTATGACAATTCCTCTTCAGCTACGATCCTAGATTATGTAGGGTCCATGGTCTTCTTGAGTATATAGAGCGAAAGTAGTAGAATTATTTTGAGACGGAAGTATTTCCCGTGGCTGAATCATGACTCGCGTTGTCGCAATCGCATCGCATAGACAGCGAATCGTATGCAGTGTAGCACGCCCTTAAGAGCCCGTTTCTTAGCAACACAAAACCGTCTCTCTCTCTCTCTCTCTCTCTCTCTCTCTCTCTCTCTCTCTCTCTCTCTCTCTCTCTCTCTCTCTCCTCTCTCTCTCTCTCTCTCTCTCTGATATAAGCTGATAGAGTGATACCCCTTATGGTAGCTCTTTAGATGACGAATGAATCTCTCTCTCTCTCTCTCTCTCTCTCTCTCTCTCTCTCTCTCTCTCTCTCTCTCTCTCTCTCTCTCTCTCTCTCTCTCTCTCTCTCACAAAGGGAAGTGATATAAG
>CM065710.1:21095463-21135463 GCA_017654935.2 Phymorhynchus buccinoides
ACATCAACATCAGCCAGCAGACCATACGGAACCGCCTTCATGGGTTTAACCTCCGTTCTCGTCGCCCAGCTGTACGGCCACGCTTAACTCCAGCCCATAGGGCAGCACGCCGCGCCTTCTGCAGACGTCACGTGAGGTGGACACGTCAGCAATGGTCCCAGGTCCTGTTCAGTGATGAATCACGCTTCACCCTGAACCACAACGACGGCCGACTGAGGGTCTGGAGGCGCCCAGGGGAACGCTTTATTGACGCCACTGTCCAAGAAAAGGTGGCCTTTGGTGGAGGTTCTGTAATGGTCTGGGGGGCCTTCAGCCTTCACCACAGAACACCCTTGTATCATGTACAGGGTAACCTGACTGGCCTCCGATACCGGGATGAGATCCTTCGACCGCTGGCTGTGCCTACACTGCAGCAGATGGGACCGCCGGCTGTCTACCAGGATGACAACGCTCGCCCCCACAGGGCAAGGGTGGTCAACGACTTCCTGCAGCAGTCTGGAGTCAACAGAATGGAGTGGCCAGCATGCAGTCCCGATCTCAACCCGATTGAGAACCTCTGGGATGAGCTGGATCGCAAAGTGAGGAGCAACCACCCCCCTCCCAGGGATGCCCAGCACCTCTACCAGATGCTGCAGGCTGAGTGGCAGGCGCTTCCACAGAGGATCTTCACCACCCTGGTCAACTCCATGAGGACTCGCTGCGTCGAGTGCCAGAACAGCCATGGCGGATACACGCATTACTGAACTTTTGGGAGCATCAGAATGCCCTGTCTTGTGATTTCAATGACTTTGGGAAATCAAATTTCGATACGTACCCACTTTGATCAAATGTACAGACCAAACGATTGCTCGAAATTGAAGGCAATTGTGTATCGTTATCACTAAAGCATTGAATTAAATGTTGGCCAAAATTCAACGCATTGGCTTTCTTATTTGGAAAGTTATGAATTAGTTTGCAAGTGATCCTTAACTTTTTGTGGATAGCTTATTTCTTAGTTAGGCACATAACGGCAGCATGACGCACTATGCTCATATGACAGGAAACTGTTTCATGGGCTCTGTTCTGAGCGACCGACAAAATAAAATCTGGTAAGTTTACAAAAAGCCCCCCCCAAAAACCCCAACACAAAACAAACAAAACTTGCGTCTTTCTAAAATAAAAATTTAAGACATACAACCCCCCCCCCCCCCCCCCCCCCCCATCATTTCATCTTAAGTTTCAATTAATCTCTATACTAATTTTTATTAAGAATTTATCTTTCAAATCAAGATACATTTTTGTCACCGTTTTTGTCGACCTTTATTTGTTGTTAAACTTCCTCTTTCCCTCCGTCAGCGACCGACCCTCTCAGCCTTCAAATCTAACCTCAAAACCCACCTGTTCCCCCGTCATTGAGGCTCCACTCTCTTTCTCTTCTTCTCTCCCTTGCCTTTAGGTCTGTTTCTGCTGTATATCATTTATGCCATCCGTGTGTGTTCGCTTTGTATTGCATTTGTGTTTGAATGCGTTATGGATGCTAACGTGTGTGTGCGCTTTGATTTGATTTCTATCAAGATTCAGCGCCGTATAAATGCTGTATGTTGTTGTTGTTGTTAATATCTTTAATAATGCTTTCTTAATCCTTTTTTTAAAATATCGGGTTCAAGATGGTTTTTCAATTTTTATTGTTTCAAGGTTGCTTTTTTTTTCTCTTTTAATTTGAATTGGTCTCCTATAGCTGAATATCTAATCTTAAAAATACTGGTTATTTCTTCTTGGACTTCTATTAAGTCCATGTGTTGAACACAACTATCTGTTCTTTCTTTCATCTTTGTCAATGGCTCAGACAGAATGCAGACAGTGCTGAGCACAGATGCGTCATGCTGCCCTTAAAGCTGCACCAGGGCTGTAAGTGTATAACAGGAGGGAGGCGCCATACTGGCCTCTTATTTTGTTGAACATCTACTGCTAGTCACAATTGTATATTCTTGCTTTATTGGTGTCTTATGGTAGGCATTTAAAGATTTTTTTAAAAATTTAAAAAGAAATTGACACAATAAATAGTCATTACCATAATTTATTGATAATATTAATACTACTATTATCTGTGCACATCAAAGAAAAAAATAAACAAATAACCCGAAACTCTCTCTCACCCTCCCAAAAAATTATGATTGAAATCGCTATGGTAAATTAAAAAAATGTTACATTCTCCATTTGTTACAAACGAAACTTGGCAAAAACTCTTTCATTTATCGGAACATGTTTCACACTCAAAACATACTGCATTGTTGATTAATAATAATTAAAATGAATCGTTTAAGAGTAAATAGGTGTAAAAAACATCACACGAGGAAGACTATTTGCAACAGAAATTGAAGAAGACACAGGGAACCGAACCATAACATGTCAAGTCTGCATTGAGTACGCTTTGTTTTTCAGTTGAATAGTACTGTATAGGAGTTAGCAATTGGCAGAATGCAAGCCCTTTCTGGAACATGCGCAGGAATAAACGCACACATGCTCGCACAAACACACACAGAGACATACTAGTATTTTTTATTTGTTTGACTACACATTCATAGAGCATACATACAAATACTACACACACACAGCATGCGCTTAAACACCACACACACAATTACCACACAAATAATAACAAAGCATACACACACAACCACCTACAGCAGATCAATACAATAATAACAAAGCATACACACACAACCACCTACAGCAGATCAATACAATAATAACAAAGCATACACACACAACCACCTACAGCAGATCAATACAATAATAACAACACAGACACACACATGTACACCCACACATCACAATTTTTATCTTTAGAAGTAAAAACTGTTCCAGTGGGGAAAAAAAGGCTTAAAACTATTTCCTTCCCACCTATGGATAAAAAGGACAATAAAAGTAAAAGCTCTGTGCAATTTAGTAGTAGCTAATAAAAAAAATAATTATCTTTAAAGATGAAGACCATTATGTATTAGAACTTCGGAAAATAATGACTATAATATGCTGCACTGCTAAAACCACAATATTATAAACGTAAGCTGAAAATTGCAAAAGACAAGTAAGAAAATATTGCAGCGAGCAAAATAATTTTGTAAAAAATAAATAAAAGAAACCTTGAAAAAAAAAAAAATGTAATCCCAAAACTGAGCCAACTAATAATAATCGAAATGAGAAACAAAATGTAAAAGAAATATTGGAAATGTGTGAAAATAACAATAATCAATTTATTGTGCATGATGTATATATCATCAATACAAAACACACACATACACCCCAGCCAATCTTTGAGGCAAACTTACACAATGTACAATCGACACTCAAATAGTTTATCCCACAATGGTGATTCAAACAAATAATGCAGAGACTAGCTCCAAATACAATTCGTTTCGTACATTTATATTATCGACTCAACAAACACTAGAGGTTTTTCTTCTTCATTATCACAACATGAGATAGTCAAAACCCAAGGGATGCATCTCCCTTTGTAACACCATTTTCACCAAAACAACAGTTTGAAGATGATCGAGAAGGCATGAATTGAATTTTGTTGAATCTATGAAAAATTGAGAAGTTCGTCTTTTTTCATAACTTTATCTGTGGCTAAAAAGTACTTTGAAATCTTGGATATCTAGGATTATTACTAGTAAAAGCAAAACAAACCTCCAATATTAACCCTTTCACCGCCAGCCATATTTCAGCCAAAAATGTCCATTGAAATTACCTGGGTAGAGAACAAAATCCATCTACAATATTGGGGATTCTTCTGTGACATATATACAATAAGGTCTATCCTTACTTCCCAAAACTAAGACAATAGGGTCTTTGGATAATATACCCCGATTTGATGCTTTTTAGCGACATAGGTGTTAAATCACTGTGGTGCTAAAATGCAACTTTGGCGGTGAAAGGATAGGTGTTTACAAACAAGATGGGGGAAAACAATAAACACCACCTCCCTGGGAAGACCGTCTTCAGGAACACTGTCCATGAGAGTCAACGACTAATTGGACGTCAAACTATCACCAAACACCACAACAGTCTGAAACTTGTTCAATCGTTTTTACACACATTATTGCTTTGATGAAGTTCCGCACACAGTTCCAAGACAGATATATTTCATCCCTTAGAAAATCCTTTGTTTGAAAACTGAAAATGTTATGAATGTTTCAAAAACAAAGGGCCAAGTTCAGTAAATATCACACTCTTGATTTGACATAAAGGTTTATACAGTTTATTCTCTATTATAAGAATGGGCCAAACTATTTCTTAGGCGCATAACAGCAGCATGACGCATTTGTGCTCGTATGACAGGAAACTGACTGAACGATCAAAGAAGAAGACTCCGTTAAAAGACCTCTCATTGAAGACCGATTGTTTTGGCATGGATGTAATGTATCTTACTATATTTTATGTATAAAACCAACCTCCGTTATAAGACCCCTCCAATTTAAGACTGATTTTTCCTGACTTTCTGGAAGTGTTAAATTAAGATAAAATAGTGTTATTACATGTCAGAATTCAAGCTATTTGTTTGCTTTATAAATGATAAGGAGACTGACCAATTAAGAACACCCGGGTATAAATATCAAATATCAAAATGTGATTTTTTTTTCTCGTACATTCATTCATACACCATGCCTCCAGAATGTTCCTTTTAAGACATAAATTTGTTTTTTGGTTCATACACATCGGTTTTTTCTTGCAGCCGTGTGTGTGTGTGTGTGTGTGTGTGTTTTATAAGAATAAAACTGTGATTTTAAAAAAATCTCTTTTTTTTATCTGAATAAAACTCAATCTGTGTACTAAAGCTTCCATGATTAAAACAATCACACAACTAAAACAATTGGGTTGCGTTCCTGTGAGAGACTTTAATTTATTCGCATTGAACATCAAGTTTCAACCAAGAAACACATTTCATGTCAGATCAGATCTTTCAAAACACCATTCACTGTCTTATACACCCATTGCTTCCCTTACACAGAGACTCACAAAAACTGATTCAACTTTCCCCCCATTTCTATTCTTCTCTTCTTCTTTGAAATCACCCGGTGTCATTCCCTGATTTCTTCGAAATAAAACAAAATAAAATACATAAAACCTTGCATCGATGCATTAAAATCATTTCTTATTTAAAGGGGACACCAACCATACGCAGAAAAGGAATAATGATAACAGGAAAGACTCTGGGCGATACGATGCGATACTATGCGATACACGCCTTGGCAAGATGATGAGAAGAAAAGAAAGGCAAAGCTTTATGAACTAAAACTCGCTTACATGTTCAGCAACATTCTCCGTCTTTCTGTCACTGTCAAACACACCAATTACACAGCTTACATGTTCAGCAACATTCTCCGTCTTTCTGTCACTGTCAAACACACCAATTACACAGCTTACATGTTCAGCAACATTCTCCGTCTTTCTGTCACTGTCAAACACACCAATTACACAGCTTACATGTTCAGCAACATTCTCCGTCTTTCTGTCACTGTCAAACACACCAATTACACAGCTTACATGTTCAGCAACATTCTCCGTCTTTCTGTCACTGTCAAACATACCAATTACACAGCTAACATGTTCAGCAACATTGTCCGTCTTTCTGTCACTGTCAAACACACCAATTACACAGCTTACATGTTCAGCAACATTCTCCGTCTTTCTGTCACTGTCAAACACACCAATTACACAGCTTACATGTTCAGCAACATTCTCCGTCTTTCTGTCACTGTCAAACACACCAATTACACAGCTTACATGTTCAGCAACATTCTCCGTCTTTCTGTCACTGTCAAACACACCAATTACACAGACGCAAACACGCACACACCAATGAGAGCATATAAATGAGAACACACACACACACAGACGCACACTCTGCAAAAACCTAGGCAATGCATAGTCAAAGCCATATTGTGAGATTGTATATGAGTGTGTGTGCACACACTCACACACAAATATGTTCTCTCTCTTTATCTCTCTCACACACATTTTCATTTTCTTTCTTTCTTTCTCTCTCTCTCTCTCTCTCTCTCACACAAACATACACACACACACACAAACTACCCCCCACCTTCCCAAAAATATCACAATCAGATAGACTCACCTCCTTAAACCACACAGAAAAAAACAACCCCAAACCTAAAAACAGGGTCTAATTTCTCGGGCTGCTATGCACTATTTCTGTGGCTGCAGGTCACCTTTTTGGGGAGTACTTGGGGTTGACGGGGGTCTCAGTGTAGGAACACAGCTTGTACTGAACCTCGTTGGAGTCGAGCTCGAACTTGTTGCGAGCGAAGATGAGCCGAATGTCTGTGTGCAGGTAGGTCTTGCCTGAAGAGCTACTGGATATTCTGAAACAATAAGGAACCATGCAAACCATGCGTCAGTTAAAAGTCAGTAAGAGCAGGGAGAAATCCTGTTGCCTGGTATAACCAAATTGATAGCTAGGTTTCCCCAAGTCTGCACCCAGCCCCCCCTCCAAAAATAAAGGGCGGCACTGTGCTTGCAGCGACACACTCTCCAGATGGGAACAACCCTGGACAAGTCTGTGACTAGAATATACCAAACACCAAACAATAGAAAATCTTAGTACATACCGGTACAACTCACTTTCTAAGCTCATTTTCTCTGTGTGTGTGTGTGTGTGTGTGTGCATGCATACATGCATGCTTACATGTGTGTGTGTGAAAGAGAGAGAGATTGTCCCAAAAGCATCAGCCATATTTTTTTAAACCACTGGCTGTAGATCCCAAGACAGATTCATGCTGAGTCAGCATCACCCGAGGAATGCCACAAGACACCGTTGACAGTGCAAACCTCCGTCTAAGAAGCACTCGGACTGACAGTTAACGCACCTTCAAAACCGCTGGCAATAGACCCACAAAACACATACATGTTCTTCATCAGCATTACCCAAGTAGTGCAAAGAGGAACATATGTAAACAGGCCAAATCTCCTTCCAGAAACCTTGGGGAGATTGTGCGAGCAAAATGACTGAGATTAGTATCCATGAGAGACCTTTTCTTTCCAGAAATGTTCTTGCAATTAGTGTGGTCAGCCAATTCCCACAAGAAATTAACACAATAACCTTTCTGTGCTTGTTAAACCAATAATACCACAGGCACTTTTTCTCAAATCTCTAATCCGTCACTCTCTTTGACTCTGCCTTTTCCCTTTCCTTACTGTCATCTACTATCTTTCTGCCTTACTTCATCACTCTCCTGCCTTTGTTCTAAAAACTCTGACAAAGATTTTCTCCAGCCGAAGATTGACATGCTGGGCCTAACTATTTCTTAGCATGACGCTAGAAACTCTGACAAAGATTTTCTTCAGCCGAAGATGGACATGCTGGGCCTAACTGTTTCCTACGGTAGTTAGGTGCATAACGGCAACATGACGCTCATATGACAGGAAACTGTCTGAGCAATCAACCAAAAAAAGAGAAAGAAAGCGGCCTCTGACCTGAGGTGTATGAGGTAGCGGAGGTAGGATGGGAGGGGGGAGAGGGGGTCCAGGGGCTGGTACACGGTGCGCTGTCGTATCACAGTCTGGCTGTTGGGGGGCATGTCCTCCAGGCAATACTTCACCACAAACATCTTCACCACCGTGCAGTTTGGGTTGAACAGAGTCTGTGAAATGAAATGTTCCAATAACCATCAATAAAATGATAATAAACTATCCTCCAGGCAATACTTCACCACAAACATCTTCACCACCGTGCGGTTTGGGTTGAACAAAGACTGATATTTTTAGATAAGACTATTATTAGTATTAACACCATGTACTAAACGATCGTAAAATATCAGATTCCATACCTTCGTCGTTTGTCTCCTATTGATGAAAACAGCTAACACATTGAAAGAAGGAACATTTCACATTCCGATCTTTGACCCCCCTCTACAGCCAAACCTGAATGTAAACTCTGCATGATTGGTTGATTTCAAGAGAGGCAAGGTCAAAGCAAATTGAAAGTAAGTTATGATGTTGCGCTTGAAAGCTGGTTACATGCCAGAAATCAAAACCTCTTGAAAACTCTTATGAGCCGGATCCGGGCCATTCGTACTAAACGGTTGTGTGAGCCATGAGCCGGCTCATTCGTCCCGAGTGAGTTAATTAATAAATAGAATAATGGTAAATTAAGGGGGCATGAACAGATCATTTTGTCTTCACCACAAATATTTTCACCATTTGGGTTGGACAGTCTGCAAAAATAAAATGAAAAATAAAATACTACAACATGTTCTGTAGAGAATACTTCATCACAAACACCTCCATACTGTAAAATTAGGGTTGAATTGAATAGAATATGTAAATCATCATTTTGATTTTCCCCCCCTACTTTTATAATAGTATTTTTGTTAAGTTGTTATTTTTTAAAACTGACTATACTATATACCATACTATACTATTATGGGATAGAGAAGGGTCAGTCACTCACCACTTGCAGAGTGCCAGTGTTAGGAATTTGGTATCCTCTCCTCCCAAGAGAATCCAGATTTATATGACCCTGAAACACACACCACACACATATAGAAAGACTCTCTACACCCATTGGCTATCCCACAACAAAAGCAAAGTCAGAGGCAAAATTGTGGTCTAAGGGAGCGAATCAAGTTTAGAAGTGACCAAGGTATGGTTTGCACACAGATTTACAAATGCAAATGCATCAAATTGACAGCTATCTATTAATTCCGGACATATATGTCTGGAACGACTTGAATTAGCTAAAGACACGCCATTTCAAGTTTGGTACTTAACAATGATGTGATATGCGAATATATATATTAAACGAACCACCACCACCCCCACCCCACCCACCCCGCCTCCCCTCAACAAAAGTTTTGATGATGGTGAATATTGAAGGTTGGAGGTTTTGACATAATTGTCTTCTTCGAAAGATGACGTAAACAAGTGTACACACACACACACACGTGCATACACACACACGTGCATACACACACACTCACACACCCTCACCAGATAAGGGGAAGGGGCATTGTCGTCGGAGAGGTTAAAGAAGTAAGCAGTGACAGGCAGGGAGACATGTTTAGGGCAGAACTTCCCACTGGCTCCGATATCAATGGTAAAGCCTTCCACCACCCCTGCTGGCTCCAGACGACCGTTCAGGATGGATTCCTGACAGAGATAAACCAATGTCATCATTATCATCATCGTTGTCATTGTAGTTGTCCTCAATGAAGACCTCATCATCATTATATTTACTATCATTATTATCATCATCATCACCACCGTCATCATCATATTGATGGTAAAGCCTTCCACCACCCCTGCCGGCTCCAGACGACCGTTCAGGATGGATTCCTGACAGAGATAAACCAATGTCATCATTATCATCATCGTTGTCATTGTAGTTGTCCTCAATGAAGACCTCATCATCATTATATTTACTATCATTATTATCATCATCATCACCACCGTCATCATCATATTGATGGTAAAGCCTTCCACCACCCCTGCCGGCTCCAGACGACCGTTCAGGATGGATTCCTGACAGAGATAAACCAATGTCATCATTATCATCATCGTTGTCATTGTAGTTGTCCTCAATGAAGACCTCATCATCATTATATTTACTATCATTATTATCATCATCATCACCACCGTCATCATCATATTGATGGTAAAGCCTTCCACCACCCCTGCCGGCTCCAGACAACCGTTCAGGATGGATTCCTGACAGAGATAAACCAATGTCATCATTATCATCATCGTTGTCATTGTAGTTGTCCTCAATGAAGACCTCATCATCATTATATTTACTATCATTATTATCATCATCATCACCACCGTCATCATCATATTGATGGTAAAGCCTTCCACCACCCCTGCCGGCTCCAGACAACCGTTCAGGATGGATTCCTGACACACAGAGAGACCAATGTCATCATTACTGTCATCTTCATCATGATCATCGATGGTAAAGCCTTCCACCACCCCTGCCGGCTCCAGACGACCGTTCAGGATGGATTCCTGACACCAATGTCACCAATGACAGACCAATGTCAGCAGTGTTAATTAGAGACAGACCAATGTCAGCAGTGTTAATTAGAGACAGACCAATGTCAGCAGTGTTAATTAGAGACAGACCAATGTCAGCAGTGTTAATTAGAGACAGACCAATGTCAGCAGTGTTAATTAGAGACAGACCAATGTCAGCAGTGTTAATTAGAGACAGACCAATGTTACCAGTGTTAATTAGAGACAGACCAATGTCACCAGTGTTAATTCTATCTCTGAAACCAGGGGGTCAGATCCAGCGCACGAAATATGCCTCTAGATTTTTACAGGGTTGTCTGGATATTTTAAGGATTCTCTCTTTAAAATGTGATACAATTTTGTGCATGGGGTCAAAATGTGCTATGTTTGTGACACACAGGCCTGAGATCCAATGTGTCAGATGGGAGATTTGAGCATCATAGATGCCCACTTGTGCGTAAGAAATAACACTGGTCATCATCATTATCATCATCATTGTCGTTGCTGTCTTTAATAACATCATCCATCACCACCATCATCATCATAATTGAAGTCATCCACCAATCCTGTTGGTTACAGACGATTGTTGAGGACCGATTCTTGAAAGAGACATAACAATGTTATCATCCTCATCCTCATTGTCATTGCTGTTAACCTTATTGAACTCATCACCATCACCATCATCGGGATCACTGATAAAACCTTCCACAACTCCTGCCGGTTCAAGAGAACTGTTCAGGATTGATTCCTGAAAGACACCAATGTGATTGTCATCGTTGTCTTCATCATCGTCATCATTATTGTCGTCGTTATATAAGCAACATTATCATCATCAGCTACAGAAGCATCATCAACTTTGATGAGTGTCAAAAATACCAACAGTTTTACAAATCAGCTTGACTAATGGAAGTTGTACAATTTTCTAAATATTTGAGAACGGTGATTAAGTCGTCGCAAACACCTGAGTGCCTGATATACTTTGCGCGCTAAAAACGAAAACACAAAGATGGGACTTGAAAGCCTAGCGTCTATATTTTTTTTGGTCCCTATCTTTGAATCTAATCCTAATTTAATCCATAATCCATCATAACAAAAATGTACAAAACAAGTCTCCCCCCCCCCCTTTTACCTCAAAATTGCCCAGGAGGCAATGAGTTGAGGCGGGGGCGCTGGTGCTGAGGACGCGCCCAGACTGCGACACGTTGTCCGCCGAATCCTTGCACACGTCGGGCAGGCGCGACAGGGAAATAGCGCTGGACAAGAAAGAATGACAAGTTTGACCAGTCGTGCAGACAAGTACCGTATTCTACGGACTACAAGGCGCACCCTCCAGATTGTTCACAACATTCAGATTTTGTTATTACAGTTTTGTTACTGTATTATCAGTCATATTATAAGGCGCAGGGGTCTCAGTCTAGGAAAAAAGTATCGCCTTATAGTCCGTACAATATGGTATGCAGCAAGAGTTAAGTGACCATACTTTATTCACACAAGACACAACAAAACAATGAAAAATGTTCAGCAGATTTGCCTTTATCAAATACAACATACAGAAACAACAAAACAACACAGTACTTGGCAAGGATGTACTTTAATCACCCCCTCATGTTTACCACCCTCATCTCACAGTCTGCAATTTTATTTTTATGAAAATAATCCCAGGCTGATCCTAACCCTATCCCTTTCCCCCAGATGGCACAACATTGCTTCTCAGTGAAAACTTTGAATGTGACAATTTGAGTGGGGTGACTGAAGTACATGATAGCTCTCAGGCATGAAAGTGGATGAAGATCAAAAAAGAGGAGATTTTTTCAGCCGAGAAATCCTTCCACTCGGATTTTCACCTAACGTCAGAAGTTTTGTTGACCGGGGGGGGGGGTCAGAACGTTCCCCAATTTTTTTTTCCGGCACAAACATCTTTCAGGCATGAAAGAATGAGATTTTGGCAGCCGAGAAACATTCCCAAACATTTTTTTCCACCCGAGTTTTCAGCTAACTAACGTCAGCTAATCTATTCCAAACATTTTGTCAGCACAAATATCCTTCCACCCACATTTTCAGCTAACATCGCTACTTTTGTTGAGCCGGAGGTACTCATTTTGCCTTCCTTCGCACAAATGAAGCGAGTGAGCTAAAGCGAATTCCGGTTAACCAGTTTGAGAATCGCCAAATAGAGATTTGTAGATATAAGAATACGGCAAGATCGGTCCTTTACTTCTATACAAACCTTTTTTTTAAAAAATAATTCAGCAGAATTATTATTTTTTGGCGGAAATTTCAAAAAGTTCTGCAGATTTTCCGTGAAAAGCGGAATTCTTTCATGCCTGGCTCTGTACTTCCCTTCACACCCAGTCAGCAAAGACATCATTTGTGCTTTAGAAGGATAAAAGCTGCCATAGTATTGGTAACTGCAACAGTAGCTGACATGACACTGCCAATATCCAGAAAAGTCAGAAGAAAACAACGACATACAGCTGTTGAAAGATTTTCATTCTTCTTCTTCGTCGATCGCTCTGACAGTTTTGTCATATGAGCGCAGATGCATCACGCTGCCGTTATGTGCCTAACTGCGAAATAGGCCCAGCATGTCCGTCTTCAGCTGGAGAAAATCTTTGAAAGAGTTTGATAGAACAAAGGCAGGAGAATGAACCAGTAAGGCAGAAAGATAGTAGATGACAGTAAGCAAAAGGAAAAGGCAGAGTCAACAAGAGTGACACATTAGAGGAAGTTACAAGCACAGAACTTTCAGAAGGTGGGCATCTATTTGTACAAAAGACCCCATTTAAACATTAGACTTGTTCAGTACAGAAAACTGCTGGCATTTATCACGTCACAATTGTGTGCCTACATCAGCTGTCTGAAAATGACCTCTAAAAACAGAGGAAGACAACACTTTTCAACAAAGGGTTTTTATTGATAAATTACCTTTTGATGGCTTTTGTGGAGGTGAGCGTTTCGTCATAGTCAAATCTTCCGGAGGATCGACGTTTTACCGGAGCCTGTTGAACACAGCACAGCAGTGGTGTGATGAATGAAATATATATATATACACAATTTTTTACATACACAATCACAGAAGAAAGTGTAAAGCAATTCAATGAAAAGAAAGCCAGTGAATAACAACAACTGAACAAGCCAATTCTCTGCAAACATGTCTACAATCAATATTCACAAACAAAAATTGTAAAGAACCGCTTATACCATGACAATGTATAGATGACTATAATTATTTTCGACAAATTTTATTTACCCAGTCTGCCTTGCCCAGGGTACATCCCCAATTTATCGTCCAAAAGGCCTAAATGACAAAGGTCCCCAAAGGCCAACCAATCCCTTTGGCTGCAGTACCAGACCCAGTGCAAACGCCCCCTAGTTTGAGAGTCATATACTGATATAGTCTTCCACAAAACACTAAGCTGAACCGTGATGTTCATTACTGCAAACAAAAATCATCTATTGTACAGCTCTCCATTTACTGTTGGCCCCTACTTCAGGCTGGTGTCCACCAATGGTAAAAGACATTGGAGTAAGGGCTGAACACTGCATCACAACACAATAGTCTCTTAAGCTCCCCCCAAAATTGGCCAAGGGCCGTAGCACGTTGGAAACTCGTCTAAAAAGGAGCACCAAAGCTAAGCAACATGGGGCCTGATCAGTACTTGGATGGGTCACACAGATGTGGGTTCTAATCCCGCCAGAGGCGTCTTCTCTGGGACAAAAGGAGCACCAAAGTTAAGCAACATGGGGTCTGATCAGTACTTGAATGGGTCACATAGATGTGTGTTCTAATCCCGCCAGAGGCGTTTTCTCTAGGACAAAAGTGGTGACAGCAGAGGGGCGCCCAGAGTCATGACCTGGTGTGTGGCCCGGCCCCCTTAGAGTGTAAGGAGCTCTCCGTAGCTCTCCGTGGTGTCTTTGCACCACAACACAATACTTCTTCTTCAGCGTTCCAGCTGAATCATGCCTTAGACAACACAATACAATAACATTAGCAGGCAACTCACGGGACTGGACTGGGAAGGGACACTACCCCGGGAGTTGAACAGCATGGAGGCGCTTTTCACCAGTCGCTGACGCACACGATCCACCCCCGACGCCTTCCCCACTTCCTGTTCACAGCATCCACCAATCAACACTCAGCTTCGGTTGTTGTTTTAATAATGATTTTACATGCAAAACAAAGCAGCTAGTGTGGAAACCAGCTCAACATAATATGCAAAAAGGGTACCACACAAAAAACGAGTACTTCACTTGCTGACAATATGTACCTTTTTCTGGCTTTTTTTGTTTAAATATCAAAATATCGGCTGTCTCAAAACAACATTTCAGTTTGCTTCTGTCAGCTTCAACTGACCAGATTTCCACTGTGACATGAAAATCTCCCCACAACTGAGACTTTGCTGATCATTAATAACAGATGATGCATAACTATGCATAGAATAGAAGCATTGTAACTATCATCTTCGCTAACTTTGATCGCCCATGCATTAAAGAGCTTTTGTTCTGCAGAGGAATAACTTACAATGTTGGCCCTTTGCTTAATTAAAAAAGAGACCTAGTTAGAATCATCCAACTTTAGAAATCATAACGTTCTAAAGGTGTAAATTTGAATGCCTAATCACAAATGTAATATTTTGAAGTTGTTTTTAAACAATTACACAGTCACAAAAATACAACTCTCTGAGAAAGTGTCTGGATGGAGGGATAATAAAATAGAAACAAATTTAAAAAACAAAGCAGAAATAAAAAACGCTCTTTGGTAATGTTTAGTAAAAGATAAGTTAAAAGCAAAACATTACCCCCCAAAATTCTCAAGGGATCTACCAAGTAGAAGAATAAAAGAGAACAAAAAAGAAAAATGCATTAGACTTTGCAAAAACCCCCCACAAAAAACCCAACAACTTTAAACGCGAGTAAAAGCAAGGAATTACCAAAAACAAAAATTCTTGGGAACTACACGCCACCAAGTGGAAGAATAAAAGAGAGACAAAAAAACAAGGAAAATGTATTCAAAATGTGAAGGACAAAATGCCGTTTCACCCACCTTCTCTCGCATTGCCGACCGGCCTCTCCTCACTCCTTCCCCCTCCTCCTCCCCTCCTCCTTCCACCCCCTTCTTCTTCTTGTCCGTCATGGCTGTGAAGCTGGGAGCAGACTTTGTGCGTGTGGGGCAGTGAGACGCGGCCACCTCCTTCACACCGTCATTGCCACCACTGCCATCACCACCACCGCCACCACTTTCCACACCAGGCTTGTCATAAAACACACTATCATCTTTTATCACCGTCGTCATCAAGCCAACATCGTCATCATCTACATCTATCACACTGTCGTCATTGGCAGAGGTCGAGCGAACAAGGGAAGAAGGGGTGGCGAATTTGTCGGTTTGGGAGTCGTTTCTGGAAGAAAACTTTGTTCTCTTCGTTTTCATTTCCGTCTCGACGGAGCTGGCTTGCTTTTGGTCGGCAGTTGTAGTAGGACGGTGGGGAGGAGAGAGAGCTAGGGGGGACCATGGTATACTGACGCCATCACTCATCCGCAATAGCAAATCACAGTCAGAGTCAGGTTTCGCGCTGCTGCTGCCGTTACGGCTCTGCCCATTGGATGAAAATGGGGATGGAAGTTCCGCACCGCACTTGTTACGACTGCTCTGGCTGGCTGCAGAAAGGGGAGAGTCCAAATGGCAAGACTGGGACCCGTTTTGCTCAATTTCGCAGAACAACGCATGTCCGTTGGTGTGCGTTTGAGCCAGGGGTTGGAAGGCTGAATCGTCTGACACACAACCATTGGTCTGTGAGCGAAGGCAGCTATCGGAATGTTCAAGATCACAGCGTGGAGACTTGGAAGGAGGAGGAGGAGGAGGAGAAGGAGGAGGAGGAGGAGGAGGAGAAGGAGGAGGAGAAGGACTAGAAGGGGGAGGGTGGTGTTGCTTCGAATGCTGCAAGCACAGCTGCCCCAGAAGCGAAGTCAGCTCTCGGTCTTTCCCACAATGCTCTTCTTCTTCATCGTCCAACACTCTCCGCCACTCACGCACTTCCTTTTCCGGTGAATCAAGGTAGAATTTACAACACGGCGGCGATTCTTCTCCTTGAGAAGCTACAGAGTTAGAGTCTGAAAAAGACATCAGTTGTGATGAGGTACAGTCCTTGTTTTTGTTGTCACAGAGAGGGAGAGAGGGTTGGCTAGGGGAGGCGGCTGTACTGGAATGTACACAGCCGCTGCTAGTGTTGACAACAACACTGCCTTTGGTTGACCGAGTCAGGGAAACTTTGTGGTGAGTTCCCATGGCACTGTTATTGGCCGAATGTTTGTGGCTTGGTGACTTGAGCGCAGCTTTGTCTGGCAGGCCTCGGTCGTGGAGATAGGACCCTGGTTTGAGCGCCTCACAGGACACTTTAACCGGCAAAGGCTCAGGGATGTTTGGAGAAGAACAAGGGGAATTGGCAGTGCCATCTGAAAGTGTGTGTGATCGAGGAGAGAAGGTGGCGGAAGTAGAAAAATCAGTGCCAATGTCAGTCTTGACATGACACGACACAGGCGGCTGCTCGTCCGGTATCGGCGACACTGACAGGTTGGTCGGGGTGCTGGAATCGCTATGTCTGTCCCCGCCACCACCGCTGGCCGATAATTTTGGCGATGATGAATATGTCGATGATGATGACGACGACGAAGATGACGAAGACCACGAATCGGAAAGCGCATTGATCTGACGTGGCTTGAGAAGCTCAGATGAGGAAACCACGCTCGAGAACTTCGGAGAATTCGAACCTGTCTTGTCACTTTGTTGATGACCGTTAGAAAAATCCAAATCAGCGGAATGTGACTCTCCACTGCTCTCTTGAACATGCCTGCTCTCCGTCAGACAAACACCTTCTTCGTCCCTACCCCCTTCTTCCTTCTTCTTCACCTTGATTTTCCTAGCCGGCAGCTCGGGCGATGTTCTCTTCAAAGAATTACTCCCGCCTCCTCCGTTGGTGCTAACCGAAGAGCGAGACCTTTCCCCAGAAAACTGCTGCTGCTGCTCAGAGCGATTGACAAACTCGGTACCGTGAGGCGGACTTGTTGTCAACGGCTTACAGCTTGTAGTCAACAATTCTGAGCTTTCAATGGGTGAAGTTTCTGCAACAGCCAAGCTGGCTGAGGAGTTGGTCTGATCACGCGCCCGAGGATCTTGCCCGAACTGCAGCGATTTTTTGCATACTGTCCCTTCACTGGGACTGACTTCTGCGGTAGCACTGGCAGCAGTAAAGCTAGGAGAAACGTTTGTCGGATCACAAGCCCTAGAATCCTGCCCAAACTGCCACGCTTTCTTATACAACCTCCCCCTGCTCGGTTCCGCCTCAGATCCTTTGTGAAATCGTGTAGTCTGCATTTGTCGCCAATCCCAACCACCACCACTACCACTGTCCACCTCCATCCTCCCCCTTCCTTGCCCGTTGTCCGTGTCAACGGCAGCCATCTTGTAGGTCAAAGGTTGTTGGGGGCGGGGATGGGCAAGATGGGTGGTGGTGGGGGGAGGAGGGGGGAGGGGGATGGATTGAAGGTTGTAGAGCAGGGTGGACCAATCCAGTTGCGGGAACTGTGCGAAGTGGTGATGCATCAGGAACGAGTTGTCATTAAACAGCGGCTGGGGTTGAGGTTGGGGTGGGGGTGGCAATCCTCCGGGAATGGGGGTGGTGGGGTAGGGGTAGGGGTGTGGGGAGTGATGGGGGGGTGGATGGGTGAAGTCCAGTTGTAGACGTCGGGTGGGTGCCGGCGCAGGGTTGTAGAACACATCCGACATCAGCACCTGTGTGGGAAAAGAGCATTATCAGAAAATAAGTTCTCAACAATCTGAGCAAAACGACGCAAGACATTTCAATCTATGAACATAAAACAAGGTGTCTGTGTGTAATTGTGGTGATAGTAGTAAAATTAGGGAACTAAACAGAGTTTCAGTTCGATTACAATCCAGCCTATGCCTTGGTGCCTTCGGGTCAAAATCCTGGGGATCGGCATGTTGTTCATGTGGAGCTGTCGGTGGATGGGTGTGCTGGCACCCTCCCAGAACCTCATTCACGCTGGCTCCGCGACTGAGACACCATGCACTGTATTACTTTTATAGTCACAGTCACAGAGACACCATGCACTATATTACTTTCATAGTCACAGTCACAGAGATACCATGCACTGTATTACTTTTATAGTCACAGTCACAGAGATACCATGCACTGTATTACTTTCATAGTCACAGTCACAGAGATACCATGCACTATATTACTTTCATAGTCACAGTCACAGAGATACCATGCACTGTATTACTTTTATAGTCACAGTCACAGAGATACCATGCACTGTATTACTTTTATAGTCACAGTCACAGAGACACCATGCACTGTATTACTTTTATAGTCACAATACAGAGACACCATGCACTGTATTACTTTCATAGTCACAGAGACACCATGCACTGTATTACTTTCATAGTCACAGAGACACCATGCACTGTATTACTTTTATAGTCACAGAGACACCATGCACTGTATTACTTTCATAGTCACAGAGACACCATGCACTGTATTACTTTTATAGTCACAGAGACACCATGCACTGTATTACTTTCATAGTCACAGAGACACCATGCACTGTATTACTTTTATAGTCACAGTCACAGAGACACCATGCACTATATTACTTTTATAGTCACAGTCACAGAGACACCATGCACTGTATTACTTTTATAGTCACAGTCACAGAGACACCATGCACTGTATTACTTTTATAGTCACAGAGACACCATGCACTGTATTACTTTCATAGTCACAGAGACACCATGCACTGTATTACTTTTATAGTCACAGAGACTGGAATCTGTGAAATTAGGGCTGCTCCCACCTGGATCAGCAGTGCAGCACCACCCTTTTTTCTTGCACGCAGGTTTTTTGAGTGACAGAAGAGGAATGAATCGGGGATAAATGTTGACTACCGTATCTTACGGACTACAAGGCGCACACCCCCACATTTTACACAAAATTCAGATTTTGTTATTACAGTTTCTTACTAAGTATATTATCAGCCACATTATAAGGCGCAGGGGTCTCTGTCTAGGAAAAACGCATGGTCTTATAGTCCGTAAAATACGGTAAATAACAACTCCTCTGTTGCCACGGGGTTCTTTTAAGTGCAAAAAGTACATGAGCATGCGGGACATTGGTCTTTGTTGTCTCGTCCAAAGGCCAACGTTAGTCTCGTCCAAACGTTAGGCGGGGTTCACATTAGACGTGCAAGTTCCGTACGGAAAACCCTAAATAAGTGGAAGAAAGAAGGATAAAAGGTTACACATATAGCTAATTCGGACACATGCGCAAATCGTTTCCCTTCTTTGTTTCACTTATTTATGGATTGCGCACGTGTTTCCGCATGGAATATCCGCTTATGTGTATACACGGCCTAAGCGTTCAAACCCTAAGGTCTAGTGGAGAGTGAGCACAAACTCTTTCTGCTGTTGCCAGGAACGATCCCAGTACCAGGTTCGTTGCTTTACCAGAGAACGCTTTACCTCTGAGCCGGCCTACCACTCTCCAGGTGGGAGGGAGCATCCTGAATTTCATGGACTTGTCTGTTTGACAACAAGCAGCTCTATATCCCCCCCCCCCCCCCCCCCCTCCCGAAAAAAACCCCCAAATCCACCCCCCTACCCCTCCGACATCTGTGTGACAACAAGCAGCTCTACTACCCCCTGACACATCTGTGTGACAACAAGCAGCTCTACCCACCCCACATCTGTGTGACAACAAGCAGCTCTACCCCCCCCCCCCTCCCCCCCCCCCCCCCTCCCCCCGACGTCTGTGTGACAACAAGCAGCTCTACCCACCCCACCCCACGTCTGTGTGACAACAAGCAGCTCCCCCCCCCCCCCCCCCCCCATCTGTGTGACAAGCAGCTCTACCCACCCCACATCTGTGTGACAACAAGCAGCTCTACCCCCCAACCCCACGTCTGTGTGACAACAAGCAGCTCTACCCCCCCCCCCCCCCCCCCCCCCCGACGTCTGTGTGACAAGCAGCTCTACCCACCCCACATCTGTGTGACAACAAGCAGCTCTACCCCCCCCACCCCACGTCTGTGTGACAACAAGCAGCTCTACCCCCCCCCCCCCCCCCCCCCCCGACGTCTGTGTGACAACAAGCAGCTCTACCCACCCCACGTCTGTGTGACAACAAGCAGCTCTACCCCACCAACCACCCCACCCCACGTCTGTGTGACAACAAGCAGCTCTACCCACCCCACGTCTGTGTGACAACAAGCAGCTCTACCCACCCCACGTCTGTGTGACAACAAGCAGCTCTACCCACCCCACGTCTGTGTGACAACAAGCAGCTCTACCCACCCCACGTCTGTGTGACAACAAGCAGCTCTACCCACCCCACGTCTGTGTGACAACAAGCAGCTCTACCCACCCCACGTCTGTGTGACAACAAGCAGCTCTACCCACCCCACCCCACCCCACGTCTGTGTGACAACAAGCAGCTCTACCCACCCCACGTCTGTGTGACAACAAGCAGCTCTACCCACCCCACGTCTGTGTGACAACAAGCAGCTCTACCCACCCCACGTCTGTGTGACAACAAGCAGCTCTACCCACCCCACGTCTGTGTGACAACAAGCAGCTCTACCCACGTCTGTGTGACAACAAGCAGCTCTACCCACCCCACGTCTGTGTGACAACAAGCAGCTCTACCCCCCCCCCTCCCCTCAACGTCTGTGTGACAACAAGCAGCTCTCCCCCCCCCCCCCCCCCCCCCCCCCCCACCCACTTCTGTGTGACAAAAAGCAGCTCTACCTTAGGACTGTGAAGATCCAGAGACTGGGCAGCAGTGAAGGCAGCAGAAGAAGAGGAAGAGGAAGTAGGCGTGGAGGGCTTCAGTTCCAACGGTTTCAACTGACTTTCCAGACTCTCTCGCGCTGCCCGCTTCATCTGTTGGACCGTCTTCCCCCCCTGTGAACATTCCACCATGGTGGACGTGGCACTGCCACTGGATACACCCCATGGGTAGGGCTCCGGGGACAGACCAGGGGGGAAGGTTTTCTGCAGCCATGATGATGATGATGATGGTGCTGGAATTGCAACATAATTTAAAAACGATTAACCCCTTCACTGCCAAAGAAAAGAAAAAGAGATTATCATTTTCTTTAATCATAACATTTAAAAGAGACAAGTTAAGATTCAATCTGGGAAAATGGTCTGGAGCTAAACTGCACCTTTGACAAAAACGCAGCTTTAAATTTGAGCTTACTGTAGATTGGAATTCTTTCAATAATAATCTTTATATAAAATGCACTAACCAGCTGGGAAGGCGTTTGATGATGATGTAGATGGGTGTGAAGTGGGCAGCTTGTTGTCGGAGTAAAGTGTGGCTGGGTTTTGTCGGTACGGAAGTCTTTTTCCCTTGTAGTGATCGTCGGAGCGTTTCTTGTATGAGGCTGTAAGACTTTCATTGCTCTGGCCAGGTGCTGAAAATCAATCAACATATAAATGTTGTGTACAACATTATGAAGGAATTCATTCATGGGTTGCATTATATTTAGAGGGAGGGGAGGGGGGGGGGGTGGTGGCGGCACGGATTGTCTCCGCTGCACAAATTGTCTCCGAGACAGTCCGTGCAGGGAGACAATCCGTGCCGCCTAGACGGCACGGATTGTCTCCGCAGCACGGATTGTCCACCTGTGTCGACCCTTACAGCACAGATTGTCTCCAGTGCTAGCTTTCGTGTGAAGTTTTTAAAAAGAAGTCTGGTAATAAAACTATGCATCCGAATGCTACGATATTTACCATTCCGACGTGTTTGTGTATGATTTATACCATTATAGTTCAATGATGTAAAGACTTAGGAGTATTTGTCGATTTTGTCACATGGTCGGTTTTGACACAAAATTCGTGGCCTCTTTATTCTGGTTCAAACTGGATCACGTAAAAAAAAAATAGGCTCCTTTGACTCAATGTTTTTTCACGTGACAAGTTGTCTTTTAGAGTAAAACCCGCCTAAAATGAAGATAGATGACTTTGACTCCCCCAAAAAGCGCTTTGTAAGGGTGAAATAGAGTAACAAGAGACTTGTGAAATAGAGTAACAAGAGACTAAGTAGAATTAACTTTTTCCTTTTTTCTCGTTTCCTCATTTCCAAAAGTCTTCGCATAACACGAAACCATATTCCCTGTACTAAATAGTTTTGTACAATGAACAAAGCACTAAACATTGTCTAAGTCATAAAATTATAAATTTATTACACATGCTTCGGTGGGTGGGGGTCAGGAATAAGGATTACGTCACGTTAACAATAATGCTTTATCCCACGGATGTTAAATACTTTAAGGTCTGTGGCTTTATCCGCACTGAGCATGATGACTTTGGTTTCTGATCTATGTGTGTGTGTGCGTGCGCGCCCACACATATACGCACGAGCGTGTGTGCACACGCACGAGTGCGTGCGTGTGTGTGAAGGTAAAAACTCACCAACACTTCAGTAACATACGTACATGTATGTCTGTGCGCATGCGCGCGCGTGCGTGCGTGTGTGTGTGTGTGTGTGTGTGTGTGTGTGTGTGTGTGTGTGTGTGTGTGTGTGTGTGTGTGTGTGTGCGCGTGCGTGCGCTTGCGTTTATGTACAAGTGTATTATTCCAGCAAAATTTCAGGCTAATCCTTTTGGACCTTTGCTTTGATGTTCTTGTTAAGTATTTTATTTTCCTTTTTTGGAGTTTAATATTGTTCATTTATTGTTATTTCACCTATAAATGTTTAGAAGTAATTCTAAGTTTATGTATTTCACTGACGTTTCATTAACATAGGGTCTAAATCATACAGGTACTCACATACACATACCCTCACTCCATTTATTCATGTAAATCATATGCATGCATAGATTAACAATCCTCCCGTATCTTCCTACACGCACACCCACAAACCCCCTTAAACGGACATTTGCACATAATCATACACATACATTTTATTTTTATTTGTTGTTGTTGTTGTTGTCTAAGATCACTGTAAGGTGGAAAGACGTTAAATTAAAGAACGAACGAACACACACACACACACATGCGCGTGTACGCACACTCACGCAGGCACGCTTGCATGGAGAAACAGAAACAGAGGGACAGAGAAAGACAGAGAGAGACAGTGACAAAGAGAAAGTGACAGAAAAATAAGAGAAAGAAAGGTAGCACTGGAGACAATCCGTGCTGTAAGGGTCGACACAGGTGGACAATCCGTGCAGCGGAGACAATCCGTGCCATCTAGGCGGCACGGATTGTCTCCCTGCACGGATTGTCTTGGAGACAATCCGTGCAGCGGAGACAATCCGTGCCGCCACAGGCGGGGTATCACCATACATATCCCAAATTTGATTATAAAAAATCTTAGAAACAAATTTATCTGTGGGTTGCTATTTTATAGGCCACCCTAAATCGATCTACAGGTTCGTATTTTTCAAGAAAACTATCCAAAGACTGATTATAGGAAATCTTATGCACAAATTTATTTATGGGGTGCAATTTTTAGGATCATCCTATACATCCAAAACTTGATTGTCCCAAGCTTGATTTTTATCTTATAACGTATCGATGGACTGCAATTTCCGTGGATCACCCTATGCATCCCAAGCTTGATGATAAAAAATCTGATGAACAAATTTATCTACAGCAGTCCTCCGAAGTCGGAGTGCGGCTGCGCAAGTGGCAGGGTAATCAAAAATGGTCACACACGTAACGTTCTCATCCGTAGCTGCAATCTACAGCAAACCTGGTTACCATGACACCAGCTATGGAGAGCTGTACTGTGAAGTGTTGGTGGACTGTTAGCAGTCCAGAGCTAAAGAGCACAACTTTCCATGTTGAAGTGTAGCAGAGGTCCAAACTGAAAAAATGACCCTAAAAGTGGACCTGGACAGAGTAACCAGGCCTGCAACTGGCTTGCTGTAGTTTTTTTGGGTCACTTCATACATCGCACCAGACTTCGGCAATGTTGTACCTTACACCCCACGTTTCCCACCCTCAATCTCAAAGTCTGCTTATTTCAGCTTTATAAAAATAATCTTAGGCTGATCCTAGCCCTAGCCCTTTCCCAAGAATGGCGGAATGCTGGTTCTCGGTTAAAGTTTTCAAGGCAAAAAGTAGAGTGTGGTTGGCTAAAGTACAAGACAGCGCGCGTGTGTGTGTGTGTGCGTGTGTGTGTGTGTGTGTGTGTGTGTGCGCGTGTGTGTGTGTGTGTGTGTGTGTGTGTGTGTGTGAGTGTGTGTGTGTGTGTGTGTGTGTGTGTGTGTGTGTGAGGAAGTAAGAGAACGTTGCATGCAATCATCATGTTTATTTTACTTTCTAATGATTCATTATTTGTTTACCTTTAATCTTCTTGTTATCAGTGTAAAGCGCACTGAGCTCATGTGAGAAAGAGCGCTATATAAATTCCCATTATTAATATTATTATGATTATTGTGTTCAACTGACCTGACCACGTCACACCAACGCTGCCTCTCGTCCTCCTCCCGTCACCCCTCCTCCCCTCTCCCTCCTTCTCCTCCCGCTCTCCTCCCTTCCTCTCTTGCCCACCTTCCTTCTTCTTCTTCGTCCGTCCCCTCTGTCCTTCTCCCCCACTCCCAACAGAGGCGGAGGAGAGGGAGGGCGGGGGGTGGAGGAGGGCGCAGCGCAGGTCGGGGAAGTGGGGGAGGCGGGGAAGGTGGAGCACGGTGACCTTGACCCCGTGGGGCCCGTAGATGGCCGTGGGAAAGGCGTGGGACTGTGGGGCCGCCCAGAAGTCCAGGTCCCCACCGCAGTCCCCCGGTGCGTACAGTCTGTTGGGTAGAAAAACAACCATCGATGTTGTGGGACTGTGGGTCATGCGCTAAATGAAGAGCATAAAGAGGGATAGCTTAGGAACTGCACCGTATGATAACTATCGTCAACATGTTGACAGAGGATGCCTCAAGAAAGAAGAAGAAGAACTGTGGCATTAACCATGGATCCAACTACACAAAATGAAAAAAACATGAAAGGCCGGAGTCCATAATGTTCCCCTGCAGCTGAAGCAAACATTGATTTATGAAGGTATTTTAGGTTGCTTTTTCCACAATTTATACAAATGCTTATCTTAAAGTGTTTGAAAAATACAGTAGACACACAAAGATCGTGTTTGACAAATTTAAGAAAAAGGAACTTCCCTTTCTGATAAAATTCAAAAACAGGAAATCCTTGTGTAGCAGGCAAAGTTGTGCCCATGGCAGGGTTGTTGTTTGCCGTCGGCGAAAATGACAAAAAATTTCCTAAAAGTCAACCGTCCTGTCGGCCCAGTGGGCCGAAGGTTTGATTACCAAATTGGCACGAGTATGTCTGTGTTTTTTATGAACAACGAAGTGAAACAAAGTTTGCTTGCACCGCGTGTGACTGAGATCAAAAAGCTAACTTTGTCGCGTCATGATTTTGCTAGCACAAGGCCAATTGCCTCGTGAGAGTTGCTTCCCTTGCTGCTTATGGCGGACGTTTGCCACACCGTAGTGTGAGTCTGTGTGATCTTGTCGTCCTTTAGCGTCAGTGTTTTGACTGGTTTTTGATTGAAATGCCTCCCAAAAAGAAGACAAAGCTTATAAGTGAGAGAATCTGAGAGAACAAAAATGAAGTGATCTGACAGTCAAAAAAAAAATCAAATTCATTGTCATTGACTGATTGAGAGTTTATGTTGACCGAGTGACAGGGCCTAAAATTGTTGAAATTGGCCTAAGGTTTTGTGTCTGTTTAGGCCAAATGGCCTAAAGTGAAAATTTCTAGCACCATCTCTGCCATGGTATAACTACTGCATTTCGTGGACTATAAGGCGGTACTTTGTTCCCCCAGACTGAGACCCCTGCGCCTTATAGCGTGACAAACGAAACAGTAAGAAAGTGTATTAACAACATCTGCCATGGTATAACTACTGCATTTCGTGGACTATAGGGCGGTACTTTGTTCCCCCAGACTGAGACCCCTGCGCCTTATAGCGTGACAAACGAAACAGTCAGAAAGTGTACTAACAACATCTGCCATGGTATAACTACTGCATTTCGTGGAGCATAAGGCGGTACTTTGTTCCCCCAGACTGAGACCCCTGCGCCTTACAGCGTGACAAACGAAACAGTCAGAAAGTGTATTAACAACATCTGCCATGGTATAACTACTGCATTTCGTGGACTATAGGGCGGTACTTTGTTCCCCCAGACTGAGACCCCTGCGCCTTACAGCGTGACAAACGAAACAGTACGAAAGTGTACTAACAACATCTGCCATGGTATAACTACTGCATTTCGTGGACTATAAGGCGGTACTTTGTTCCCCCAGACTGAGACCCCTGCGCCTTACAGCGTGACAAACGAAACAGTAAGAAAGTGTACTAACAACATCTGCCATGGTATAACTACTGCATTTCGTGGAATATAGGGCGGTACTTTGTTCCCCCAGACTGAGACCCCTGCGCCTTACAGCGTGACAAACGAAACAGTCAGAAAGTGTATTAACAACATCTGAAGTTGTGCAATAAAGTCTGAAAAATATGGTCACATGAAATATAAAATAGCTGCTTACATTATTTAAGCTTAAGATTTACATTAACTACTTCGTGCAATGAAGTCAGAGAAACAAAGCACAGTCATGCTACAAAATTAAGCTACACATCAGGACATTTCTTTAATTCATAAAAAAAGGATTTTTGAGATGCAATTTGTAAATTGTAACTTGGCCATTTTCTTTCATTCTGCCAATGGTTTGACCCGTTTTTAATCAAACGTGCAATGTTCTACCCACATCAGAAGACAGAGAAATATATTATTACGTACCAATAAATTATAATTTGGATTTAACTTTTGAGAAAAGTTTTAACAGTTAATAATAGTGATTCCTCTAAATTGTAGTCTCACTTAACAATGAATAGATAAAAAGTTCAGCAAGAAGATCAAGGAGTGAACAGAACAAGAATAAAGATTGAATTGGTGGTCTTTTTCTTCGATCGCTCAGTTCCTGTCATATGAGTGCAGATGCCTCATGCTGCTGTTATGCACCTAACTAAGCAATAGACCCAGCATGTTCATCTTTGGCATAGAAGGCAGGAAAATGGACCAATAAGACAAAAAGATGGATGACAGTAGGCAAAAGGAAAAGGCAGAGTTAAAGAGAGTGACAGATTAGAGGAAGATACAAGCACAGAACTTCCAGAAGGTGGGAGAACTATCTGTACGAAAGACCCCCTGGTATCCCCACAGGGGGAAGAACTATTGGTGTGACCTACAGACCTGTGCGCGATGTATCCTGGCAGACGTCCGTGCATGGAGGCCAACCATGAACTGAGCTGAGAGAAGTAGAGGTAGGAGCGCACTGCCTGAAGCAGCATGCTCCCCGACACTCCCTCCCTGTACTCCCCGTGCCTGCACAACACAGCAGGGAGCATCAAAGTCTTACTGTCCAAAACAGGCAGCATGACACTCCCTCCCTGTACTCCCCATGCCTGCACAACACAGCAGGGAGCATCAAAGTCTTACTGTCCAAAACAGGCAGCATGACACTCCCTCCCTGTACTCCCCATGCCTGCACAACACAGCAGGGAGCATCAAAGTCTTACTGTCCAAAACAGGCAGCATGACACTCCCTCCCTGTACTCCCCGTGCCTGCACAACACAGCAGGGAGCATCAAAGTCTTACTGTCCAAAACAGGCAGCATGACACTCCCTCCCTGTACTCCCCATGCCTGCACAACACAGCAGGGGGCATCAAAGTCTTACTGTCCAAAACAGGCAGCATGACAACTCCCTCCCTGTACTCCCCGTGCCTGCACAACACAGCAGGGAGCATCAAAGTCTTACTGTCCAAAACAGGGAGCATTTCAATTAACCACTTTCTTACAAAGGAAGTTTATTTAATAATTTTTATCGTTATTTACTCTAAATACATCCATAAACATGAAAATAAACTTCTTTTGCAAAAAAAGAATATTTCTTATATTAGTGTTTTTTTCAGAATACACTTTCGATAACGAACGGGGGGCTGTGTTTTTAATACAGTGGAACCTCCCTTATAAGACCTCCCATTATAAGACTCCCTCCCACATAAGACCTACCTCTCTGAAACATTGCCCTTTGAAAGTATTAAAATTACCTCCCTTCTAAGTCCCCTCCCTTATAAGACCTCATTTTGGATGATTTTTGAAGGTCTCATAAGGGCGGTTCCACTGTACACACAATGTTTGTTCATATGTTTTTAATATAAATCCTTTAGTAAAAATTGTAAAGCGCTTAGAGCTTTGATGATATAAGCGCTATAGAAATGTTCTTAATAATAATAATGTGTGAAAGCACAAATACATGCAGCTGACAATCCTCACCATTTCTTACTACACTTAATACTCCACCGCTCCAGCAGCAAAGAGTTCTCCTCAAAATCACCCATAGTGGTGGCACCGTCAAGCGACGCAGCCTCGGTTTGGCCGTGCGGGCATTCTGGGAAGAGCAGGATGTCCACGCAGGACGGGATGCCGTTCCTCCACATCGCCTCAATGCGGCCCTGGGCCTCCTGGGCTTGGGCGCACTGCACACCGCACAAGGAAAGTGAATTGTTTTTATTGCATTCGCTTCTGAAGTTCAGAACTTAACACAAGGTCACGGGTGTCCTTCTATTGAAACTAACCTGGGGATGTGTCTGAGAACAACACAAGGTCACAGGTGTCCTATTTAATCTAACATGGGGATGTGTCTGAGAATACAAGGTCATGGGTGTCCTTCTATTGAAACTAACCTGGGGATGTGTCTGAGAACAACACAAGGTCATGGGTGTCCTTCTATTGAATCTAACCTGGGGATGTGTCTGAGAACAACACAAGGTCATGGGTGTCCTTCTATTGAATCTAACCTAGGGATGTGTCTGAGAACAACACAAGGTCACAGGTGTCCTATTGAATCTAACCTGGGGATGTGTCTGAGAACAACAACACAAGGTCACGGGTGTCCTATTGAAACTGACCTAGGGATGTGTCTGAGAACACAAGGTCACGGGTGTCCTTCTATTGAATCTAACCTGGGGATGTGTCTGAGAACAACACAAGGTCATGGGTGTCCTTCTATTGAATCTAACCTGGGGATGTGTCTGAGAACACAAGGTCATGGGTGTCCTTCTATTGAATCTAACCTAGGGATGTGTCTGAGAACAACACAAGGTCACAGGTGTCCTATTGAATCTAACCTGGGGATGTGTCTGAGAACAACAACACAAGGTCACGGGTGTCCTATTGAAACTGACCTAGGGATGTGTCTGAGAACACAAGGTCACGGGTGTCCTTCTATTGAATCTAACCTGGGGATGTGTCTGAGAACAACACAAGGTCACGGGTGTCCTATTGAAACTGACCTAGGGATGTGTCTGAGAACACAAGGTCACGGGTGTCCTTCTATTGAAACTAACCTGGGGATGTGTCTGAGAACAACACAAGGTCACAGGTGTCCTTCTATTGAATCTAACCTGGGGATGTGTCTGAGAACACAAGGTCACGGGTGTCCTTCTATTGAAACTAACCTGGGGATGTGTCTGAGAACAACACAAGGTCACGGGTGTCCTTCTATTGAATCTAACCTGGGGATGTGTCTGAGAACAACACAAGGTCACGGGTGTCCTTCTATTGAATCTAACCTGGGGATGTGTCTGAGAACAACACAAGGTCACATGTGTCCTTCTATTGAATCTAACCTGGGGATGTGTCTGAGAACAACACAAGGTCACGGGTGTCCTTCTATTGAATCTAACCTGGGGATGTGTCTGAGAACAACACAAGGTCACATGTGTCCTTCTATTGAATCTAACCTGGGGATGTGTCTGAGAACAACACAAGGTCATGGGTGTCCTTCTATTGAATCTAACCTAGGGATGTGTCTGAGAACAACACAAGGTCATGGGTGTCCTTCTGTTGAAACTAACCTGGGGATGTGTCTGAGAACAACACAAGGTCACGGGTGTCCTTCTATTGAAACTAACCTAGGGATGTGTCTGAGAACACAAGGTCATGGGTGTCCTTCTGTTGAAACTAACCTGGGGATGTGTCTCAGTCTACTCAAAATTTGTCCAGAATGAGCTAATTTCAGGATTGCCGAAAGTAAAACATTCTCTAAATCCTGAAATGACACGTTTCATTACTCTCAATGTTCTCTGATCTTCCCAATCCTGAAATGGTGACTACATTAAAATCATTTCCAATGTGTGTGTGTCTGTGCATACAGGATGGGTGGAGATGGTGTTAGAATGCGTCTATCATCTTGTTTTGATCTGCCATCAATTTTGGCAGAAATGTTTGATTTCATAAGACTGTGGTTCCAGAAAGAAAGCCAAGAAAGTCAATCCTGAAAATTGTATCAACTTTTTCAATCCTGATTTCAGGAGCGTGTCTGAACTACTTTCACCCATGCTAGTGTTTGTAAAGTGCTGTGAAATCAAATGCTGCACAATTCCATGGATTAAGCTGCAATCCCAGAGTTATTGTCCATGGCGCTTGCCAGAAGTTTCTCTTTTCATAGAGTTTCTTAAGAGTTACTGTTCTTTTCTTTCCAAATTAAAATACGTCTGATCACAATGTTATGCAAACATTGTTTGTTTTTTCTCTCACTGCTCTAAAATTAAATTAAATAGATCTAGAAGTACAAGCCTTCATTATGAATCGTTGCTACAGTCAACACTGCTGTCAAATAGTAGTCATACTTTTATTCTGTGAACTTGCAAAAACTGATGACGTTAAAAACAAAGATGTTGATACGCAATTTTGTTTTTACGTAACCAGATGTTAGTGGAATCTGTATTGTTACTAATTCGGGACTTTCCTGGTATTGCACTGCCTCTGGGCATTGCCTCCAGGATCGTTCCCACCATCTTTATATCTACTAATGTCCCATAAGGTAGACTGTTACATATTCTGCCAGTTTAGACAGTTATCGTATGTTTCGACGTATTCTGGCTTGTAGATGCAGCATCTGAGTCATATTGTCAATACATTAATAGAATTGATCAATCAGAAGGCGGTTTATCGAAACTGTTTACGGTTTTCTCATGAATATTCACCAGAAAATGGCTGCAAACAAAGTCATGTGTCTTGTGACAATTTCGTCCATACCCCATGCAATTTCGTCCAGGCATAACATGCAATTTCGTCCAAGGACAAACAGCAAAGCACAGTGACTTGTAGTTTGAAATAAATTAATAGAATAGCTGAATATGTGTTTATTTTCTTCTCTTTTTTACTCAGATAATGTTGTGTGTGATGGGAAAACAAAATCCAGTAAATCAAGAGCCTCCACTGTGGCACCTTTATCAGTAGAGGACATGTCAAAAATCCACTGTGGGGCATCTGTAAGCCCCTCAGTAGTGAGACATGATAAAAGAGCGCTTAGCGTCCTCCGGCCTGGAACAGGCACATATGGGGCATCTGTATCAGTAGTGAGACATGATAAAAGCGCTTAGCGTCCTCCGGCCTGGAACAGGCACATATGAGGCATCTGTAAGCCCCTCAGTAGTGAGACATGATAAAAGAGCGCTTAGCGTCCTCCGGCCTGGAACAGGCACATATGGGGCATCTGTAAGCCCCTCAGTAGTGAGACATGATAAAAGAGCGCTTAGCGTCCTCCGGCCTGGAACAGGCACATATGTGGCATCTGTAAGCCCCTCAGTAGTGAGACATGATAAAAGAGCGCTTGGAGTCCTCCGGCCTGGAACAGGCACATATGAGGCAATGTACCAGGAAAGTAGTGAGACATGATAAAAGAGCGCTTAGCGTTTTTTGGGGCATCTGTAAGCCCCTCGATAGAGTAGTCAGAAACTGCATCTGTAAGCCCCTCAGTAGTGAGACATGAAATTTAGCGTCCTCCGGCCTGGAACATTGATGCGTCCTCCGGCCTGGAACAGGCACATATGGATTTTTACCATACAAATTCAATACCAGGAAAGATTTTTTTTAACGATAGAGTAGTCAGAAACTGCATAACGAAATTGCATTGAAAAATAAAATTCGTCCTTGATTTGTCATAAATATATTCATCTAAATGTGAAAAATAAATTGCCTATTGAAAATTAATAATAAAATACATGCATGCTAAAATTACACATGTGAAAACAAAGGAATATTAACATTTGTTCTTAGGCAACTGTTTCTGCGTGATTTACAGTTTTATGGTATGTGACTGTCTTCAGGCAGTTGCTAAGATTTAGATCAAGCTTTTCATGCAGATCACACAAACTTAATTGTAGTGAATAAACTAATGAATAGTACTGTTTTATCATTGGGATTTCTTTTAGGTCTTACAACAGCTATGTGTGTTTATTATCCTTTAGAATAGATACAACACAGTTTCAAAATTGAGTAGCCATGCAAACTGGACGAAATTGCATGGCAGACGAATTTGTAACACCCTACCATATGTGTCTGTTTCAGACTGGAGGACGTTAATCAGATTTTCCTTCCGCTAGTGGAATGCCATGTTAGGCATTGGACGTGCATCAAAACGACTGACATACACACCTGGGGCTGTGACTGGGGACAGCACAAGTGCTGCCCTGCCCTCTGCTCGGCTCGCAGCAATGAGTGCAGCAGGGGGACAGCGGAGCAGTGCGGGCCCTCCACCCTGCCCTTAGCTGAAGGGTGCGGGGTTCGAGCCTCCAGAACCAGCATGGCCACCCTGGACAGCAACTCCAAGGGGTCGAACTCTTCCTGTGCCATTCTGCCCTGCCCTGGAACGGGTGACACCATTGTGGGTTTATCATCATCATCATCATCATCATTGTCAATTATCATTGTCTTCCTCATTATCATTATCAGCAATATCATCATTGCCACAATCATCATCATCATCATCGTTGTCGTCATTATTATTGTCACAGAGGAATTCACAATATTGCAGATAATTTGTTTTTCTCTACCCAGGTAAGCTTAATGGTATATTTTGACTGAAAAATGGCTGGTGGCGAAAGGGATAAACAAAACTACCGTAAGCTGTTGATGGCAGTTGGTTAATTCTAAGTCATAAATATTTAGTCTAGTCCTCATATTTCAAAATTTGTTACTACCATATCCAAGCGTCATCTCGATTTTCTCATTTCACATGTTTTCATTATTATGATGTCACTTGATATGTATGGTTATTTATCTTGATGTTAACGTCGACTTTTGTGTGTGTGTGCGTGTGCGTGTGCGTGCATGTGCATGCGTGCGTGCGTGCGTGCACGTGTGTGTGTCTGTGTGCATGCGCGTATGTGTGTGTATTTGCTTGGTATTTTCATGTACTTTTTCTTGCGTTTTTGGTCAACATTATGATTTACTAGCTAATGTTGTTTATTCATAAATTGTTTTTGCATTTTCTCTTTTCTGATGGCAAGATGTAAAGAAGCTATGCTTATTCTTAACCATCAATAAAAAAGATTCATTTCGTTCGTTCGTTCTCTCTCTCTCTCTAATGTTTGTTATCTCTTATTGTTACAATGACTATGTGTCAAATGTTTCTTGCTCTGTGTTTTCATGATCTCTATCTGTTCATCACCTTTATCGGTCAGTCTATCCGTCCTCTCTCTCTGTCCCCCTCTATTCCTGTATACCCCCCCCCCTCTCTTTTCTCATCCCCTCCTCCTCTCTCTCTTTATTTTCAAGCTTCTGCAATCTCATTTCCCCTTCCTACCTTATCCAGCAATCAATCAACTTAAAATATCATTAGCCTAATCTAACAGCAATCGTCCAACGTTAATTAGTGAGATTGACTCTGACTCTATGGAAAAGGGACACACACTGGCACACAGCACTCTTTCCCTCTCTGTCTTCCCCCCCCCCCCCCCCCCCTCTCTCTCTCTCTCTCACGATCAGCAAGAAACACCTCTGATATCCACTTTATTTTACACTTCCTTTTACAGGTAAACCCTCATATTAACATGCACACACACAAACAAACAAACAAACAAGCATGGATACACACACACACACACAAGCATGCTTGACCATGCACACGCACACACACACACGCACACGCACACACACACACACACACACACACATTTAGTCTCTCTCTCTCTCTCTGACACACACACACACAGACAAATTTGCATGCCTAAATCAAGAATCAGGAATAAGACATTAAATGGAAGGGGTTGTGGTGGATGGGGGTGGTAGTAAAAGGATTGTTGACAACGGTTTTCTTTTTCTGAAAACTGTGTCATGTCCTTTATCTTTAGTTTTCTTAGACACAGTCCAAAGGCTATGTGTCACTTTATAGGTCAACAACACAGAGTGACCTAGGCCTACCTGGCTATGACATTTACTACTGATACTATCACTTTTTTTCGTCAACAACAGAACAATTGAGAGTGACCTAGAAAGAGACTATGTCGATTCAGCACCTTGCATTCACAACAGGCAGCTGACTGACACAGCAAAATTATATTGTTTTGTTATAATTTTTTTTTTTTTAAAGAACCCATTGGTGACTGCTTAATGTACACTTCCACAACTGGATATACATGCCCATGCATGTGCACTTACATAAATGACAGGATGCAATGACAGATGCAGTTTTTTAGTGCAGCACACGCACACACTCACACATGCACATGCGCACACACCCTCGCACTCACTCACATCTTGCGCACATGCAGGGGTCTGTTAACTTTAGCACACCATGGAAACATCAATAGCCAGAGTAGTACTGTTTCTGCCCAGTAAGTCATGTTTTCATCTCTGTCTGTCTGTGTCAAAAATGGTTTGATTGCCATTTGTATACTGAATTTGCATATTTCATTTTGTACAATAGTGTTGTGACTAAACAGGTTTTAAAAAGGTTTTACAGCGATAGACATACATTCAGAAAACCCTATGCACACTTCATGGTATGCATGCTGTTTCTTCTACAAAAAAATCAATGTCAACATTTTTTGTCACATTTTGTTTACACGGCAGTATTTCACTTGCTCAAACACAATTTAGAAAAACAACAACACATGTGCTATTTATTCTCTTTTATATCTTTGAGTTTGACTGGAACTTAAATCAAAATGTGCCAAAACTGTGTAAGCTGGCTGACTCATAACAACAAACAACACACACACACACACACACCACACACACACACACACACACACACACACACAAACAGGTAGACACACAATCCTTTGTTCCACCAGTTAAATATACTCCCATTCTAAACAAAATATAAAAAAAGTATGCACAGTTGTTTTGCTACTCCCCACAAAATATAAATTTCAATGTTCTCATTTATAATGTTTGCTTAAAAGTCTTGCTGCAGCAAGCATAGGGTTAGGATCGGGTCAGGGCTGTTTTCATGAAAGGGAACAGATGATACCTTGAGCTCAAAAGCTTAAAACATAGCGAGTGTGTGTGTTTGTGTGTGTGTGCGCGGACGTGCGCGGACGTGCGTGCACAAGTGTGTGTGTGTGTGAAACTGTGTGAGCTAAACTACACCTTTACCCCCCCAAAACGCATGCAGTCCAAACCAGCTGCTCTTCTGAGCTTCAGGACTAACAAGATGACATTAAAATAATGGGAGGACTGGAAAAGGGGGCACCCCCTGGAGAAGCAAACAATAAAAGGGAGAGAGGAGGAGTGATTGATCAGCAGAAAGTGTGTGTGTGTGTGTGTGTGTGTGTGTGTGTGTGTGTGTGTGTGTGTGTGTGTGTGTGTGTACGTGTGTGAGTGTGTGTGTATGTATGTGTGTACACATGTGTGTGTGCATGTGTGCGTGCATGTGCATGTGTGTGTGTGAGTGTGCTGAGTGTGTATGTACGTGTGTACACATGTGTGTGTATGTGTGTGCGTGTGAAAGAATAAAAGTAGAGTGAATTTGTGTGGAGAGTGCAAACATGTTATGAGAGAGAGGAGAGGCTTATTTGGTTGAGAGAGTAGAAAAATTGAGAACTGAAATTAATGCATGCACACACACACACACACACACACACACACTCACATGCACGCAAGCACACACACACACACACACACACACACACACACACACTCACATGCGTGAGCACACACACACACACACACACGCGCGCGCACGCACACACACACACATGCGCGCAAGCACACACACACACTCACATGCGTGAGCACACACACTTACATGCGCACACACACACACAGTGACACACAAACACAAGTACATTTGTATCACTTTTCCCACTCCATCTCTACCCCCTCATCATTTCCTTCTCTTCTGCTCCCACCCCTTCCTCCTCTCTATATAGTTTCCACCCTCTCGCTCTAACAGCACCTCCATTACACAAGAGAAGCTGACAATTATTTTCCGCAGCTTGCAAGATGCAATCAGCAAGATGTCATTGAATGAAAACAGTGTCTCAGTGCAGCAGGCAAACAACAAAGTGCATAGCATGTTGTTTGGGAGCTGTCACGATAGCATGTTGTTTGGGAGCTGTCACGATAGCATGTTGTTTGGGAGCTGTCACTATAGCATGTTGTTTGGGAGCTGTCACTATAGCATGTTGTTTGGGAGCTGTCATTATAGCATGTTGTTTGGGAGCTGTCACGATAGCATGTTGTTTGGGAGCTGTCACGATAGCATGTTGTTTGGGAGCTGTCACTATAGCATGTTGTTTGGGAGCTGTCACTATAGCATGTTGTTTGGGAGCTGTCATTATAGCATGTTGTTTGGGAGCTGTCACCATAGCATGCTGTTTGGGAGCTGTCACCATAGCATGCTGTTTGGGAGCTGTCACGATAACATGTTGTTTGGGAGCTGTCACCACAGCATGTTGTTTGGGAGCTGTCACTATAGCATGTTGTTTGGGAACTGTCCATAGCACCATGTGAAACTACTACCTTTGTTGTCAATAATATTATTCTGGGCTGGTATGGATGAGCATGAATGTCAAAACATCACAAAATATCTTTGCCTCAATTTGTTTTTCAGCAGATGAAATCCTCGACATGGGATTGGGCTTAAAATCAGAGTTCTACATAATAATACTCGAAGGGTGTCGTAACACAAATAAATTTGTAAATCGCAACCGATAACTTTTGTTATCAGCGTTAGCATTGAATGGTTCTGTATGCACGTCAAAAGTTCATGAAAGTGTCTTTAACTGATCATCACCTTACTGAGGATGAATGAAATAAGTGAGTAAGATGTCAAAAGCGGTGCCTCAATACAGCAGCCTACCTACAACAACATGGGGGGCAATGGAAAAGAAACACAGGCGAGGGTGCTAATGAACCAGAGACACACCGGCCTCACCCACCCTACCAACACAAGAGCAGCCCCAGACCAACCAATATAAATTGATGCAAAAACATCTGTCAATCACTGTATTTTTACAGTTAAAGTTGTTTACTCTACACATCTGTATTGTTAGAAACTCGGGACTTTCCTGGTATTGCCTCCGGGCATTGCCTCCAGGATCGTTCCCACCATATTTATATCTACTAATGTTCCATATGTGCCTGTTCCAGGCCGGAGGACGTTAAATAAACTTTCATTTCGTCAATCATTGCCAATGACCTTTGTTGGTGGTGTTACAAGCCTGTAGTAGGTGTATGGTTCTACACAATAGTCCAAAATCACAATTTGATTTTTTTTTACTCTTTCAAGATAAACCTGTTTTCTTTTTCTTTTTTTGTAGAAACTTGGGAAGTTCAATTTTGTGAAATTATGGGCAATTTGTTTCTTTGTTTGAATTTTGTTTCATCGCAGTATGACTATAACGTGTGTTTCACTGGTAACACTAATATTAGTAATAACAACTTTTACAGGACACATACACAACCACACATATGGAACTTGAGCTCATGCATGCATGCACACATACACACAGACATATACACTGAGACACACACACATGTATCAGTATGCACGAGAGAGATGGGGGGGGGGGGGGGGAGAGGTCAAGCCTGAGAGAAGCTGAGACATAGAAAAAACAAAACTGTTTGGAAGACAAAGTCAAAGAAAAAACGTTTAACACTGTATATATAGCAAAACAGGCAAGAAACGAGATGGTCAGTTTCCTGGACACAAAACGTTACGGGGCGCTCTGTAGCACAGCTGTCGGCTATGATGCTCTGTATGCCAGTATCACATTTCAAACTAAGACATCCAGATAGCAGAGAGGCTGGGGGACTCGGAACTGAAATCTGTTTTATAATGGGGATGCCTTGTCCAGGGTACATCCCCACTCAGCCAAACACGGACTTTAGGACGGCTGGCATTGGGAAAGTTCCCCAAAGGCCAACTAATCCCTTTGGCTGTTGCACTAAGAGCCACTTGCCCAAGAAACAAGAGCAAAGCAACTTCCGCCAGTCACAGAGATCTTGAGCCTTGACCTTCTGTTTGTGCGAAGCGACTAGTAGTACAAGGTAATGTCCGGCAGAAACAATGAGTGGATGGGCACAAGGAGCAATCCAGCTGAACATTGGGTGTCACTCAGGGAGACAGTCAGGGAGAGAATAGGGGAGCAGGGAGTAAAGGAGAGCAGGGAGTAAAGGAGAGCAGGGAGTAAAGGAGAGTGGGAGAGAATCAGGGAGAGAATAGGGGAGCAGGGAGTAAAGGAGAGCAGGGAGTAAAGGAGAGCAGGGAGTAAAGGAGAGCAGGGAGTAAAGGAGAGCAGGGAGTAAAGGAGAGCAGGGAGTAAAGGAGAGCAGGGAGTAAAGGAGAGCGGGAGAGAATCAGGGAGAGAATAGGGGAGCAGGGAGTAAAGGAGAGCAGGGAGTAAAGGAGAGTGGGAGAGAATCAAGGAGAGAGTCAGGGAGAGAATAGGGGAGCAGGGAGTAAAGGAGAGCGGGAGAGAATCAGGGAGAGAATAGGGGAGCAGGGAGTAAAGGAGAGCAGGGAGTAAAGGAGAGTGGGAGAGAATCAAGGAGAGAGTCAGGGAGAGAATAGGGGAGCAGGGAGTAAAGGAGAGCGGGAGAGAATCAGGGAGAGAATAGGGGAGCAGGGAGTAAAGGAGAGCAGGGAGTAAAGGAGAGTGGGAGAGAATCAAGGAGAGAGTCAGGGAGAGAATAGGGGAGCAGGGAGTAAAGGAGAGCGGGAGAGAATCAGGGAGAGAGTCAGGGGGAGAATAGGGGAGCAGGGAGTAAAGGAGAGTGGGAGAGAATCAGGGAGAGAGTCAGGGAGAGAATATGGGAGCAGGGAGTAAAGGAGAGCGGGAGAGAATCAGGGAGAGAGTCAGGGGGAGAATAGGGGAGCAGGGAGTAAAGGAGAGTGGGAGAGAATCAGGGAGAGTGTCAGGGAGAGAGTCAGGGAAAGAATACGGACAGCGGGAGAGAGTCAGAGAAAATCATCGAGAACGGGAGAGAATCAGGGAGACAGCAAAGGAGAGAGTCGAGAAAAGAATCAGGGAGAGAGTCATCTGGAGAAAATCAGGGAGACCGGGAGAGAATCAGGGAGACAGTCAGGGAGAGAGTCGAGAAAAGAATGAGGGAGAGTCATCTGGAGAAAATCAGGGAGACCAGGAGAGAATCAGGGAGACAGTCAGGGAGAGCATGGGAGAGAATCAGGGAGAGTCAGATCAAATCAGGGAGACAGTCAGGTAAAGAATACGGGGACGGGAGAGAATCAGAGTGGGAGAGAATCTGGGAGAGAATCAGGGACAGTGGGAGAGAATCAGGGAGTCAGGGGGAGAATAGGGAGAGTAAAGGAGAGAGTCAGGAGAGTCAAAGAGAGAAAGAGTGTAGAATCGAGTGAAGAACTGTTGGTGAGGACTTGCTACCATTGTTAACGATGCCCCTTTGTAACATTGCTGACCATCAGATTCTCAATGTTTGCGCTAAAGAAACGTTTGCAGAACGCTGTGGATAGGCAACGTACACAAGGCTAGTGCTGTATGTATGTAAGGCAACATGGCAAAAACAGGTCAGGCGAGTCAAACAGCAGGCAGAGCTGACCTGTGGCATTGTACACCCAACAAATAAGGAGAGCAATAAGAGTCTTCATTCATCAGCTAAGAGGGAGAGACAGAAGAGAGAGA
>CM065710.1:21137963-21180463 GCA_017654935.2 Phymorhynchus buccinoides
TAGTTTTAGGAGAGGCTGCCTCTTGGCACGGTCAAGGGGCATAGAGCCCTTTTTGGTGATCAGGGGGTAATTACTCTTCAACATGAATATATAAAGCTGTTACAAATTGGGGAAAAGAGCATTTCCTCTAGCTTAAAACATTTTTGACGTATGTTTTTCTTCATTGGTCTGAATTCAGATAATGATCTGAAAATCACCATACCTGGGCTAAAGGTCCTCATATACTGGCCTAAGGGCGCATGCACATGTACGCGATAATCCATGCACATATCCCATCCGCAATCCACAAATAAACTAAAGGAAAATAAGAAACAACGGTAAATGTAAAGATGTGCCACCCTCCCTGCATTTCTCAGTTAATTCCATTTTTCCGTTTTTGCCTTTCTTACCAAACATAAAGCTGTATTTTATTAACCTTTTCAGCTAATTATCTTTTGGGAATACTAACCCTAACCCCTGTATTTTATTAACCTTTTCAGCTAATTATCTTTTTGGAATACTAACCCTAACCCCCTTAAGACGGAAAAACGCAACGAACCACGACTGTGACAAATGCCGCGGTGTACTGCAGTACATGGGGTGGGGTGGGGGGGGGGGGGTCCTATTAGATAATGACCTTTATCATGACTGCAATTAATTATTGAACAAAGATAATTAACTGAAAATGTTCATAAAATACAGCTTCATGTTTGGTAAGAAAGGCAAAAACGGAAAAATTTAATTAACAGAGAAATGTAGGGGGGGGGTGGCACATCTTGACCTATACCTTTGTGTGGATTGCAGATGGGTTTCCGTACAGAATGTGTGTGTATATGTGCGCACAGCCTAATAGTGTCGCATCGCATGGCACAGCTTTATGCCCACAGCAGATCTGAACTATGCCCTTGGCCACTCTAACTCCAACAGCAGCCAACTCATCTTACTCCAGCTCCCCCCCCCCCCCCCAACTATGGACAGACAGACAGACACACTCTTTTTCATATCAGCAGAGGCAGGCCCCTCCCCCCTCCCCTAAAAAATAAAAATTAAAAAAAGAAAGAAAGAAACCGGGCAAATCCATGACTTCATGTAATTTCAAGCCAGACGTGTACCTTTTTTCCCCCAGAAGAGCACTTCTTCTTTTACATTCAAAATATCGTCAGCGTTGGGAAGAGCTTTGCCCCCCCACCCCCTCCCCCAATCCACCCATTGGAACTGTCAGTGTGTGTGTGTGTGTGTGTGCGTGTGCGTGTGCGTGCGTGTGTTGTGTGTGTGTTGTGTCTGCATGCACACATGTTTGTGTGTGTGTGTGTGTGTGTGTGGTGTCTGCATGCGTGTGTGCTTGTGTGTGTGCTTGTGTGTGTGTGTGTGTGTGTGTGTGTGGTGTCTGCATGCAGCGTGTGTGTGTGTGTGTGTGTGTGTGTGTGTGTGCGTGTGCGTGTGCGTGTGCTTTATTTTAACGAACATTGTTACAGAAAAACTAGCACAGTAAACAAGAAAGTTGGCACATACATCATTGACTTCATGATCTGTACTGTCAGTAAACAGAAATAGATCGACCAGCCCCGAAAAACTGAATGCCAAAGCCTCCGTTACCCTCTGTGTGTGTGTGTGTGTGTGTGTGTGCGTGTGCGTGTGCGTGTGCGTGTGTGTGTGTGTGTGTGTGTGTGTGTGTGTGCGTGTGTGTGTACATGTGCATGCGTGCATGCATGCGGCTGTGTGTGTGCGTCACTCTGTGCGTGCATGCATGTCAGATTGTGTGTGTGTGTGTGTGTGTGCGTGTGCGTGTGTGTGTGTGTGTGTGTGTGTGTGTGTGTGTGTGTGACTGCGCATGTGTGTGCGTGTGACTGTGTCTGTGCATATGCGTGTGTGCGTGTCATGGTGTGTGTGCGCGTGCTATGCATACATGTGTGTGTGTGTTCTCGCATGTGTGTTACAAAGCAATATATGTTTTTTGTATAAAATAATGTACAAGGAGCATTTAAGAACTTTTTAATTGTATTTTTATACTATAGTACTCAGAAGAGGAGTGAAGGATTGTGAATCACCTGCCCAGAGAGTGAAATGCTGTTATCATTTGAAGTTGAAGCTCTGGTTTATATTTTTAAAAATGACTCATATTATGGGAGCAGGTCATGCATGTAAATGTGCATACATTCAGGCATTGTTGTGAAAGTTGTTGAATGCATGGGGAGAGCGTGGGAGGGGGGTGGTACACAAACTTTTCTTTTTCAGTGAACTGTACTTTGATCAGACATTAATAATAATAATAATAATACTGAACATTTATATAGCGCTTTACTCCCTTTGCAGGGAGCTCAAAGCGCTTTACATAGACAATAAAACACAAATAAGTCATTATACACATAAGACTCACTACAATCAAATCAAATGTACATAAAATAATATTATTTAAACAAACACATAAGACTCACTACAATCAAATCAAATATACATAAAATAATATTATTTAAACAAAGCCCTGTTCATAACCACAAAATTTGAAACAATATTACAATATTATAAGAAAATAAACAAAATTGCAAGGGAAATCAAAGTTCATGAGCTACGTTATTGCGCAAACACACACACTAATAGAGAAGCACACAGTCACACACCACGCACGCACACATTAGTGTTTGCAAAAGAGATTTGGATAAAGTTAATAAAATCCATTATGCATGGCAACCACGTCATAGTTTTCTGCACATACAGACAAACAAAGGGTTTGCGAAAGTGGACAGTTGAAGGGGTTATTTGGTGCAAGTTGTAGTGCAACCACTGCCTGTCATGTTGTGCTTTCCTGGTTCATACAGAACACAGTATTTTAAACTGTGACACCTTTGTAGTGTAGGTGGGTACAGAGGGGCGTTCCTTGAGAGAGAGAGAGAGAGAGAGAGAGAGAGAGAGAGAGAGAGAGAGAGAGAGAGAGAGAGAGAGAGAGAGAGAGAGAGAGAGAGAGAGAGAGAGAGAGAGAGAGAGGAGAGAGAGAGAGAGAGAGAGAGAGAGAGAGAGAGAGAGAGAGAGAGAGAGAGAGAGAGAGAGAGAGAGAGAGAGAGAGAGAGAGAGAGAGAGAGAGAGAGAGAGAATTGTATCTGCTACCTACTCTCTGTCAATGTCATGTTCTGTTTTCCTTGTTCATATAAAACAGTTTAAACAGTGCTATGTTTTATTTTACAGTGATTAGGTTATGTAGAATTGTGCCCCCATCTCTATCACTAGTATCAGTGTCCCCAACTTCATTTCTATGTGTCCCTGTCTCTATCAGTGTCCCCAACTTCATTTATATGTGTCCCCGTCTCTATCAGCATCCCCAACTTCATTTCTATGTGTCCCCGTCTCTACCAGTCAATGTGTCCCCATCTCATATAATTACATGTATGTACCCATCTCATCCATGTACCCGTCTGTTTGTGTCCCCGTCTTATATCTCTCTGTCTCTTTGTTACTTTATCCTAACCCTATCCCAAACGCTCATCTTAATTACGTTAATCCCAGGGGACACTATGATAGACGGGGACACACAGTGACAGGGACAAATAGACAGGGACACAATGAGGGTGATATACTTAGAGACGGGGGCACATCGATATGTTGCATTTGAGAGGGTCACTCCTTTCCAAAGAGAGGGAGTGGAAAGGGGAGGGGGGGGGGGGGGGGGCAGGGAAGAGAGGGTGGTAGCTATGCTGAGGTGATCATCAGCTAATTGACCCACTCCCTGTTGTGTTACCTGCTTGCTTTCTGCGTCAACAGGGGGTCACAATCAGCCACTGAAATAGGTCTCTACATCTTTAGGGGATCACCGCATATTGCAAGGGGGGCTCTCTCTTTATATAGTCTTTTAAAGGGGCACCCTGACGGATGAGTTTTTGCAAGAAACACATAGAGGTCACCAGATATAAATCAAACCATCAAAACAGCGATTCCTCCTTGGCGGAGTTGCCAGAGAGAGAAGCCATTTTGGACGGGGTGGGTGGAGGCCACTGACTTCGAGTGGTTGAAGGTTTATCTTCTTTGTAGTGCATTGAAAAAAAATTGAGCTATTTCCTTTGTTGATTTTGGTAAACTGTAAAAACAAAAAAGGCTTGTATTGTGGAAATTTCGTGCAAATGATTTGATCTAACTCAGGCGGCCATTAGAAAAGAGAAAGCACATCCAGCACCTCTGCCAAGGAGGAATCACCGATTTGACGGTTTGATTTCTAGGAAACCAGAGCAAAGTAAGTGTCGATATCTCTGTAATTAGTGTAAAGGGTGTTTTCCTGGTGATCTCAACGTGTTTCTTGCAAAGACTCATCCGCCAGGGTGCCCCTTTAACTTTTTTGGGGGGAAACTGAGCCTCAGGTGAACACTTGCTGTTTTGCTCTGGTCTGAAACACAGTGCGTTGGATGCCAGCTTCCAGCATCTGAGACGCACATAATGTGTGCCAAAATTAACACTCCACTGATATTGATAGCATAGGCACAATAGTGTGTGTGTGTGTGTGTGTGTGTGTGTGTGTGTGTGTGTGTGTGTTGCTGAGCATGGCAAAAGGCTACACTTGCAGATTTGTTTTCAAATTATGCTTTGACAATTACAGAACAATGTTGTTCTGAGTCTCACTCACACACACACACACACACACACACACACACACACACACACACACACACACACACACAGACACACACACACACACACACACACACACACACACACAGTGACACACACACACACACACACAGTGACACACACACACACACAGAGTGACACACACTGTGACACACACACACACACACACACACATACACACACACACACACACACACATGCAGAGTTGTTCCTACACCCATGCAGAAATATGTCCACAAACATGCATATATACACATTCTAACATAATTATGTGTAAACACATACATGACTACGGTTGTGCGTACATATATATTTGTGCAAGTTCCACGAAAAAACCAATGCGCAATCCACACAAAAAAATCTGTAAGTAAGAAATATGAAAGAGTGTGCCCTTTACACAGGGAAACCCATCCGTAATCCCATCGCTTATTTCTTATAATCATAAGTGTATGGGGTTTCCGTACGGAACTTGCGGATTGCGGATCTAAGGCGCACATTTAGGCCTAACCGTACCAAGCAGTGTTATTTAATTTTTAGCTCACCATGGGTTTTATATTATAATAATAATAATAATGACAATTTATATAGCGCTTATTCTCCTTACGGGGCTCTAAGCGCTTCACAAAGAAGTTAAAAATCTGAGCAAAAACAACAAAACAACACACTTATCATAAGGAACAACCCGAAACGAAATCACAATAACTACATTTACGTCACCCCCCAAAGCACTGGTCAAAGTCGTGTTAGGGGTTGACAGGTGGAACTAAACAAAGAGCATTGGAACCAAGTAAGTACTACTACTGTAGTGACAACAACATTAGAGTAGACCCAGAAAAGACTAAGATAGTAACAAGGCGGGGACATAGCCCTACGTTATTACTGTACAAATACAATGCTTAGGTCAGACTCTAACCCCCCCCCCCCCCCTTCACTTCCCCTCTCCCTCTTGTCCTTGTTTCCCTCTCCCCCCTCTCGGACAACCACACAGTGACACACACAAACATTCAAGGATTCCTTAATCCTTTGACCCATTTTGAGGCATGGAGGACTTGAAACAAATCAAGCAAACACAAATTGGAACAATTGAAAACGGTTACGTATTACAAAAGATAACTCCAATACTTAGCACATCGAATACAGTGTCACACAACTTGACTAAGCCTTAGAAATTTAGTTAAATTTAATAACACCTTTTTACCACCACAGAGTAAACGACAATGGTTAAATACTGACTTTACACATGTAAAGTTTCTGGAGATAAACTGACTTCTAATACCATCGTATTTGGGACAGGTAGAAGGGTATTTTTGTTCTTGCAAAATGTGTCTATTATAGTTAGTCATGTAAATGGTATGTCGATGGCAGTATGATTTTATTTCAAGTTGCCGTATTGTATCCAAACTTGATTGAGAATGTGAATGTGGTCTATGTTTCTTCTTAGAATGTTCATATTGGTCATATTGTAACTATTTTACTCTTGTATAATTAATTGTGTGTGACTGTGAGTGTGTGTGTGCATGTATGTGTGTGTATGTGTGCGTGCATGCGTTTATGTGTGTGTGTGTGTGTTGCGTGCAATCATCATGCTTATTTTACTTTCTAATGACTCATTATTTGTTTGCCTTTAATGTTCTTGTTATCAATGTGAAGCGCACTGAGCTCATGTGAGAAAGAACGCTATATAAATTCCCATTATTATTATTTCATTATAAAATGAAACTCGTCACCATGGTCATTCTAGTCACAGTCCCTATATATAATCGTTCTTCACAGGGTATTCCAAATCTTCTGCCAATTTCAATCATGAGTTTATCACTTTATCATTAGTACCACACCAAAACCGTATAAAAGGATAATTTATAAGAACATCAGGCAACATTTCAATACATCTTTCACGGCACAAATCGGTTTTAAAATTAAAGAGAGAGAGAGAGAGAGAGAGAGAGAGAGAGAGAGAGAGAGAGAGAGAGAGAGAGAGAGAGAGAGAGAGAGAGAGAGAGAGAGAGAGAGAGGAGAGAGACTGGTTAGAGAATAGTTGAACTAATAGGAGGAGAGAGAGAGAGAGAGAGAGAGAGAGAGAGAGAGAGAGAGAGAGAGAGAGAGAGAGAGAGAGAGAGAGAGAGAGAGAGAGAGAGAGAGAGAGAGAGAGAGAGGAGAGAGAGAGAGAGAGAGAGAGAGAGAGAGAGAGACAGGAGAACCGGTTACTAAAACAGCTCAAAGACAGAGAAAGAAAGACAGACAGACAGAGAGAGAGACTGAGAGAGAAACAACTGACAGAGAGAAACCAGTTACTAAACAGATGAGAGAGAGAGAGAGATGAGAGAGAGAGAGAGAGAGAGAGAGAGAGAGAGAGAGAGAGAGAGAGAGAGAGAGAGAGAGAGAGAGAGAGAGAGAGAGAGAGAGAGAGAGAGAGAGAGAGAGAGAGAGAGAGAGAGAGAGAGAGAGAGAGAGAGAGAGAGAGAGAGACAGAGACAGAGGAAACCGGTTACTAAAACAGCTCAAAGACAGAGAAAGAGAGACAGACAGACAGACATAGAGAAACCAGTTACTAAACAGATGAGAGAGAGAGAGAGAGAGAGAGAGAGAGAGAGAGAGAGAGAGAGAGATAGAGAGAGAGAGAGAGAGAGAGAGAGAGAGAGAGAGAGAGAGAGAGAGAGTGAGAGAGAGAGAGAAAGAGAGAGAGAGAAACAGGTTACTCAACAGCTCACAAAGACAAGTACCCTATTAGTTAAGGTTACAACAACAAAGAACACTTTGCAGGAAGCCTAAGAAGAAGACATCAGGGTGGAGAGTGGGAAAAGAGAGAAGAAAATCAATGAGTGTCTTTCTCATCAGGCCTACCCATTCTCAGGAGAGCTTTGCTCTACAGGACTATTGACTTCCCCCAGTTCCTCTCTTCAGTCAAAATTACTGTTGTCATGGAACATGGGGTGATTGGTATTTTGGTATACGTAACAGTTCAAGCCAATTTCTGTATCACCACATACATGGGGGGGGGGGGGGGGGGGGGGGGGGGGGGGAGACAGGCAGAGAGAGAGAGAGACAGAGACAGAGAGAGAGAGAGAGAGGAGAGAGAGAGAGAGAGAGAGAGAGAGAGAGAGAGAGAGAGAGAGAGAGAGAGAGAGAGAGAGAGAGAGAGAGAGAGAGAGAGAGAGAGAGAGAGAGAGAGCAAGACAAAAAGGGAAAGGGAAAGGAGGAGAGAGATATTACATTCATTTATCTATCATTCCATGTGTCATTGCAGGTCAAAACATTTCTACTATATTCTAGCCACATTTGTACATGTATGCCTATAAAACAGCATGCATCACAGGTGTCTTTGGGTGAACCTACAACAATTGAACTAATACATTTTGATGCTCACAAATACCCTACAATGTACAAAGCCTTCAAGTTAAAAAACCCACAACTTACAACATGAATTCAACACTCTTAACACTAAGTGTAGTGACTGTTTATAAACCTGTTTTATTTCAAAACTTAAAGCAAACATTCACACAATCAGGATATCTTGCCTTTGAAATTAAATATAAATTAATATACTTTTAAAAATTCAATGAATGAGCAATTTTACATTCTATTGATTCTCAATCATTGACCTATAAACATTTCAAATGCTCGAGTATCTTGACCCCAATAAATAAATAAAAAGGACGAACTGATGCACTACCGTACGTACAGTGAAAACAGTCACTCGCCCCACTTATGTTTTGTTTTGTTGTCCTTTGCCCAATTACGGTCGGCAAAGGAGCATAAGTTTGTCGCATTCTGTTTCTTTATTTGTTTCTTGATCTGTCTGTCTGACCAGAGGTTATACCTTGTTTTTATTTGTTTTGCTTTGTTGTGATTTTTAGTATTTCACTAAAGAAACATTCAAACACAGTTCAGCTGGTGGTGGTTGTTTTATCTCATGCTATGAGATCTGACAATAAAATAGTCAAAGAAAACCACCTGATCTGATACTGTGAATGTGATAACCATGAACTTTGTGTCTTCAACGCTTTTCACCTATCCAGTTCATCTATTCATTCATTCATTGTATACAAGGCATATATACACATTTCAGTCCAGCTTTCCAGAGTAGAACTCGAACCCCCTCATGTATCTGGAGGTCATTGTCTAACATCCTTCGAATAGGAACTTAAACTAAAGCAAGTCTGACCTATGCGCTTTACACACCTAGAACTAAAAGACCCCGGTGCAGCAATTAAAAGTCAGTAAGAGCAGGGATAAATCCTGCTGCAGGGTAAGAACTAGAGGTGAGGGGGGAAACCGGTTTGAACCGAAAAACCGGTGTTAAACTTTCGCGGTTCGAAAAACCGGTTTGAGTTGCTGTGAACCGGTTTTTTTAACTGCAAACTGAAAGTAAGTTTTTCTTAGAATAACGCATTCTTTTCACCGATTCTCAGCGCAGAATGGGTATTTGTAAACCAAGAGTAGCTGTTTCTAGTTTGTGGTGGTCTATGGCTTTGACTTTGACTGAGTGCTAAGTTGAGTGTGTGTGTTATAAGTCATACATTTCTTTATTGTGTGTGTGTGTGTGTGTGTGTGCGTATGTGTGCGCGTGCGTGCGTATGTATGAATATTCTGACAAATAAATATGTGTTTGCATAGGTGAAACTAGTGATGCGAGTACTGGTTAAAAAAACCGGTTAGGTAAAACCGGTTTAAAAAACCGGTTTAAAACCGGTTCGGATTTTGGAACAGGTACTCAACTCTAGTAAGAACCAAAAAGGAATTGTTCGGAAATAATTAAGGACAGTAATCGTATGGTGTATGGGAGTGATCTTGCCTAATTCAATCGGTCAAACAGGGGAAGTTACTCTACCATCAGGTAGATCCCAAAAATAAGGATACCATCTGGGGGGGCAATTGCTATCATGTATATTTTTGATTCACAACTTTCCAAAAATGCATGATAGCAATCTGAAATGTCCGTTAACATGTGATTTATAATGGTACCCCTTATTGTGAAGCATTTTTGGTAAGGAGGACCCTACAGATGTCAACATTGTATGATAGCAATTGCTTCCCCCCCCCCCCCCCTCCCCAGATGGTAACAATCACCCTCAAAACATGCTGCGATTGAGTAGATCTAGATCTAAACACACTCGCTTTGTGTTTCTCGCATCTGTTCTCTATCAAGCCATCTGGGTCAATCTCAATGTTTATTTCTTTGCGAGTTCTCGACGTTTTGCAAGTTAGATCAGTTTGTAACCCCTCTTTCTATTTAAAATGTTTGCAAATCGTTCACTCGCTTCGCTTCACTCTTCGACGCCATTGTTGTTATGGTATTTGACCGAGTAAGTCGAGGTAAACAATTCTAATTTTCACAAACTAGTGCTCTCTCCCCTAGGGGCTTTTTTTTCAAAACAATTGTCTATTGATGCTAGGGTTCCCAAGTCTGACAAGTTCCCCTCTACTAGTGTCCCATATGTGGTGTAGAGTGGCACAGTGGTAGCACGTTCGCTTCGTGTCAAGTAAACCCGAGTTCGAACCTGGGTACAGGGGATTTTTTCTTCTCATTTTGCACTAGGCCTTAACGGTCTGAACGTGGAGTCTTTCGGATGAGACGTTAAACCGAGGTCCCGTGTGCCCATGCACTTAGTACACGTTAAACCCAGTGGCAACGAAAAAGTTGTCATTTGGTACAAATTTACACACCCCCCCCCCCCCCCCCCCCCCCCCCCCCCCCCCCCCCCCCCCCCCCCCCCCCCCCCCACCCCCCCCCCCCCCCCCCCCCCCCCCCCCCCCCACCCCCTCATCAGTGACAAAAATCGCATGCAAAAAAAAATAAAATTGGGTGGCGCGCCTCTGGCTGCGACGCGCTCTCCTGGTGGGAGCAACCCGAATTTCACAGAGACGCCTCTGTGACTATAAAGTACCTAATACTAATACTAATACTAATACCTCCTCCCCCCGAAAAACAGGGCGGCGCTGCAGTAGGGGCAATGTGCTCACCAGGTGAAAGCAACGCAAATTTCACAGAGATGAGTCTGTGTGACTACAATATTCCAAATCCCAAATGACAGACTAGAATGTTAAATTGTTATTGTACACACACACACACACACACACACACACACACACACACACACTATTCTAGTTTTTCTACAGCTATAACGGGATTCATTGTTCTGTGTCACACAGTCAAGTTGCTTACATGCAACCAAAGAAGAGCCAAACTCCAAAGTCAACACTGCCTGTCAGAGTATTGTCTATTTTCTGTTTTATTTACCGGCTAATCAACAGCTAGAGATCTCTTTCAAATCCTATGAAGAGATTGCTTGTTTTCTCTCTCTCTCTCTCTCTCTCTCTCTCTCTCTCTCTCTCTCTCTCTCTCTCTCTCTCTCTCTCTCAACAATAACTTCCACTTAGGTAACTGTCAGACAAGAAAAAGAAAAAAAAGTTACTCACATGATCAATATAACATCCATCACATGTTCCTTGAAATGATGACATGAACAACACAATTGTTACAGTATCCACATTTGTATCCTACCTGCCTTGTCAAGATCAAACTAGTAATGAGACTAGACTAGGCCTCACTGAATGGATTTATAAGTGGTCTTCAACTTCTAAGTGACTAAATTGACAGAAAGCTATCTGCAGTATCGATGCCAGCTACATGCAATTTCATTGGATAACGGCAACGGCAAGCGGACATTTTGTCTTGACTTTGCATCATTTCTAACCCTAACCCTTTCTCGGGCGTTCTATCCTAACCCTATCCCGACCTGAAGAAAGGGATAGGAGTAGCAGTGAGTTCATAACTTGAAAAAAAAATCATTGACATCAATACTGCAGATAGCTTTCTGTCTAAAGTGTGCTTCACCATCTCTAGTCTACTACTAGTATAAAGTGTTTCCTTTGTAGGCCTACAGAGGCATTGGTGTGTACCTAGTTCACTCATTGGTGTGTACTTAGCTCGCTATCTAATTAAACGGATCTAATCATTTCCTATTGCCTACTTTGTTATTTAATTGCCTGACACCATACGATAAACACTAACACTAACAGTGAGGGAGTGATTCATAATCCGGTAACTGGGCAACACCATTCCTTGCCTACTCAAAACACCGTTTTCTACGCATCATAAAATCTATTTCAGTTCAGGTCTCCCGATTTCAGCACGTCATCTTATGTTCCACACCCTCCCTTCACCCTTTCTCTTTGTCAGCGGTCAAAGGCCGAAAACAACTGACAAAGAAGATGATGCGGTCACCTCCAACACAACAGCTGAGCAAACAAAGCTCTATCTCTTCCTCCTCCTCATTCTTCGCCTAAAATAGACACGAAGATGGGTACCGTTTTTTCCAGAAGTTCTACAAACTTTTCACAACACAAATCCGCAGACACAGAAGCTATCAAACTATGTACAAAGCATGCAATAACCAACACAATACAAACAAATAACCAAAGACAGAAATTCGTCAGCTGGGTGTGATTTTTGCACAGCTGGCGAAGCAGCCGATGTGTTGTAAAATGCAGAAAATGGTGACCTTGCTTTCTTACCTCCAACTTCAGGCTTCATTTCGCGATCGTGTTCCTCCTTTCCGCCGTCTGCTAACTGCTCTCCCTCTCAGCTGAAAGTTAGGGCATGTTGTTTGCCGTCTGCTACGTTGACATCGAAGACAGAAAACGACTGGAAACGGTACAATCAGACGACATTTCCGCTCAACCGTCTCCAACAAAGTGCAGTGGATTGTCTGTTTATGAATAATGTTGGTGTTGAGTCACGTGACTTCTACGCGACGGCAACATCACGGAAAAATTTTCTGTTTTAGCGGCAATAAAAGATCGAATAGCAATGTCAGCATTTTTATCGTAAAGAAAAATAATAAACTGACAACTTTTCATACAGGGTAACTCAGAATTTCTCCGTTTTTTGACAAATAACAAAATGATGACCCCTGACCTTTGCCATCATGACCTCAGTTGACATGACACACTTTTCCATATGTGTATTTTCATGTCGAATTTTCAGCTGATTTATTTTTTCGCAAAGCAGTAAAACTATTCTGGTTTCAGCTACATCTATCTTAGTTTAGTTTGTTTGAGAAAGTATGTAGATTCTAATATAAATTCAGAGTAAAATCGCGGGGATCGACCAGACAGCTGTTTAAAAGGGACACTAATCTTTCTGACAACCTGTTGCCAGTACCATTTCCTTGCATTTATTTAGCGATATTAATGATTAAGAATGACCAATGTTTATTTTAGAGCTTTAAATGTATCTTTCAAGGGGTAAAAATCGAACGTTAGCAATAAAGGACCGTTGTAAACCAAGTTTTTGTTTGAGACATTGAATGTCGTCTGCTACGAGAGTGGCTAAAAATAGAACAGCATATGGCTGCTACGTCACCATTGTAAACAAGTGGGTGTGGCTTGTTTTGCGTTCGATCTCCCAAAAAAGGAAATTGTTACGCCGACTTTCTTTTTAAACAAAACTATGTTTAAGCGTTTGTAAGGCTTACTAAACATTCATTCACTTAAAGTTTTGGTCGTTTGATGTTTTCCATCCAAGTTAATCCATTAATTCTGCGAGCGAACGAGAAAACATAAAGGGAAACAATCGCATTAGAAACTTCAACTTCAATCTAGCCTATTGAAGTCCCATGGATTGATGGTTTAAAAAAAATATCTAAGCTGAGGCTAGCATTAGCAATGAAACAAAACTTTTACTTTGTTCCGAATAATACCAAAGAAAAGTGGAATAGTTACCAAAGGGTCAATGCAAAATGTTAGAAGAAGAAGACATAGGAGATGAAGAATAACACTTTAAAGAAGACCAAACACAAACGAAAAGCCCATAACCCCCCCCCTCTCTCTCTCTCTCTCTCTCTCTCTCTTGCTTGCTGGCTCGTGTGTGTGTGTGCGCGCGCGCGTGCGTGCGTGCGTGCGTGCCTGTGTATGTGTGTGTGTCACGGTGTGTGTGTGTGTGTGTGTGTGTGTGTGTGTGCGTGCGTGTGCGTGTGTGTCACAGTGTGTGTGTGTGTGTGTGTGTGTGTGTGTGTGTGTGTGTGTGTGTTCTGTTTATTTCGTCGTTTGTTTGCTTGTGGATTTCTTTCAGTTTCTGAATGAACGAATGAATCTTTTATTTAACGTGTGTTCGCTGCACAGTGATATTACACGAACTTTCAGTTTCTCTTTAGAATCATAAATCATAATCATGCTAATCTTCTCTTTTAACCAGGCAAGATTTCAGTATTCATTTCAAGCACTTGTGATGTGACGGTGTTGTTGATTGGCAGAACCAAGAAAAGTTCTTCATTCGCAAAATTTAATTTCAACTAGAGCGTTAAGACGCTAGATTACCAGCCGCGTGGCAGTGTTTTCAGCTGCAGTGCTTCAACTCAGCTGGTAGCGAACCTTTATTTCACAAGGGTAAAATAGAGATATCATAATGAGAAGTCTCATACTATCTCAATGTGAATACAGACCCAGGTGCTCGGTAGCACTTTTTGAGCACACATGCGATTGCAGGTGGGAGATGGAACACCAGCTGTGACAGGGACAGATGTAGCTCTGTGGCGCTGCTCTGACGGTGCTGTTGCCAGGCGCTGCCGACGACCATTTTCAAAACTCTTCACTGCTCTCCTGGTCAGGGCACGCCACTGACCTGGCACTGTTGGCTGCAACAGCTGCTTAAGCTGACGAAGCTGGAGCACTGCCCACTTGAGGTTGGCCTTAAGATAGTCAGGAACAAACAGAATCAGTCTCTAAAAATATTACCAGCTTCGCTCTCTTCGTTCGCGACTTAGAGCACAATAGGCATATATTAAAAAACATTAAAGATTGAAAAGGATCGAGCTTCAAGAGCCTTTGAAGTGATCAAGGCCGAGTAGGAAAATCGACTTCAGTTCTCTGCCAAGGATTTGGAATCTTGGACAGGTCTCATCCCAGAACCCGTTGGCCCCACCTGCCACACAGCGCACATCTCAGTGGCAGGAGTCAAGAAGCTACTGAAAGGACAGGACCCCAGCAAAGCACCAGGTCCAGACGGACTGAACCTTGCAGATGAACTTGCCCCATCACTGACACGCCTTTACCAATCGTCAATCAACACAGGTTGTGATCCCTCAGGATTGCAGAATGGCTAATGTAACCCCAGTGTTAAAAAAAAGGTGAGAGGTACCGTCCTGAAAATTATCGCCCCATCTCCCTGACAAATGTGCCGTGCAAGATCCTCGAGTCAGCACCATCATGGGGTTCGTGAAGGAGGTCATTGACATAGCCTGCATCCAGGAGACTCACTTGACAGACAACCTGCGCTTCACAGTAAGAGGCTACCAGACCTACAGACTGGACCGACAAGAAAGGCACAAAGGTGGAGTAGTCATACTGGTCAGGAACAATCTACCAGCGCAACACGTGACAGTGTGGACACCAATGGCCAGGCGGAGATCACTGCATGTGATCAGGACAAGACGATCAGGATTTACAACCTGTACTGCCCGCCAGATCGAGACTTGTCCCTCAACGCCATGGACATCACCCATGAATGCTGTGTGGTTGTAGATGACTTCAACAGTCAATCCTCAAGCTGGGGATACACATAAATTAATGCAAGAGAGGAGGAAGTAGAGGACTGGCAAATAGACACGAAACTCCATCTTCTAAATGCTCCTGACGATCCTTCCACATATTTCTCACACCACTGGCTGACTGTGACGAGGTAATGGGTTAAAAGGCTAAGTCCCTAGGGAAGACTTTTAGTGTGTTAAATTTTCAAGTAGAAAATTTGCCTTTAGCCCACTTCTCTAGGGTATGGGAGATGAGCAACTTTCCCGGCCCCTTTTCATCTAATAAATTTATATTTGTGCCCGGGTTCTGGCTCGTATGATTGTAAGAAATACAAGTGGTTGATTTGCTCTTAATGGCAGACAGAGAGAAGTAGGGTTTTACATGAAATTACAAGACTCCCACTCTCATCAGTCTGACCAAAGGGTTCAGGATTATTTGACACTTGTATTTTATTTACTCACAAAATCTGCATAAGATTATGCAACAATAATAATAAAGCAGCTCAATGGCGCCAAAACAAAATATGGATAAAAACAATGAAATCCGAAAGGATTTACAAGACTTTTGTCTTTCTAGAAGGTTAGCCCCAAGCGAGAAGGGTTACTAATTCTCTTCATTGTCCGGAGGAAAGTTCAAGTGATTGGCGCGGTTTGGTAAACTTAGCTCTTGTCAAGTTCCTCCGTAGTGATCGGCCAGTGCTGGGGTGGCTGGGCTTGCTCGTCAGGTGAGAGTAGCTCCCAGTCGTTCCGGTTACGGCTTCGCGGGATGGCACGGTTCAGGCGTGGTCTCCTCGCGGATTCTGGGTGCGGAGGCGTCTTGGCGGCGGTCCCGTCTTGGTGCTTGTGAGTCCGGGATAATCGTCCGGCCCACGATGCCCTGCTGATAATCACAGGAGAAGGTGGATGTAGATCTCTATGGCTTAGAGACAAGGGGCTTCAGTCGGCAGGGAATTAGTGAATCCCAACCGGCTAGAAGGCTTCCCTTGTACAATAGCACTAAGAACACATAATCTGAATTTCAGTTAACAAACTGAGATCAGTAAAACATAAAAGGTGATCAAGCCAACATCACTCTCCATCCAACACCTGGGAAGGAATGGTATCATAAAGTGCAAGATTGCGACCCATAGGTTTCCTACTAAAAATAGACAAAAGGGTTAGTAGGCATAAAATCCGGTTCTGGTACCAAAAGTGTTAAAGTCAAAAACACACACACACACAAATAATCAGTGCACACAAATAGAACAGAATGTTTACTACTTCTTTTCAATAACATATCTATCTACTCCTTATTCATCATTGAACATAGGATCTAGATCAAAACTAGGGTCAAACAAACCAGATCTCAATCACCAGCCATCAATAATACTTACTAGTGGGCTTATTATGACTGGTTGTGAGTGTTGCTCTAGCTACGTTTCAGCGTCTTGTGTGAAAACTTTTTCTCACTACTCCAATTATAGCCTTCACTTTCAAACAATGAAAGCCTGTCATTGGTTTATAGCAGTCGATACGTCACAAGATGATGCTATAATTTTATGCATACTAGTACCGAACAATCACGCGCCAGTTACATCCTTATCACATGCCGACATTCAAATCCTTCTCGTGATTGGAAAGGACGAGTTGTCTCCAAAGGGAGCCGACTGTTGATATCACTATCTCGTGATGGGGAGATAGATCGTGCTTCAAAGAGACAACGGCCTTAATCGGTTTCTGCTTTTGAAGCAGCCGGGCAATTAAAGTGGCGGTTGGTCGAGAAATGAAAAGGAGAGAGGGTGGGGGGGGGGGAGGGGAGAAGGGGGGGGGGGTGTAGATAAGAAATAAAGAAAGCGGGTCGCGCGGGACACTTACGTCACACTGACGTCGTCAACAACACCAGACTTGGCCCTTCATATCATGATGCACGTCTCCCTAAAACTGTGTAATTCAGTAGTCAAATTCATTTGACAGCTAGGCCACCACAGGGTGAGGCCAACTCATAATAAGAATTATCACCATATGTTCCGAAAATAAAGGCTGATCCCAACCCTATCAGCCTCTTTCCGAAAATATAGGCTGATCCTAACCCTCTCAGTCTCTTTCCGAAAACATAGGCTGATCCTAACCCTATCAGTCTCTTTCCGAAAACAAAGGTTGGGGTGGGGAGGGGGGAGGGGGGTGGCAGAGAGAGAGAGAGGGGGGGTACACATATACAGAGAGAGAGAGAGAGAGAGAGAGAGAGGAGAGAGAGAGAGAGAGAGAGAGAGAGAGAGAGAGAGAGAGAAAGAGACAGACAGACAGTTAAAGAGAATAGTTACTAGATACTGTGACGAGGTAATGGGTTAAAAGGCCAAGTCCCTAGGGAAGACTTTAGAAAATTTGCCTTTAGCCCACTTCTCTAGGGTATGGGAGATGAGCAACTTTCCCGGCCCCTTTTCATCTAATAAATTTATATTTGTGCCCGGGTTCTGGCTCGTATGGTTGTAAGAAATACAAGTGGTTGAATTGCTCTAAATGGCAGACAGAGAGAAGTAGGGTTTTACATGAAATTACAAGACTCCCACTCTCATCAGTCTGACCAAAGGGTTCAGGATTATTTGACACTTGTATTTTATTTACTCCCAAAATCTGCATAAGATTATGCAACAATAATAATAAAGCAGCTCAATGACGCCAAAACAAAATATGGATAAAAAAAAACAATGAAATCCGAAAGGATTCACAAGACTTTTGTCTTTCTATAAGGTTCGCCCCATGCCGGAAGGGTTACTAATTATCTTCAATGTCCGTAGGAAAGTTCAAATGATTGGCGCAGTCCGGTGGACTTAGCTGTTTGAAGTTCTGGGCTTGCTCGTCAGGTGAGAGTAGCTCCCAGTCGTTCCGATTACGGCTTCGCGGGATGGCACGGTTCAGGCGTGGTCTCCTCGCGGATTCTGGGTGCGGGTCGTCTTGGCGACAGTTCCCGTCTTGGTGCTTGGTGAGTCCGGGATGATCGTCCGGCCCACGATGCCCTGCTGATAATCACAGGAGAAGGTGGATGTAGGTCTCTATGGCTTAGAGACAAGGGGCTTCAGTCGGCAGGGAATTAGTGAATCCCAACCGGCTTGAAGGCTTCCCTTGTACAATAGCACTACATGTAGTTAATAAATAAACTGAATTTCAGTTAACAAACTGAGATCAGTAAAACATAAAAGGTGATCAAGACAACATCACTCTCCATCCAACACCTGGAAAGGAATGGTATCATAAAGTGCAAGATTGCGGCCCATAGGTTTCCTACTAAAAATAGACAAAAGGGTTAGTAGGCATAAACTCCGGTTCTGGTACCAAAAGTGTTCAAGTCAAAAACACACACACACACAAATAATCAGTGCACATAAATAGAATAGAATGTTTACCACTTCTTTTCTATAACATATCTATCTACTCCTTATTCATCATTGAACATAGGATCTAGATCAAAACTAGAGTCAAACAAACAACCAGTCTCAATCACCAGTCATCAATAAGACTTACTAGGTGGGCTATTCTGGCTGGGAGAGGTGTTGCTCTAGTCAGTTTCAGCGTCTTGTGTGAAAAACTTTTTCTCACTACGCCAATTATAGCCTTCACTTTCAAACAATGAAAGCCTGCTATTGGTGTATTACAGTCCACACGTCACAAGATTGCTGTTCTAAATGTACCGAACAATCACGCGCCTATTACATCCTTATCACGTGCCGATATTTGAAATCCTTCTCGTGCTCGGAAAGGAAGGGTTTCAAAGGGGCCGCCCGTGGTTGTCACTTTCTTGTGATGGGTAGATAGATCTTGCTTCAAAGAGATAATTGCCTTATTCGGCGTTCTTTAGATGGTGGGTGGCAATTAACGTGGCGGCCGGACAGAGAAATGAAAAGGAGAGGGGGGGGGGGAAGAAGGGGGGGGGGGGTGTAGATAAGAAATAAAGAAAGCAGGGTCGCGCGGGACACTTACGTCACAGATACAGTAGCCAAATTGATTTGACAGCAGAGGCCAAGTAATGTCAAAGAGACTACTGTACCTGGGAGACGCTGTGAGGCAAACTTATAATAAGAAAGCATTACCATATGAGTCCACCCACACTCACACACGCGCACACACACACACACACATGTTTTGAAGAAAAAAAAAATCTTCAAAGTGTGAAAAGACGCAAATTTCACATGCCCAAAAAAATTGGGACTTTAAAAAAAAAAAAAGTTGACAGAAGGTTCTCTCTCTCTCTCTCTCTCTCCTCTCTCTCTCTCTCTCTCTCTCTCTCTCTCTCTCTTTTCTCTGCCCCCCCCCCCCCCCCCCCCCCCCTCCCTTTTTCCACAGTTCCGAAAATATAGGCTGAGAGAGGTAACATAACAGACCCATATCATGATGCACGTCTCCCTAAAACTGTGTAATTCAGTAGTCAAATTCATTTGACAGCTAGGCCACACACCATTCATGAGGCCAGCTTATAATAAGAATTATCACCATATGTTCCGAAAATAAAGGCTGATCCCAAAATCCTATCAGCCTCTTTCCGAAAATATAGGCTGATCCTAACCCTATCAGTCTCTTTCCGAAAATATAGGCTGATCCTAACCCTATCAGTCTCTTTCCGAAAACAAAGGTTGGGGTGGGGAGGGGGGAGGGGGGGTGGCAGAGAGAGAGAGAGAGGGGGGTACACATATACAGAGAGAGAGACATAAAGTATGATTGAGGTGTGTTTTTTTATGTTGGTGCACTTTTTTTAATTTTTGAATGCTAAAAGATGAGTGTGAAAAGTAAGATTAGGTTTTTATTTTTCCGTGTGTATGAGCTTACTTCACACATTTTGAATGTTAATAATGAGCATAGATAATAATAATAGGTTTTGTTTTGTTATTGATGTGTTACAATATAGGGATGTATTTTGCATGCTTTATATTACTTTGTATGTGTTTATTTTCGTTTTCCATTCTACTTTACATGTATTTGTCCAGAGGGCTGGATGTAAAAAAAGCATGTTATTGCTTACTCTATTACTCTCTATAAATAAAATTCATTCATTCATTCATTCATTCATTCATTCTCTCTCTCTCTCTCTCTCTCTCTCTCTCTCTCTCTCTCTCTCTCTCTCTCTCTCTGTCTGTCCCTCTGTGTGTGTGTGTGTGTGTGTGTGTGTGTGTGTGTGTGTGTGTGTGTGTGTGTGTGTGTGTGTGTGTGTGACTGTTAATTTACTAGTGTCAGCGCAACACTGAAACACAAATACATGCACATTTTTTTCCCCGTTGGCTGCCTGCCAACGTACTTCATGCAGATGCAGAGAAAGAGGGAGAGAGAGAGAGAGAGAGAGAGAGAGAGAGAGAGAGAGAGAGAGAGAGAGAGAGAGAGAGAGAGAGAGAGAGAGAGAGAGAGAGAGAGAGAGAGAGAGAGAGAGAGAGAGAGAGAGAGAGAGAGAGAGAGAGAGAGAGAGAGAGAGAGAGAGTTTTTAGTAAGAATGAAATGAGAGAGACTCAGAAAGACAGATACTCTTTGTGTATGTGTGTGTGTATGTGACAGTGGTGTGCTCTGTGTGTGTGTGACTGTTGCTAATGTCAGCACAACAAACACAAATGCATGCACATAAAGAGGGAGAGAGAGAGAAGAGAGAGAGAAGAGAGAGAGAGAGAGAGAGAGAGAGAGAGAGAGAGAGAGAGGGAGAGACTCAGAAAGACAGATACTCTTTCAAGCTTGCAAAACAAAGATTTATTTTATTTGTTCACTGAGATAGGTATTGAATATTAGATAATTATTTGTTGTTTTAAGATTATAGTAAAGATATGAAAAGATAAACTTGGCTGAGTATTTTGTAGGCTTGAAATGAGTGGGGGAAGGGTTGAGTAAATTTTAGTGAGATGCAAGAAAAAAAAAATCCAAATCAAATCTTCAAATATCTAACTTATAACTTCGTTCGGTTTTGAATCTCATGAACATCTTTCTACATAGTAAACTGTGTATATGTAAATACTTCAATTATTACTGACTATCTTGGGACTGGAGGCCATGCTGACGAGGTCGCGCTTGACATTTGCACACCACACAAAGTGTAGCGCAAGCCATAGTTGCAGTAACTGTGAATTGAAGTCAGGAATTCCAACTGCATGTCAGGTAAAAGTGGTAGGCATGCAATGTGAGGATAGTTCATGAAATGTCTCAATACACGTGAACAATTTTCTCTCTTTCGTCATGGCAACAAAGTGATATGCCAGTCATAATATGACTTAAATGTCATTGTGTTGCAATGGGTGAATATTGAGAAATGTTCACGTGTACTTAACCTTAACTGTTGAAAGTTCCCTTTCATGGCCACTCACTATGATACTTCTAGTGACATGCTTGATGCAAAATGTGTAAAACACGTGAAAAGAAATCAATCTTTTTAAAATTCAAAGTCAAACTCTTATATCAATTTTTTTTTTAAATTGACAATGTAAACTGCAGTACATAAAAGAAAAGAAAAGAACAAAACATAAACTAGAAATGGATTCCGTTATTCTGTTTGGATTTCGTTATTGACAGTATATATAGGACCGTTTTGGTTTTCTGAGTAGGGCCGTTTTGGTAAGACTAGGGCCGTTTTCGCAGTTTGAGTAGGGCCGTTTTCGTTTCTGACAGTAGGGCCGTTTTCGTTTTCCGAGCAGGGCCGTTTTCGTAGGACAAGGGCCGTTTTCGTCAGGGGCCGTTTTCTCCGGTAACCTAGAGGACGCATGTAGGTAGGTAGGTAGGTAGGTAGGTGATGCAGGGCTATGCATAGGCCTCTCGGCCCTTATTACGCCCCTTCTCGATGAATTTGACTTGACAAAATTTATTTATTTATTCATGTGTCACGATAAATAAGTAGCCGTATGAAATATTTACCTCTGCGCATGCGCATTAGAATAGTTACTTATCACGTGATTACTACTAACCGTAACCCTATCCCTAACCCTAACCCTATCCCTAACGAAGTTGAAACAACGGAAAGAACCAAGAAATAGAGCAGGAGGGTGTAAATCTACATATTTGCAGAGAAATCGATGTACAAAGCCATGCACTTAGTTTCGTAATGATTCACAATGGCGGACAAACAAACGATTCTGATTGGCTACGCGGCTAGAGGTAAAAATCTCATAGAGGTAAAAATACACCGCCACACATGCACCGAGAACAAGTAGGCCTACGCACAGGTGTCGCTAGTTTCGTATTTCGTGACTCCGCAAAACAAAATTACATAAGACCAAGATGGCTCCTGTGAGAGTGCACGTTGAATATTGGTGAGTGACTTCTTTCCTTCCTATAAGTGACAACAGTCACACTTGACTATTCTGTCACTGTAGAAATTGGGGATCTGCGGAAGCGCAGGGGGGAGAGGTGGAGCGGGGGGGGGGGGGGGGCTTAGCGTTAGCCTTAAGGCAGTTAAGCCAGTTAGGCCCGACAGGAGGCATGATTAGCTCAATGACTATGCAGTTATTGGGCGTAATTGGCAGTTACTGAGTTAGGTATGCAAAGTTTCATGGTTTGACTTTGAATCTACACTGTATCTGTATCTGTAGTCGGTACGTTGGCAGCAACCACTTCTGGCATTTGAAACCAGTGGATACAGTGGAACCTTCCTTAATAATATAAGACCTCCCATTATAACTAATATAAGACTCCCTCCCATATAAGACCTACTTCCCTGAGACATTGCCCTTTGTAAGTATTAAAATGACCTCCTTTAGTTTATAAGACCTGATTTTTGATGATTTTTGAAGGTCTTTAATGGAGGTTCCACTGTACCCGACCATAATAGACAACTTGTCTGTTGAAGTCAACAGCGTCCTAAAACTGCTGCGTAACCGAAACCCATCCAAGTCCTCAGGCCCAGACAGCATACCAAACACTGAAACAGAGTCCTTAAGACCTGCGCAGAATCTGTAACCCTTACTTGCATTGTCAACCACTGGACAGCTGCCATCAGATTGGCTCTTTGCCAACATCATTGTCGTATTCCTGTCACCCAACAGGAATCGAGCAGAAAACTACAGACCAGTTTCGTTCACTTCAGTGGCCTGCAAGCTGCTCGAGCATATCATCTGTCGGCACCTTCGGAACCACCTGGAGAAGCACAGAATACTATCTGACAAGAATCACGTCTTCAGGTCTGGCCACTCTTGCGAGACCCAACTTCTCACCACAGTCAATGATCTCCTTGAGTCGTACGATACTGGGAAGCAGACTGATGTAGTGGTGCTGGACTTCAGCAAAGCCTTCGATACGGTCCCCCACAGCAAACGTCTGCACCACTATGATGTCCGAGGCTCCCTCTACACATGGCTCACCAACTTCCTGAGCAGGAGAAAGATGAGGGTGGTTCTGGACAGTGAGGCATCGGAAGAAGCTGCTGTTGAGTCTGACATCCCCCAAGGCACTGTACTGGGTCCTTTACTCTTTCTCTGCCACATACATGACTTGCCGGACTCAGTAACATCTTCAGTAAGACTCTTTGTCGACGACTGCCTGCTGTACCGGGAATTACTTAGTTTCCAAGACCACCTGACTCTGCAGGCAGATCTAAAAAAACTGGAAGAATGGGCTACGAGGTGGGGCATGCGATTCAACGCACAAAAGTGTTATACGCTCTCCACCAGAAACACTTCATCCTTCCTCTTAAGAGCAGCCTAAGTGGAGTCTTCCTGAAGCAGGTGCATGAGAGAATTGAGACCCCTTATCTTGGAGTGCAAATCTCGATCGACTTGAATTGGTCTTCCCACATCGCAAACATATGCCGTAAAGCTGGATCGACTCTAGGATTCCTCCGCCGGAACCTCCGGAATTGTCCTAGAGGATGCAGGCGCCTGGCGTACATTGCTTTGGTCCGATCCAAGCTGGAATACAGTGCTACGGTGTGGCACCCATATCAGAGCCAGGACACTGAAAAGCTGGAGAGAGTGCAACGCCAAGCTACACGCTTTATGAGTTTATTACCGGGGATTACAGATCCAGAAGTCCGGGATGCGTAAGTGGCATGCTCAAGACTCTAGACCTGCCTCCCCTGGAGGAAAGATGCAGGTGTCACGATAAATAAGTACCTGTCATGAAATATCTACCTCTCGCATACGAACTATAACCATCTAACACTAACCCTAACCCTAACCCTAACCCTAACCCTAACCCTATCCCTAACCACGGAAAGAACCAAGAAATAGAGCAGGAGGGTGTAAATCTACATATTTACCGAGAAATCGATGTACAAAGCCATGCACTTAGTTTCGTACAATTCACAATGGCGGACAAACAAACGATTCTGATTGGCTAGGGGCAGCTAGGGGTACTTATTTGATAGATGTAGGATATCATCTTCACACAGGCACCAACGCCTCAGCCTCTTTTATAAGGTAGCTGAAGGCCTCCTCCCAGCTATTCCAGGAGATAAATTACTCACGCCTGCCATCACAAATTGTTGCAGGATAAAGCCAACTAGATTTGAGGGGTTCAAAACAACCATCTTATAAAAAAGAGGATTGGTCAAATATAGACAGTGTAGACATAAACCTGGGTTGGAATGGCTTAAAGTCAAGAATACATAAGTTAATGGATGAGAACATTCCTAAGATAAAATCAAAAAAAGATTTAGGCCATCATGGATGAACAAAAAGGCCCTTAGAAAAATAAAGAAGAAATACAAACTATATAAACGTTTTCTCAAAACAAAATCAGGTCGTGCTTACCGTAGATATATAATGGCAAGGAACAGATGTAATACTAATAGAGTTATTAAAAAATCTAAAATAAGTTATGAGAAGAAACTTGCTAAAGGTTGTAAACAAAATCCAAAAGAATTTTGGAAATAAGTTCATGAACAAACAAAGGCTAACGTGGGAATCAGTGTTTTAAAAAGAGCGGATGATAGCAATATTACATAGCTGTTGATGACAGTGAAAAAGCAGAAACTTTAAATGATTTTTTTGCTGGTGTTTTTAAAAGCGAAGACTTGAATAACATACCAACCCCTACTGCTTGTTCTAAATCTAATAATGTGTCCATATGTGACTTGAGAGTAACCCCATGCGCAGTGGGGAAAAAGTTACAGGATCTAAAAGCACAAGGCCATGATCAGATTCCTCCTAGAGTACTTAAGGAGTTAAGCTATGAATTAGCCCTTCTCTTGAGTAAGTTTTGTAATAAATCACTTGAATCTGGAGAGTTACCCGATGAATGGAAAAAAGCTGAGGTAACAGCAATTTTTAAAAAAGGTTCCAAGGCTGATCCTGGCAATTATAGGCCAGTAAGCCTAACTTGTGTGTGTTGTAAAGTTTTAGAATCTTTTAAAGTTTTATAAGAGACTCAATTGTTACTCATTTAACGGATAATAAACTATATGCCAAATGTCAGCATGGCTTCAGGCGCAACAGATCATGACATGTGTTACACAACTTTTAGAAGTTATCAAGGACATTACCAAATTGACAGACGAAGGGATTCGGGAATACTGTAGATATAATATACCTGGATTTCAGGAAGGCGTTTGATACAGTGCCGCATGAACGACTATTAACAAAAATGGAAGCATATGGAATTACTGGTGGAATCTTAAACTGGACTAGAAGTTTTCTCTCTGGCAGGACTCAAGTGGTTAGAGTAAATGAGGCCAAATCGGCAAGTGTTCCAGTAGTAAGTGGTATTCTGCAAGGCAGTTTTCTCTCTGGTAGGACTCAAGTGGTTAGAGTAAATGAGGCCAAATCGGCAAGTGTTCCAGTAGTAAGTGGTATTCCGCAAGGCAGTTTTCTCTCTGGTAGGACTCAAGTGGTTAGAGTAAATGAGGCCAAATCGGCAAGTGTTCCAGTAGTAAGTGGTATTCCGCAAGGCAGTTTTCTCTCTGGTAGGACTCAAGTGGTTAGAGTAAATGAGGCCAAATCGGCAAGTGTTCCAGTAGTAAGTGGTATTCCGCAAGGCAGTTTTCTCTCTGGTAGGACTCAAGTGGTTAGAGTAAATGAGGCCAAATCGGCAAGTGTTCCAGTAGTAAGTGGTATTCTGCAAGGCAGTTTTCTCTCTGGTAGGACTCAAGTGGTTAGAGTAAATGAGGCCAAATCGGCAAGTGTTCCAGTAGTAAGTGGTATTCCGCAAGGCAGTTTTCTCTCTGGTAGGACTCAAGTGGTTAGAGTAAATGAGGCCAAATCGGCAAGTGTTCCAGCAGTAAGTGGTATTCCGCAAGGCAGTTTTCTCTCTGGTAGGACTCAAGTGGTTAGAGTAAATGAGGCCAAATCGGCAAGTGTTCCAGTAGTAAGTGGTATTCCGCAAGGCAGTATTCTCTCTGGTAGGACTCAAGTGGTTAGAGTAAATGAGGCCAAATCGGCAAGTGTTCCAGCAGTAAGTGGTATTCCGCAAGGCAGTATTCTCTCTGGCAGGACTCAAGTGGTTAGAGTAAATGAGGCCAAATCGGCAAGTGTTCCAGTAGTAAGTGGTATTCCGCAAGGCAGTTTTCTCTCTGGTAGGACTCAAGTGGTTAGAGTAAATGAGGCCAAATCGGCAAGTGTTCCAGTAGTAAGTGGTATTCCGCAAGGCAGTTTTCTCTCTGGTAGGACTCAAGTGGTTAGAGTAAATGAGGCCAAATCGGCAAGTGTTCCAGTAGTAAGTGGTATTCCGCAAGGCAGTATTCTCTCTGGTAGGACTCAAGTGGTTAGAGTAAATGAGGCCAAATCGGCAAGTGTTCCAGTAGTAAGTGGTATTCCGCAAGGCAGTATTCTCTCTGGTAGGACTCAAGTGGTTAGAGTAAATGAGGCCAAATCGGCAAGTGTTCCAGTAGTAAGTGGTATTCTGCAAGGCAGTATTCTTGGCCCAGTACTTTTTACAGTTTGTATTAATGATCTCCCTGAATGTATAAATAGCATCTGTAAAATTTTTGCAGACGATACAAAACTCTATAATAACACTGATAACTATAGTCAGATTCAGAAGGACTTAAATAATCTACAAGAGTGGTCTAATACATGGAATCTATACTTTAATCATTAGTATTAAATTAATGTTTCGAAATGCAAAGTCATGCACATTGGTAAAAAGAATCCTGGTAAAGAGTATTATATGAATATGGACAATAGAGTTCAAAACATTGATTCTTGTGTTTGTGAAAAAGACCTGGGAGTAACGTTTGACTGTAAGTTATCCTTCGATGCTCATATCCATAATGTCATTAATAAAGCAAATCAAATGATTGGACTTATAAAAAGAAGTTTCTCTTACCTTTAAAATTTTTACAAAGCTCTTGTGAGACCCCATGTGGAATATGCAAATGTGCAGGGATGTGAGAGCTACGCGTAAGCGCGTAAATGCGCTTTTTCTATTTGGAGAGAGAGATTGTCAAGTTAGGTAGCCTTTCTTTGCGCGCACACACAGTGAAAACGAAAGCAGTTTGTAGCATGAGTACAGTCCCTTTACTGAATTTTATAAGCTCTGTGGTTGGCCAGTTACTAATGGCAATGCGTCATTTTTATATGTTCGGCTATGATTTCGAAGGAGGATTTTGATGTTTTCAAAGCCATAAAAATTATTTATCACATCATAGATGTGAGGAAAGAGGAGATCGACAAAGGATGCCAGCACAAATTTGACAGGGCTTGGATGGATGAAACTGCAACGGACAGTAAGATCCGTGTAGGCGAGCTGCGAAAAAATTGATGTCAGAGGCAAAAGTTTTGTTTGAGTACTTTGACGATACCATCGGCTACGCTTTTTTGTTTGGGGCCCTCTCACATCCCTGAATGTGGTATGGCATCCTTATTTAAAAAGGCAATCAGTGGCCATCGAGAGGGTCCAGAGACGAGCAACAAGGTTACTAAGGGAATGCAGAGGCATGAATTATAATGAAAGACTTAAGTACCTGGACTTACATTCTTTAAAAGGCAGACGACTTAGAGGGGACCTAATTGAGACTTACAAAATTTTCCATGGCCTTGACATATTACTAACGTCTTTCAATTATCTAACTATATTAAAACAAGGAATTCTGATTTTAAAATTTTAATGGGACACAGCAATACTAACTTAAGAAAAAAACTCATTTTCTAACCGAATTGCACAAGTTTGGAATGCTCTTCCAGTCCAAGTGAAAGAAGCACAAAATACTAACACATTTAAAAATCTTCTAGACAGTTGTCCAAATTTTAATAAATTGTTTTATGATTATGATGAATAAATTTGAAATCAAATTAGTGCGCAAACGCAACCCATATTTATGAAAAGTACGAAGGGGACGCTTGATAGGCCGCGAGGCCTAGGCTGATGAAGCCAGTCCCTCTACTATGCTATACTATACTATACTTAGAAAGACAGGCCATAAACCACTCCCGTGGATTTCGTGTCCCCAAAGCGAGAATGGAGCAACATCGTAGCTCCTTCTTCATGTAAGTGGAACCAACTAAGCGAGGCCACTGTCACTGCAGGCTCTGTCAGCGCATTTTCATTAGCGCTGACCAGATCACCATCTGAGCCTGCAACTACTGACCACTAGCCTACTGGGACTTTTTTTTTTCTTTTTGCTTGCTTCTGGAAGTGGGGCCCTTCCAGCTGAACTGGGGGGTTTAATGGTCTTAGCCCAGGGTAAGCAGTAGGTCTTTCTCCTATGGTTTCTAGTAGGTTCATGCGCCCTCCAAGTTCCGTCGCGATTTATCGTCAGAAGTGGCGTCTGTGACGTATCCAGACATATATGATAAACAAAAACTGTACTCATACTGAGTAGAACTAGAAACTAAACTAAAATGCAGCAGAATCTTCAATGTGATCATCACGGTGATGAAGTTGGCTGCCTAAGGCGAAGAAGAAGAAGAAACCTAATCACTAATGTTACCGTCCATGGTAGAAACTAGCATAGAAAGCAACTCCAAGTCCAAGGCTACTGTAGCCTAGTAGGCCTACGCCTATATAGTAGATTGATTCGATTAGCAGCGCACCAATTTCTTTTTTTCGTAATGCACCCTCCATCAACAATAGTGATTCTGGTGCTTTTGAAACAGTGAAAATCACTTAAGTCAAAATTGGAGGGACTGAAATCTGATTTTGAGATAGCCAATGAGTTGGAGGGACTGAAATTTGCTTTTGAGATAGCCAATATTTTGAGTTAAAAAGACCTTTTAGCATAAAGGTTATTAAACTGGGACCAGAAAACTATTGAGTTATAGTTATCCGTTTTTGAGTTTTAAGGAATCCACTGTAGTTGCATTAAAGTTCTGATAATCAAGTTATCCCTTATCTAATACTGTAGTATACTATTTTAACTATTACAGAACCTCAACCATTAAAAAGATGATAGTGGTTGTCCAGTGAAAGAACTATTAGTATTATACTACAGGCTAATTATATTATTAGAGAGAGAAGTTTATATACTCATACACCATGCGTGTGTTACTACTATGCTAGTTAACCCCCAGCATGCACACAACATGCACGCACGCACACACACACACACAACACACACATATTCGGCGCACACAAACCAGCATGACATGAATACCGTACCGTGATAGATTAAAATGGTTAAATTTACGATCACTAAACGGAAGAGGTGTAAGAGGCGACCTTATCCAAATGTATAAAATTGTTTTTAATTTTAACAACTAAGTCTAAGATGACATTAGTTTTGAGTCTCTTTTCTCACCATCCTTGTCTAACACAAAAACCAAAAGAGTAAAGTTCAATTTCAATGGTATAACACTAACAAACGTAAACATTGTTTCAGTAATAGAGTTGCTAACTCCTGGAACTCACTGCCACCTGAACTAAAAAGTGCACCATTTACTAACGCCTTCAAAAAATCTACTTGACAAAAATGAAAATTTAGTGAAATGTTTTGTGATGATTTAAATTGCAATCATTAGTTTCCTTTTGCATGCAAATGCAACCTAACTAAAGATAAATATTTGGATGGGACACTTTATAAGCAGCGAGGCTTAGGCTGAAGCCAGTCCCGTTACTACTACTTGTACTACTACTACCATTGGTACCACCACCATAACACACAAACAAGGAGGTACACCTGTTTGCTGGGCCCTATTGGGCCTGGGACCTGATGGAATCATCAACATTAAGTTGGGTCCCAGGCCCATTGTGTCCCAGGCCCGATTTGTCCCAGGAGTGGGACATATTATTATCAGACCTGGGACACAATGGGATCAACTTTTGAAACACTAAGCCCAATAGGTCCCAGGCCCGCTATGTCCCAGTTTGGGACCTGTTGGGCCTGGGACACAGTGGGCCTAGGGACATAGTGGGCTTAACCCACCACTGTGTGAAAATTTAAGAGACAAGTTCGACTCACTCTGAGAAAATGTTATCTAGAGAGATATATCTTTCATGTTTTGTTTAAACCAAAAGCCACCACTCCAGGGCTATGACATCAAAAGTTATGACATCATCTATGACATCCATTCCATGAGGAACATTGTTGGTCAACAGAGCAGTGAAGAGGTTAATGTGTTGCACTATTTTTGCAGCGTTGTATGAATATCTTGTTAATGCATTGTTCTATTTTTCAATGGTGCATGAATATCTGAACGTGTTGCACTATTTTTCAGTGGTGGATGAGGGTACGCCCCTCGGTACAGGGAGCTGGCCGATTACCTGAAAGGTCAAGTCCCTGATGCCGAGGTCACCGGTGTCGTCGGCCGATCCTGTGAGTTTTGTACTCTCTCTCTCTCTCTCTCTCTCTCTCTCTCTCTCTCTCTCTCTCTCTCTCCTCTCTTCTCTCTCTCTCTCTCTCTCTCTCTCTCTCTCTCTCTCTCTCTCTCTCTCTCTCTCTCTCTCTCTCTCCCTCTCTCTCTCTGTCTCTCTCTCTCTCCCCCTCTCTTTCTCTCTCTCTCTCTCTCTCTCTCTCTCTCTCTCTCTCTCTCTCTCTCTCTCTCTCTCTCTCTCTCTCTCTCTCTCTCAGCATCTTTGTTCTTTTGTGTTCTTGTTTCTCTTCATTCATCTCTCTTATTCTCCCTTTCTTGTATGCATATTACTGTTTCTTTTGTTTCAATGATCATCAATCACATTTTCATTTTAACTGTCCAAACAGTTTATATACAGTGAAAATCGCTTAAGTCAAAATTGAAGGGACTGAACTTTTGTTTTGAGATAGCAAATATTTTGAGTTAAAAAGACCTTTTAAGAACTTAACATAAAGATTGTTAAACTGGGACCAGAACATTATTGTGAGTTATAAATCCAGTATTTTTCAGTTATCTGTTTTTGAGTTAGCAGGAATCCACTGTAGTTGACACTGAATGTTCCAACATTATCGGTAAGGTGCATGCATATGCGCTAATAAGTATGCAGTTCTTTTTTTGGACAGTATACTAAAGAGAATGGACAACGATATATGTATGAACCAAATTTCATTTCATGTGCACCTATTTTCTGCTGAGCACTGAGTTTAGATTCAGTCGATAAACCGTGAAACTGGCATGAATTTCTTTTTTATTTCTCCTGTCTTATGTTTTCATTTTCCAAAAGCGCATGTAATTTGGTGTATTTTGATGACGATGATGATTTCATATTTGGTGGATGGTGATGATGATTCAGACGATGGTGTCAAATGACGAAGTTGGAGGATGATAATGATGACGATGATGATCATGATGTCAGATGATGATAATGATGCTGATGATAATGATGGTGGTGGTGCTGCTGCTGCTGCTGAATACTGTTCTTATTTATTTCAGCCTCCTTCGAGGTGACGGTCAACGACAAACTGGTGTTTTCCAAACTGAAGACGCACGGCTTTCCAAAACATCAAGATGTGAGTGGGAATGTATGCACTGCAACTATGTTACTCACAAAACGTTGAGGGTCAATAACCATATATTTTTGATCATTAGGCGCTGCTGTGTATAAGGCGAATAGGGCATTGTTCAAGAAAAATCAGAGAAAATTTAAGCAAAAGGCGCCTTCGTTTGTAAGGCGATACACACCTCGCAAAAGAAAGTCAAACTTTGAAACCCATATGCGTTGTAAACACTTACCGACCGCCATTACTGCTGTCATAAACGAGAGTTGGCTCCCCTTTAAAATAATCAAACATCTGTTTGTGCTGCTTCCTGTTGTTGTGTTTGGACAATTCTTCGCGAAAACTGATAGAATTATGGCATGTTAAGCTCTACAACGATGCTTTTTGCATCCTATGAAGGGTTGTGGCATCTGTTGGACAGTATCTCGGACAATAATAGGGATTTTAAAGCATTTTGACGTGAGTGTTTATCGTATCAGCGACTCGTGACCACTTTCGATGTCTGACTCACAGTAGACTGTACTGAACACAGCAATCGTTGCCTCTCTTCTCATGATTTTTTTTACTAATAGGGCACCCTCGTTTGTTAGGAGCATAGGTCGAAATTGGAGAAACAAATATCGCCTTATAACCCGAAAATTGCCTATAAATTTTTACTTGTACCCATGCTTATCCAGACAACCATTGCTGGACTTTCTGTCCGCCTTGTGTCAAACAACCGGTGATGATAGCTTTTAGAACGTCGTTCTTCCACATGATGCATCTTGTCTTTTCTATCCAAAGGACCTTCGATTGCTACGATATGGAAAGGGTTAAAATTGTGTGCTGATTTGAGAACGCCATTTTTACACCATCTGTAAACATGTTTAATCAAAAACAAAAGTTGCAAAACCATGATGTTTTAATGTATTATAGACAATTTTTTTCATTTATGTTCATCCTTTATTTCTAATCTCACCAGTTTGCAATTCTTTAGCACACATTAAACTCAGTGGCAACGAAAAAGTTGTCATTTGGTCAAAATTTACCCCCCCGCCCCCTTTCCTTCCTCATCAGTCACACAAAAATTGCATGCATAAAAAAAATTGGGTTGCGCGCCTCTGGCTGCAAAGCGCTCTCCAAGTGGGAGCAGCCCGAATTTTACAGACGCCTCTGTGACTATAAAGTACGTAATACCTTATATTCTGTGATGGAAATCAGGGGGTCAGAACCAGCGCTTGAAATATGATCTAGATGTTTAGAGGGTCACCTGAATGTTTCAGGGGGTCAGACCCAGCCCATGAAGCATGCCTCTAGATGTTTAGAGGGTCACCTGAATATTTCAGAACCAGCCCATGAAGCTGCCTCTAATATTTCAGGGGGTCACAACCAGCCCATGAAGCATGCCTCTAGATGTTTAGAGGGTCACCTGAATATTTCAGGGGGTCACAACCAGCCCATGAAGCATGCCTCTAGATGTTTAGAGGGTCACCTGAATATTTCAGGGGGTCACAACCAGCCCATGAAGCATGCCTCTAGATGTTTAGAGGGTCACCTGAATATTTCAGGGGGTCAGAACCAGCCCATGAAGCATGCCTCTAGATGTTTAGAGGGTCACCTGAATATTTCAGGGGGTCACAACCAGCCCATGAAGCATGCCTCTAGATGTTTAGAGGGTCACCTGGATATTCAGGGGGTCACAACCAGCCCATGAAGCATGCCTCTAGATGTTTAGAGGGTCACCTGGATATTCAGGGGGTCTTTATATGTGAGTGTTAAGCATTTGTTGGAAATTGTGTGCGTCGGGTGAACATTTGCTACGTTATGTGATGGATGCACTGGCCTGAAATCCAATGCGTCAGATGGGAGATCTGAACGTCATACTATTTATATAGACGCACATTTATGCCTAAGAATTAACACTGCAAAGTAACACAAAGTCCAGTGGAACCTCCATTATAAGACCTTCAAAAACAATCCAAAATGAGGTATTGTAAGGGAGGTAATTTTAATACTTACAAAGAAGGGCAATGTCTCAGAGAAGTAGGTCTTATGTGGGAGGGAGTCTTATAATGGGATGTCTTCTAAGGGAGGTTTCGCTGTAGGAGGTGACCCTTGTTGTGACTAGTTTACTTGGCCTTTTTTCTCAGTTGCCCGTACCTCATGAGATGGGCCCTTTACTCTGATGGTGTCCACCACAGCTGTACAATAACATGATTCTCTACAGTGATGGAAAGTCATAGTGCAGCTTAGCTCTCTTGTCTCAATGACTGAAAACCTGGGGGCCATTTGAGTCTATTGCGAGTCAAAGCCAACTTTGAGAGCTACAATCAAGTTCAAAACAGGTGGGAGAATGTGGAAATAGATGGGAAAATAGTGATAATAATTATACAATTAGAAAAAAAGGCAAATGTTAAGAAAAGCTCCCTCCTCTGCCCCTTCCATTCATTTCAGACGGTTTCAGGTTAGGAGTATTAGGAATAGGGTTAGGGATAGGGTTAGGGATAGGTAGTCATCAATGTTTGAGGGTGTATTTGACACTAAACTGACCCTAAGCCTATCCATAACCATATCCCAAACCCAATTCGTAACCCTAACTTGAAACCATCAAATCCACACACACACACACACACACAAATTATAGTATGTTATAAGATTGACACTTAACTCAATAACTGACCCTAAGCCTATCCCTAACCCTATCCCAAACCTTATTCCTAACCCTAACCCTAACTGATACCGTTTGCCGAAAAAAATCCCCAGACAAGCAGCATCAGTCTGTAACCAATCAGTTTGTTTGCCATGGGCCAAAGCTGAGGAGGAAAGTCATGGTATACAGTCCGCTTTTTACCAAACTCATTCATTCATTCATTCATTCATTCATTCATTCACTCACATTCATCCATCCATCCATTCATTCATTCATAAATTCATTCATTTTGTCTCTCCCAGGTGTTGGACTGCGTCATTCAGGCTCAGAAGGGGGACAGTCCAGGGGAGATCACTGATGCCGAGAACCCTGGCTGCAGCATCCTGTAGAGTGGTTCTCCCCCTTGGCCCATCGTTTTGACCCTGAGATGCTGTCTACCTCTCTCTGCAGCCGCCTTGCTTTAATTTTTAGCGTTACATCTGGATAGTCTGTGTGTGTGTCTGTATGTGTGTGTGTTGTTTGTGCCTTACAATGTTCCTGCTCGTAGGAAAATTATTAACTACTGTTTTTGTGTGTATTAAGAACATTTCTCAATATTTTGTTTTTGTTCCTAAGCATGTAATTTCACATTATTCTTGATGACAAGACTTAAGTGAAGACAATGTGACGCTATGAAAGTTCTTTTTATTTTCTGATAATTCAGTGGACTATATGAAAGAAATGGTGAGCTAGTGGCATTTGTTTGAACAAATATTTCCCTTGCGTGTTTTAAAAAAAAAATTTGGCTAAGGATCAAACAGGTACTTGAATTTTGACTGCATAAGTTATGAATTCACTTTTCTGTAGCTAAGATCATAATGAAAGCAAAAACAAAGCAAAGAGAACTTTCACCAAAAAAACAATGGCAAAAACCTCAAATAAATGGATATGAAAAAAAGAGCACTATTAAATATTTTTCAAGAAATCCACACCTCAACTTTAGCGATGGTGTTCATAATTTTGTCATTGCAGATTTAAATAAAGCCATATGGTGAGGCTGTGGAAGCAAAATGAATACAAAATTCAGCATTTTAAAATTAAAAGTCCAATGAAATTGGCCTAAACCGAATCCGTCCAATCAAAGTGAATGAGTTCAGAATTTAAAATTTGAAATAATTGAATGAAAGCCTTCAACTTAATATTTTCTTATTCCTCTAATCAAAATCCTTCTCTGTCGCGGCTGCAGAGAGAGGTTAATGGATGCATGAAGGTCGGGGTCACTGGGGCGCGATCTCCGCAGTCACCTGTCGTTACATGAAGACGTGCGCCTCAAAATTCGGGCGTGTGTCGGATGATGATTGGACAGGGTGGGGCGGAGATGGGCTTCACTATGCCAGCGTTGATGCATCACAGCATCTCTCTCTCTCTCTCTTGCTCTCTCTCTCTCTCTCTCTCTCTTCTCTCTCTCTCTCTCTCTCTCTCTCTCTCTCTCTCTCTCTCTCTCTCTCTCTCTCTCTCTCTCTCTCTCTCTCTCTCTCTCTCTCTCTGCTCTCTCTCTCTCTCTCTCTCTCTTTTCTCTAAACCATACTTTTTTTCAGAAAGTATGACGTTGTGACTATGGAATAAATGTTTGTTGCATGTTTTGTATGTTTTTATAAAAAAAATGTTTGTTTGTGTTATTTTTTTAAAAGACTTCACAGTCTTACTGTTTTCCAACTGTCCAAAGAACAGTTCCTTTGCCCAGTTTTTCATGATCTTCTCCTGTTAAGGTTTACTGTGTTTTTGTTTGTTTTGCTTGTTTCATTTTTCTTTTTTTCTGGGTGCGTATAAATCGTAGTTTAGTGGTGCTGAATGCTAAATGAATGTTGTTGTGTTCATGAGTCGTACAAAGAACTTCTTGCCTTCATTTTATTATATCGCAAAACATGTGCGGTGTACATTTGTTTTATGGTCTCTGTTGCAGTTGTAAATGCATCACTGCATCTCTTTCCAGTTTAAAAAAACAAACATGATTTTGTTCCTGTTTCATTTGGGTGTTCACAGAATACTGTTGTGAAGATACTTGCATGTGAAATGGGTGTCTGTCTGATCAAGTCTTCTAAGTGCAGCACGAACATTAACTCGATGCGCGTCTCAGGGTATCTTTCATGTTACGCAACTTAAATTTGTATACATTTCAATCGGTCTCTTTCCAATCTTTTTCTTCTCTGTTCTCTTTTTTTTGGTTTGGTTCCTGTAACAATCTGACATCTTTTGGTGGTAAATGGTAGGTCAGTGCCTGCACAGAAGATATATTCATGTTGGCAGTGGATGTGTTGCTACCTTTGCTTCATTAATGTGTGGCTCTCACGTTTCGACGATGTGTTGTGTGCGTGCAGAGGATGTTTTGTGTAAGAATGAAGGGCAGAAGCTTGACGTTGAACTCAGATGCAGATTGGGGTGTTGGTGTGCAAAGTAGCTGCATGCTCTTCAAGTTGAATGCCAAATTAAGGCTAACAACAATGTTAGGCAAAAGCGACAAGTTGTATGCTGTAAGTAACCTTTTGATGATGTAAGCAGACTTTGGTGGTGTATCATTCAGTGCCCCCTGTTATACTTATAGGTCCTTCCATTGCTCAAGTGCTCGTGGATGGTTTCATTGATCTTTGATTGTTGAAGCAGTCTTTGGTTTTGTGCTATTAAGTGGCATATGAAATCACATGGTTTGCTCTTTAATCTGATGATACCAATTTCTGACTACTATCATGCACGTTATAATGGCTCTTGTGTCTGTATGCTATGCTGTTTGTCTTCTGCTGTTGCTGCAGGACTCATATTTAAACACACAAGGTTTTCACTTTTTACTATTTTTTCTTTCTGTACACTTAGGTAGATTAGTGGAAGTTTACTTTGGAATTTGATTTGGATGAAAATATCTGGATCGTTTTGAAATGGGAACTATTTATTCAGAAACATTCCCCAGCGTGTAGATTTATAACTGGAAATGACAGCATAAAAGCAATAAAATGTATATGTATGTCGTCGACACTGAAAAGCTTAAAACTAAAAGAAAACTAAAGGATGTTCTGATTGTGCAAACATCTTTACACTTATACAATTATTCAGCTTAAAAAAATATAAATGCATGGATGCTCCTTAGTTGCAGGATGTTCTGAATTGCAGGATTTTTAAATTGCCTAGAGCCGGCATCACCGGATTATGAGAATTTGAGAAACAATGATTTTCTTGTGCACACACACACACACACTTGTAGAATAAAAAGGGCCTATATAAGCATTTGCTGTATTCAAAGAGCAGTAAATGTGTGTGTGCTGCTCCTGCACTCTGCCGGAGCCGCCCCCTTTGCAGGATTTTTTTAATTTCCCAGGAGCACCCATGTAAATGCTTGGATAAAATGAACTAATGTTCCCGTACAGTAATCGTGTATTTTTTAGTGTTGTGTGTACCGGTATGTGCCATTGTGAGTGTTAATAAACCATTTTGGAAAAGGAACTCCTCATTCTGGTCTTTATGTTAACATTGCAACGATGCAAGTTTCCGTATTTTGTGTGATGTGGTTCATATTGTACATGCTTGCTGTCACGTTTTGTATTGTACCGATGGAAAATCAGCTTAGTGTTTTGGGTAAAACTGAAAGACTGACTCTCAAACTAGGGGGCGTTGCACCGCTCTGTGCTGCAGCCAAAGGGATTGGTTGGTCTTTGGGGACCACCTATTCTTAAAGCCACCTATCCTAAGATCTTCTTGGGAATGAGAGTGTGGATGTGTCTTGGGCAAGATGTGTGTTGGATTTTTAGATTAGGACACACACACACGCACGCACATACCTAGTGTTGTTACAGACTTGAGCGCATAAAAATGCTCTATTAAGTATTATGACCATCAAATTAAGTCGAAAGAAGTGAGTCTAGTGGGGTTTGGAACAACTAGCTATCAAATTGGTTAATTACAATTTATACCAGGCAGCGGGATTTCTCCCTGCTCTTATTGACTTTCAACTGCCGTGTTGGTTTTTTATGTGCGTAAGGCACACAGGTCAGACTTGCTGTAAGTCCCCATCCAAAGGACTTAACGTTCAGTTCAATATTTCTGTCAAACTTGAAAGAAAGGAAATGGCGGGGATTCAAATCCAGGTCACTCGAACCACTCTGCCATCCCAAAACATTTCCAGAGAAATCCTGCTGCCTGGTATGACCAAATCGATCGCTAGGTTTCCCAAGCCTGCCCCGTCCTCACCCTACCATCCCCCTCCCCACCCCACCCAAAAAGGGTAGGCGTTGCGCTTGCGGCGACGCGCTCTCCAAGGGAGAGCAGCCCGAATTTCAGAGATGTACGTCTCTGTGACTAAAATATACCAACTACCAATACCAAATGCCATCTTTCCTCGGCTTTGAACCCAGTCTATAACCATAACGTTCTTGATCAGCATTACCCAAGGAAGGCAGTGGGGCTACTGTTTCTTGAAAGGGCCAGTAGCAAGGTCAGAGCAAAGGGAAACCCGTTGGGCATACCGCTAGTGCACAATACACTTCTTCTTCTCCTTAGGCAGCCAACTTCAACACGCTGAAGGTTCTGCTGCTCTTTAGGGGGTAGTACGAAAAAGAGAAAAATAGCAAAAGATAGAGTACAAAGCGAAATGATAACATTATGGGGAAATAGAAAGAAAAATGAATGCAAGATAGTCAGGAAATAATTGAAGTATTTACAGATACACAGTTTACTATGTAGAAAGAATTAATGAAATTTAAAACCGAAAAAAGTTAGTTAGATATAATATGTGAAGATTTGATTTGGGAGGGGGGATGGAGGGGGTTGGGGTGGGTGGGTGTGATAGAGGGATGGACGAGTTCAACACGCACAATCTGTTTCTCTCACTTTATCTGGTGAAAGTGCTTTTATGAAAAGTATCGGTCATTCAGTGAGCACAACTGGCTAATCTTCACAACAGTACACTCATTATGCTGGTGTCAATCATGTGTTAGATAAAGAAAGGTCCGTTCATTGATTGAGGCCTAATCAAAACCCGAAGATAACAGGGAATGGATGTAACAATTCACATTTGTTCGTTTTGTCTAACTCGTATCCACCCTATTTCTTTGCTCTCTTCTTTGGGATCCGTGTTATTGTGGGACTGAATATCTCTCTCTCTCTCTCTCTCTCTCTCTCTCTCTCTCTCTCTCTCTCTCTCTCTCTCTCTCTCTCTCACACACACACACACACACACACACACACACACACACACACACACTCTCAGTTGCCCATCAATTAACTTCAATAAGGCGAAAATAATACCAACATTAAAACACCTCTCTCTCTCTCTCTCTCTCTCCTCTCTTTGAAAGAAAACCGAAGAGGACAGAATCTGTATAAGTGAAACGGGAAAGGACAAAACGGTGGAGAGGCTAAGTTAGCCACAGATTATCACTGTCCAGTTTTCAGTTAGGTGAAGGTGAGATGACCCTTCACTGGTTGACATCAGCCTGGAGTTGGGGACAATGGTAAACGGTGGAGAGGCTAAGTTAGCCCCAGATTATCACTGTCCAGTTATCAGCTAGGTGAAGGTGAGATGACCCTTCACTGGTTGACATCAGCCTGGAGTTGGGGACAATGGTAAACGGTGGAGAGGCTAAGTTAGCCCCAGATTATCACTGTCCAGTTATCAGCTAGGTGAAGGTGAGATGACCCTTCACTGGTTGACATCAGCCTGGAGTTGGGGACAATGGTAAACGGTGGAGAGGCTAAGTTAGCCCCAGATTATCACTGTCCAGTTATCAGCTAGGTGAAGGTGAGATGACCCTTCACTGGTTGACATCAGCCTGGAGTTGGGGACAATGGTAAACGGTGGAGAGGCTAAGTTAGCCCCAGATTATCACTGTCCAGTTATCAGCTAGGTGAAGGTGAGATGACCCTTCACTGGTTGACATCAGCCTGGAGTTGGGGACAATGGTAAACGGTGGAGAGGCTAAGTTAGCCCCAGATTATCGCTGTCCAGGTATCAGCTAGGTGAAGGTGAGATGACCCTTCACTGGTTGACATCAGCCTGGAGTTGGGGACAATGGTAAACGGTGGAGAGGCTAAGTTAGCCCCAGATTATCGCTGTCCAGGTATCAGCTAGGTGAAGGTGAGATGACCCTTCACTGGTTGACATCAGCCTGGAGTTGGGGACAATGGTAAACGGTGGAGAGGCTAAGTTAGCCCCAGATTATCGCTGTCCAGGTATCAGCTAGGTGAAGGTGAGATGACCCTTCACTGGTTGACATCAGCCTGGAGTTGGGGACAATGGTAAAATGAGAGCTGTACAATAAATACTTTTTTTTTTTTTACTGTAATAGAAAATCAATCATGATTCAGTTTAGTCTTTAGTAAAAACAAAAAACAAACTATGAGCGCACGTACACACGACTTTTTATTTTCGCACAGAAACCCCGTGAATAAGTACAGGAAGGACATGCATTTCCGTGGCGGAAACGCGTCCGCTTATTTTTTCCTTCTTTCTTTTTCTTATTCACGGGGTTTCCGTACGGAAATAAAAAGTTGTGTGAGGGGACATCTCGCTCTTGGTGCTGCAGCCAAAGGGATGGGTTGGCCTTTGGGGACCTTCCACAACACAAGCTGTCCTTAAGTCCTTTTGGGAGAGTGGGGATGTAGCCAGGGCAAGGCATCTCCACACAAAGCACATTCCGGCCCTGCCCTCCAGAAGAGCAGCTGCCTCCTCTGCTACCTGGCAGTCATGGTCGGAGACGACAGAGTGTCCTGCCTTGTCAGGGCCGAGGCGCACTGCTGAGGCTGGCGGGGTGTCTGGGTGACAGTCCAGCCAAAACAACGGTTGATTATGGCGGCATTGGCAGGTAGGAGTGTGTGTGTGAGTGAGTGTGTGTGTATGTGTGTGTGTGTGTGTTGCAAAGATTCCTTGTTGTCCACATCCTCCTTGGTTAGCTGAGGAAGCTGAAATAATTCACTCTTATGGTGATTTTAATAAAACTGATAATCCTCTTCATCTATCTTCCTTAGCTAAGGATCTCATATATTCTGAATATAATTCGTATTTACATATCTATACAGATGGGTCAGTTTCAGATAGTTCCAATGCTGGAGCTGCTTTTGTTATTCCAAATCTTAATATTAGGTTGTTCTATCTTTACATCTGAGCTGTATGCTATTATGAAAGCTATTGATTTTGTTTTAGATATGCCTCCTCTGTTATATAAAAATATTCTCATTTTATCTGACTCAAAATCTGCTTTAATGGCTTTGAAAAATCGTTCATATTCTAATCGTCCAGATGTCATATGTGAGATTTTATTACTAATCCATCAGTTAATTATAAGAGGCTCCTTCATAACTTTATTATGGGTTCCTGGGCACAGTAATATACGTGGGAATGACTTAGCTGATGTATGCGCCAAAGATGCCACAACAATTTCACACGTTGTTCAAAACTGCATCATTCCTCTTTCTTCATCTGAAGCAATTAGTATTTTTTCTAAGTCAGTTTGGAATATGCGTAAAAAGCAACATTTGGAGGACTCAATTCGTAAACAAAGATGGGATCTTTGTACGCCCACTGCGTCTTGCACTAGTCCACCAGGATCAATTCCAAACATAAATTTAATTCATAGATTGAGAGTTAATGGATGGCTTTGTAGATTTCTCCAACCTACACCGATGTGTACATGTGGGCAACCAATAGATGTATTTCATTTCATATTTGATTGTATTAGTACAAAGAATCTTTTTCAGCCACTTTATGATAACATTTTTTCATCAAATCTTCCGTTAACAATGTCCAGTGTTTTTAATCCTAATAAAGAAAATGGATGGAATCTTGCTTTGCTGGCCGTTTGGCTGATAAAATCTCATCCTCTCGGAAGATTTTTTTAAATTTACTTCTTTTAATCATACATTTCTTTAAAATCAGTTTGGATTGAGCATTTATTATTCTTGTAGGGCAAAGCTTTATAACTGTTCGACCCTTATAAGTAAGCTTAAATAGTCTCATCCTGAAATTTTCAATTTCCTGCGTACTTTTTGTCCGTCACCGAAGGTGAACGGACTTTACGAT
>CM065710.1:21189104-21194104 GCA_017654935.2 Phymorhynchus buccinoides
CACATTCACATTTTTTAAACATTGACTAGTTGGTTTATTGGCTTACACGATACATGTTGTAATCAATAAATGACGATATTTTAATAACCTTGACCTTGAAATTTGATCTTGGAAATTCCATTTTCATATCTTAGCCGTATCTTTTATATTGTCGTAGTTAAGGATCCAAATCTTGTCAGGTTGGTTCATCAGGAAATATGTTAGACCTAGGTATAACGTCATGTATATGACATGCATACGGCGATGATGTACTGTTGACTTTTGGTAACCTTGACCTTTACTTTGACATGTCATGTTAAATAGGGCGAAGTGTTTCAAATAAACTAAGACATTATATTCAATGTGACAACATTGAGTACTGTAAAGTACCGTGTATAAGCCCATGTTCGTTAAAACGCCCACCCCAACAGGGGTACTTACCGAAGAAATTACCACCTCCCACTTTGGAGCAAAATTTTACACAGGGGTATGTACATTGTGGCCTACACACCTACACACACCAACACGACACACACACACACGCACACACACACACACAAGCACACAAACACACGCGCGCGCGCGCGCACGCACGCACATACACACCACAGCTGTTTTGGGAGATTATATATTTAGAGAGAGAAGAGCTGAGGGGTGTCATTAAGAATTGTGTCCTGGGGGGAGGTCGTTAAGAAAACTGAGTGTGTCCTGGCCCCCACCTGTAGTACACACTAGACACCTACATAGGGTCGATTATTTTGCATCATCTTACGCACACACACACACACGCCGCGCGCGCGCGCACACACACACAAACACACACACCACACACAACACACACACACACACACACATCTCAATATTCATGGACATGCGAGGCGCATACACACACACACACACACACACACACAAACTCCACACAAAAACGCACACACACACACACACCACACACACAAACAACACACACACCAACAAACACACCACACACACACACACACACACAAAAACGCACAGCACGCACGCACAAACACACCACAGCTGTTTTGGGAGATTATATATTTAGACAAGTTCATTTTATATTTTCAGAAGTTTTTTGTTAGGCCAACATTAGTTTACCACAAGTAACTTTTCATAAAAAATAAGTCAAAAATATGTTGTACAAAACCAGTTTAACGTTAACTTTGAGTAATGTTCCGTGTTCAAAAAAGCAAAGCAACTGTGCTGATCTACTTTTTCTTTCACTACAATGGGGGAGGGACAGTGCATTATGCAAAGACATAAGGTCCGAAACAGATATCTCTAGGTCGAAACAGCTGTCTTTGCATAAGGCACTGTCCCTTCCCCATTGAAAGAAAAAGTAGATCAGCACAATTTTCTTCTCTTTTTTTTCTTTTTTTTTTGAACTCGGAACGTTACTCAAAGTTAACGTTAACTGGTTTTGTTTCTGAGGTTCACAAATAAAGACATTGGACACATAAAAGTTTTATGAAAGCAAACTATTCTGCATTTCAAATGCACTAACTTTTCAGTCCTTCAGAGTAGGGGTACGGAGCTGGCTATTCACTGAGATTTTTCTTTCATACTATATATACTACTGGCAAAAAGTTAAGGGCCTGCCACTTCCAATGACCAGACCACAACACCACAGCAAATTTCAAGAAAACCTGTTTCAGAATGATCAAAATTTATTCAACAACAAATTAATTTCAATATTGAACGAAATCAACAATTTGGACGCGAACAGTGAGCTTTAATGTCCAGTCACCCTCCTTCAGCAAAGTCACAAAAGCCACCGGTGAAAACTGCACCAGTCAGTACCGCGTGTGGCCACCGTTTGCTGCCAGGCATTCAGCGCAGCGTCGACGCATGGAGTCCACCAGGGTTCGTAGAGTGTCCTGCGGTATGGCCTGCCACTCCTGCTGAAGGAAAAGAATGAGCTGAGCCACGTCAAACAGGAGGGGGGGGGGGGGGGGGTTGGGCTACCCTCGGCCAAGGGACAGCCCAAATGTGCTCAATTGGAGCCAGATCGGGTGAACGAGGTGGCCACTGCATCCTGATGATCCCCTGTTGCTGTAGATAATCGTCCACGACACGTCCAGTCTGCACGGGCTCTGCGGTGACCTGGAGTTAGGGGTACTCGGACTGCTGGTCTCCGGGAAGACAGCAAGAACTCGTGCAAACGGTTGCAAACTGTCCTTCTGCTGACATTGACGTTCGAAGCCTGCATGAGCTCACGCCTCAGGGTGGATGAGGTGACGGTCCGATTGCGTTGGGCGGACAGCATGAGGAATCGGTCATCCTGTCTGTTGGTACACCAAGGACGACCTGGTCGTGACCGATCCTGTACACTTCCAGTTTCCTGGAACCTCTCTAAGAGACGTTGGATAACGGAGTGAGACACGTTGAGACGCCTGGCAACCTCGCGGACAGAAATCCCCTCGTCAATCAACGCTAAGGCGCGTCCACGATCTGCAGTGTCCAGTCTTAGCCTATGAGCCATGCTTTTTGAACTGGCTTGAAAGGCTATTCATTCTACTGATTTATAGCCAAAGACGGCTGAAATGTGTTCATCTTAGACGTGCCTTGCACGTGCATCATGAACCAACATGGACACTTCGCCCTTTTTTCAAACACATTTGTTACCACAGCCACATATGTTGCAGATTTTTCATGCTTTTGGCACGTGCAGCTGAACCCCATCTTGTAAAGCACTGGGCTGTTTGGTGTTGTGCATCCATTGAGGTGTCTGGTCAATGTTTGTAACAGGGCTTGGGTAATTGTTAATTTGTTTCAGGTAAATTAATTACAATAACAAGAAGGGACCTCAAAATGAGAGCTGGACCTTAACTTTTTGCCAGTAGTATAATATATACATATATATGTCCTTAAAAATTTGCTGTCACAAATGGCAAGATCTATTCCTTCTGTTGCTAATAGCTAATATAAAGCACACAACAGAAGGAAACCAAGAGCCGCGGAACTACTCTTCCGTAGGACGTCATGGCGAGCGTCACTCACGTCACAAGCTTGTTTTCGTAGGGTACCTCTTCAATTTCTTTGCCTGCAGCTTTCTGAATTATGTCATGTTGTAAAATACGTTATGAACGGGTTCTGATTGGCCCAGACAAAAAGTTCAGAGCATCATTGATTTACAATTTGTGATAGTTTTTTCATAAAAATAATAAAACAGAAAATACCGTCGCTCACGTCACAGCGTTACACCGTGAACAGAATTGACCTGTGCTGGGAATACAATAATCCAAAATGTTTCCTATCTGTCCAAAACAGAAGTATTTCACTTGGAGTATTTCTCTGTGTTTGAATTTTTCAAAAGTGTTTTCTTTCAAAGCCTGGGATTTGCTTTTAGTGGGGCAGATAACAGTAACTTTTACCATGAATTGTGCAAAATGTGATACAAGCACCAATTTTGGCATGGTAGTTCCCAAGGGTCTACTGAGCAAATCTGCCCGACGTGCCATTTGAAAATCCAAGATGGCGGCCATTTTTCAAGATGGCCGCCATCTTGGACTGCCGAGAATGATTTTACTCCTACAAATGCATGTATTTGGTCGATTTGAGCGACCTTGGTGTCAATTTTTATGTTTGCTTGCATGCTGCGTCTCATTTTTATAGTTTTAAAAGGCTACAGCGGAGAGTTTTACCATTTTTGCCTATTTTGCTTAGTTTTGCTATCTTTTTCTAGTCAGTCAAGCTCAGTGGAGATAGCAGGGTGAAGAAAATTCCTGAGCTTCCTGAAGCATTCACCAATGTCAAACCAGTATACATTACGAAGAAGCCCAATCTGTGTCAAGCCAATTGTACCCACCGCCCCTCGCAATCCAGTCACACCTGCGTGAAGAGTACAGATGGCTGGAGGAAGTGCTTTTCATCCAGACTGTGGGCGATGCTCTCAATATCACATGGGCAGCCCACCATGCTATGCAGAAGAGAAGCCAGCCTTTTGAAGTGAGCATAACATCCCTGCTGCCTTTGATACGAGACCAGGCTCACTCAGTTGCAACCATCAAGCATGCCATGGAGAAGATTCGAGATACAGTGGCTTTCCTCAATCCTGGACAGACCCCAGTCGTAGCTGCTGACCAACAAGTGTATGCACTGGCAAAACAAATACAATGGCAGTGGCCTGAGTATGGGGAGGACAAGTTTGTCATCATGTTCGAGGGACTTCACATAGAGAAGGCTGGCCTCGGCTCCCTTGGAACACTACTGGAAGACAGTGGCTGGACCAGTGCTATTGCTGAAGCAGGGGTGGCCTCATCAGGTACTGCAGAGTCATTCCTGACCACATCAAGTATCACCAGGACAAGATTGGCCCACCAGATCACAGCATGCAGCTTGTACAAACTGAAGAAAGAAGCCTACCAAGTCTACTCTGAGGAGTCTGGCACATCCACTCTGTCCTTTGAAGCGTGGTGTGATCAGCGAAGACTTGAGAGCCCACAGTTCCAGTTCTGGCATTTGGTGTTAGACATGGAGCTGGTCATGTTCCTGCTGATACGTTCTTTCAGGGAAGGAAACTTTGACCTGTACCGGGAAGCACTCTGAGAACTCATCCCCTACTTCTTCGTGAATAACAATGTCAACTATGCCCGGTGGCTTCCAATTCACTTCAGAGACATGATGTCTCTTGAGCAGCAGCATCCAGACATAGCCAGGGAGTTGCACAAAGGAAACTTTGTTGTTTACAAGTCCAGAAGAACACCATGAACAGTCCGTAAGTGCCCAGAAGTCTTTCCTTGTGAAAGTGGAGGCATTGACCACAGTGTTGAAGGAGATGGACAACCCTTTCCAAGAAGAATTAGCTGATCTGCTGGTGCTAGAGTCAAACAACATTGCAGACACAGCTGTGGCTGAACTAGTTGGTTCCCATCACATGAGAGGCAAGGAGAAATTCCAGTCATTCTTAGAGGGCTTGGAGAATGAAGAATGCACGTTCTATCAACCAATCAAGAAGAGCAAGGCTTCTTTCTCCAAGCATGAACAGGCAGCCAGCAGTTCTA
>CM065710.1:21199104-21214104 GCA_017654935.2 Phymorhynchus buccinoides
AAATCCTACTCGCATTGTTTAACTCATCTATTGCCTCATCTACCTACATGTTATATGTCAAGCGAATGTTTACATCTCACTTTTATGATTTGTTCGTTTATTGGCTTGCCTTGAAAATACTTGTTAAATATGTTTAAATCGAAGTTACTTTCTGACACGTACCAGAAGGGTAGTGCACAATGAAAATAAAGTAAACCCACTCTAGCTAACACCCCAACAACACAAATACAATGATTTCAAGTAGGCGTAAAAGCAAAATGCAATTTATTAAAAATGAAACCAATAATTTCCCTTTCACACAATCAAACCGCCGAACAAAGAAACCCCAGGTGATTTAAAACAATAGATAAACAATGTCCCCTTCTCCTCGGTTGGTTGCCTCCTGACGGCCTAACATAGATTCGCTCCCCTTGGAACTGCTGGTCTCGGATTCTGCGACTTGAACAAACCGGGGTGTAGCTGCGAATTGGGATTCGGAATGAGCGGCGTGGGAGCAACGCCACTGTGCGGCCCAGAGGATGGGGCAGCAAAAAAACACACACAACAAAAAACAAAAACAAACAAACAAAAACAACATCCTGCAAAGACACAAAATTACACGCATTAATATAAACATAGAATATCAATGATTTATGCATAGTTGTAGGCTTTGCGCCATAGCACTCAATGTTAAATAACATGAGAAAATAAACAGTCACAACAGTGGAAGGAGCTCACTGTATGACTTTAATAGCATGATTAAACTAACATTGACACAAGCCTAGCCGGGGTTTGGAAACATAACATAGGTTGGTTTTACCCTGACCCTATGCTTGCTTAACTCATGCACAAACATTTAAGTTTATGTGAGTTAACCGCAAACCAAATATTGTAACACTCACATCATCAGATGCTATGTTACTAAAAATAGACTACACATCAAAGTAAGCTGAATGAGAACAGTTTTTAGTGGAAAACTGACTAAAGACAAATGTAGGCCTATTGAGAGTTTATCGTTGAAGTAGCAAGATCAATCAAAGGGAATGCCTTATTAATACTATTAGGTGCTTTATCGAAGCCTGTTAGCACGAGTCAATGCCCTTGGTTATCTCTAGCGCGCGGAGTCGCGAAGAGCGCTTTTCCTTGTTCCGGGCCGATGACAGGTTGGCAGTTTGGCGTGATACTGTTGGATGCAGTTTGACAAGAAGAAAAATGGGCAAGGATTCATTGAAGGGGCAACCAAACAAGACATGCAGAGGCCACTACTGCTGTGCGTGCAGCAATTACCGTGGAAAAGTGATGGAAGATGGACGAAAAATATCACTACATCGCTTCCCAGCTGACCAGACTGTTGCAAACATTTGGAAACAGCGTGTGACGCTGACAATGAAAAGATTTGTTTTCACAGAGCACAGCAGGCTGTGTTCGGACCATTTTGAAGGGCGTGCCGGTCCTCAACCACCGAACGTAATCATCCCATCGCTGTTTTCAACAAAAGAATTTAAAACATCAAAGGTAATATAGTAAATATTTATTTTATTAATATAATTAAATATCCACTTCATACAGCTTTCGCATTGAATCTGTGGACCACACACCTTGTTACTTGTATTAATCAACATTACTTTGACACATAACAATGTTGTGTGTTTTTCTCGTTTTCTTATTTATTTGTTTGGCTCAGATGTGATTATTCAATGACAGACTCAGACTGCAAGTGCAACTGAGCAAACTGACTTCTTCTCCAGTAAATCTAACTTAAGTGACCTGACTCAGGACTGGCTGGGTCACTTAGCGGTAAAATCATATTTCAGGCCCCATTATTATATGTGCCAATTTCATGCAAGTTTCGCCTGGACTCGGGTAAGGGATAGGGTTAGAATCAGTTCTGAGCTATTTTCATCAAAGAGGAGGGGGGGGGGGGTTATGTTGTTGTTTCCTGGCTTAACGACTCCAGGGATCATCCCAACAGCCAGAGCACTTGAACAATTCAGTACAAATGCACCAGCTAGGGATGAGAACATTACGTGTGTGACCGTTTTTGATTACCCCGCCATGTGGGCAGCCACACTCCATCTTCGGGGGAGGGGGTGTTTATGAATTAACTTTATCCCTAAAAACAGCCGCTCAAAGTCAAAACAACAGCGTGAATGCTAAGCCATCGGTCTTCCTTTCGGCACCGTTTAGACCAATTTAGCGGACTGTGCAGCAGTGGAAATAGGCTGGAAATTGTTGAATGAAATAGGCTCTCACTTCTCACTCTAATTTCAGTTTGTTTTTTGTTGATTTTTCCCCAATTATGTTTTGGGTATTAAAAATAAAATAGTCGTAAACTGATTTTAACCCTATCCCTTACCTGATTCAAGGTGAAACATGCATGAAATAGGCGCAGATAATAATGGGGCCTGAAATAGGATTTAACCCACTTAGCTTCTTCTTTTTCTTACATATAGTGTCCTCCATCAACAATTTTATGATGACGTGGGGGGTTTCCAACTAAACAGTAGACTTGTGTACACATAGAAGACTTGCTGCCCAGATGATCAGGTCAATGCAGGATTGAATGGGAGGACTGGGTGAGAGGGGGGTGGGCATAATTTGGGGAATAGGCCTGGACAAGGGGTATGGAGTTGAGGCAACGGAAAGGTGAGGACAGGGCAAAGGGGGGGGGGGGGGGAGGAAGGAACGAAGGGGGGGGGGGGGAGGGGGTAGTAGGTTTAAATCTGGGATTTGAATACCTCCACTGAGGCTGATATATGCTTCTGGTAGAAGAGTTCTACTCACACTGTCAGTGTCCCACACAGCCCTGGGAAAGAATGAGTACTTCCAGTCTCACGATTAGGGTATGACATCTGTACACATTTTCTGCGGATGCTGTGAAATTACATTTACAGTGACAAAATAATCAGCAAATCATTGAGGTTACTTAATACTAGAAAGTAAAGGGGAAATAATGTTCCACACAACACACAAATGGCAATCCATGCTTGTTTTTAAAAAGAAGTAATCTGGTAGTATGCCAATCATACATGTATTTAGCAGACTACATAAGCAGAGCTTCAGATTGTTTTTAAACTTCATGGGTCATATGACCCCTTTAATTGCAGAAAATGATGGGTCAATGTCCAGAATAATGGGCCAATAAAAAGTGTCACTGTTGGGTGTTGTATTAAACTTGAATAATTTATTGTAATATTCTTGATGATTTTTATTTGATGATTATTTATCTGTTCTTGTGTACCACAGATCTGCGAAGCTGACAAGGACAACTTTTTGACTGGTTGTGGGAAACTGTCATCAAGGAGAAACTCATGTGGTGGCATTCAGCAGTCCAACAGATGTTCCAGTTTGGCAAGTCCAATTTCTTCAGTAAGTTAACTCTTTATTATCCTAGATGTCTTTTACCTACAATGTCTTGCCCAATGAGTTTATTAATGACCGACCGATATTCCAGTCTGACACATCCCTTTTTAATCTGTAATTTCATAAAATTCTTTATTGTCCTTTGGCATTGTACAACGCACATGGAAACTTGTCTTCCACCGTGTAAAATAAGATGAATATGAAATAAAAATATTAAATAAAAACATGAAACGTAACTTTACATTTAAACAATATGTAACTCACACACACACCCAATCATTCATCTACTCTCCGCTATCTTGCTCACTCATGCAACCCACCACCACTTTTCCCTTCTTTTTTTGACCTTTTTTCTTGTTCCCCTTTTTTCATTTTTTTGTTTTCATCCTCTTGTCTGCTTGACTGACTAATATGGACATTTCCAAGAGCCTTAAGTGTTGTTGTTTGATACAAAAATGTCTGGGTTTCTGTGTAACCTAGTGTTTGGTGTATACTAACACATTCATACCGTGTGAAGTTGGTGTGTGTGTGTGTATGCGTGTGTGTGTGTGCAGTAGAACCTCCCTCATAAGATCGCTCCTAGGTTCCATTGTACAACTTGTGCAGTGAGTTAATTACTGAGTTCATTAAGGTGATTTGTGTAACAAAACAAAAACAGAATGCACATTTATTCATAGGGAAAAAACAATTTTAAAACAAAAATATGCATATTTCATGCCAACTTTATCTGACTTCAGTTTTTAATTTGCTCAAATTATCGTAATTTTAAATACACACAATAGAATCCATGTGTTCTTTTCCCCTCCTACGCAGTTTCAGTAACACGCAAAGTACCATACTTTTCTGACTCTAAGGCGCACCCTCCAACTGTCACTCATAATTCATATTTTGTTAGGTTTTCTTGCTATATCAAATTATAAGTAGTCATATTACGAGGGGAATTAGTCTCACTTTTGGGGAGTAAAAATATCACCTTATTGTTAGAAAAATACAGTATTTTGTTTTTCTAAGACAATAAAATATAGAATTATGAGGGGGAAAAAATCTGAAGTATTGTACAATTAAAAACAAACCTATTGTCAGGCCATTTTTTTTGTTTTGTTTAGGGACAATTTGCTGCTACTGCTGAAGCTGCTTTGCTTGAGAACCCAGCACACAGGATGGAGTTGCAGGAGGTTGGATCTGCCTCTGATGAGGATGTAAGTGACCTGAACCTCATACATTATTCAGGCATGGTAGACCTCCGCGAATTGCGGAAAAGCCATGAAAATTTGACACCCCCCCTCAACCAAAAAAAGCCGGGCGAAAAACTCGCTCGGGTGCCTAAAAATTACGTGCGTTAAAACCTATGCAATCGCTTCGCAGAACCGGATGTGAATGACTGAACAAGCAACTTCCCGCCGAAGTTAGCAGTCATGCGCGGCCTAGCTCACGCCGCACGTTTCCAGATTTGTGATCCTAGTGCTTCTTTTTCTTCTTCTTCTTCTTCTTCTTCATTTTGACGCCAAACTTCATCATTTTAGTTTGAGTCGACATCTTTCAAATGAAATGCAGAATCGGTTGGATATTCTTCCGCGAAACTCACTTTGCCCCCACCACCATGCCTGATTATTATTAGAAATAAATATGTGTGGATGTGTTACTGTGATGTCACAGAGTAAGAGTTGCAACTGACCCAGTTCAATGGATTGATGTAGACTGTGACGCCTTTTCAGTTAATTTTAGCTACTAAAATTCTCTGTGACTAGAATATATTCCAAATACCAAATTGAACGGAAATTTGTATCCTCATATACTTTTGATAGGTCCTCATTTTGTTCTGAAATATGTGGTAAGCATGGCAAATATATATACAATGGATTCCTGCCAACTAAAAACTGCATAACTCATAAAGACTTCATAACTCACCATAATTTTTAGGTCCCATCTTAACCCCTTCAGTACCGGCTATCAGCTGCGCATACGCAGCCGGTATGCAGCGCGTTTTTGGAATGCGGCAATAGCACCGACATATATATACCGGTATACAAACGTCGGTGGGAAGTATTGATGCATTAGACTTAGAGAGCACATATACACTTCGGCACTGAAGAGGTCAATCATTTGTATGCAAAAAAGTATTTTTATCTCAAAATATTGGCTATATCTCAAAATAAAATGTTGGTCCTTTCAATTTTGACTTATCTGATTTCTAATGTATAATTATTTATTTTTTAATCCATGGTTTATACCTTCCCTTCTCTTCCTTTTTCCCAAAAATAAAGTGTAGCTTGAAGTAATTGAAATGACAGAACTGACTACCAATATTGTTCTTTCTCTCTCTCTCTCTTTTGTATATTGTGTTATTTAAGTGGTGTATTCATCAGGTTGGGTGTTTTAAAGTCTTGAAATTATTTTATATTGTTACAGGATCTTGAGAGACAGACACCTGTTGTTGGGTGCAGCATCACGCCATATGTGGCATCAGTGTTGATGCACGACTATTGTGGACCTGTGCTCAAGGAAAGCCTCCCTACAAGTTGTGCTGCATCTTCCCAAGTTGACATAAGTGATTTTGTCACTTTCTGTGACGCTGCAACACAAACAGATGTGCCGCGAAAGCAAACAGCAGACACAGGTATAAACTGTGACATGAAGAAGTTGTGTGACAAAGGCATTCAGGTTGGAGTGGAACAGTTTGAGACCGCCACTAATACAGATTTACCAGCAATGACATTTGAAGATGTTGCTGATGATAACCAAAAACTGATTTTCTATACTGGCATACCAAACAAGGATGCATTTTTGGCAGTTTTTGATGAACTTGCACATGATGAAAAACATCTGAAATCTCAAGTGGGTAAAAGAGAAAATCTACGCTACATGGATGAATTTTTCATGTTCCTCATGAGACTTCGTCTTGGTCTTCTTTTACAAGATCTCGCTGATCGTTTTCGCATTAGTTTGTCAACGTGCTCAAATGTATTTTCTGCTTGGACTATGTTTCTGCACACAAATTTGGTCCCCCTCATTCAGTGGCCTTCAACAGAAGACATATTTGCATCTATGCCAAGGGCTTTTCAGACTCATTTCCCCAATTGCAGGATTGTGATTGATTGTACAGAGATATTCACTCGCAAACCATCTTCACTTGTGTCACAGACTTTAACCTATAGCCATTACAAATCGAACATGACCTGGAAGGCCCTCATTGGCATTACTCCATGTGGAACTCTTTCGTTTGTCTCTGACCTTTGGCTAGGCAGCATCAGTGACCAGCAAATAGTTGTGAAGTCTGGCCTTCTGGATTTGTTAGACAGAGGTGATGCAATAATGGGTGATAAGGGTTTTGACATTTCAAGGTTCACAACTGAAAGAGGAATTCAGTTAATAACCCCACCAAGAAAGAATAAATTGAAGAAAATGACTCCAGAACAGATCATTCAAACAAGGCGCATAGCTTCCCTCAGGATTCATGTGGAACGATACATGGCCAGAGTGAAAACATTCAGAATATTAAGTGATGTTCTTCCAACTTGTCTTTATCCCAACCAAGTTTGGAAAGTTTGCAATGCTCTGACAATGCTATACAAACCTTTAAATCCTCGTCGTTAACTGACCTCCGTTATGTTATATACTCCAATTTAAGACTGATTTTTCTGGACTTTTTGGAAGTCATAATAATTGAGACCTTTTTGACTGTACAATACATCGAAGTTGACCAATTTTGAGTTATGTCTATGTTTTGCACATGGTCGCTTGGCGACATGCAACTTATAAAATAGTTCCGTTTTGACAAATTATGTTAACCTTGTGTTGAAATTTGCTTTTCGTCCTTCAGCTGTAATATGCTTTTTGATCTGAGACGATACTGTGCATTTAGCATTGGGATTCAATTTGTATGTCAGTGTAGACTAAACAATTTGTTTGACTAAAAAGCCAGGTGAAATTGTTGTCCATTGTGTGTAGGATTAAACAAGACTGCCAGGAACTGTAAAATGGGTTGTCTGGTCAAGTTTTTGTTTTGGCAGGTTTTTCATTATTGCTCAAGCTTATGAGTCAGGTGCAATATTTTGCTGAATTATTTTGCTTCATACTCATAGTGTATTCAAGAGCCGATCCCAGGAATCGGGTAGTCAGTTAAGAGTGGGAGAGAGAGAAACAACACCAGCGACACTCCTAGCTGCGGGCTTTCGCCTGCGCCAGCTTAGTTTTTCCCTCCTTTTGCGTTTGAAAAGGGATGCTTTCGCTGCGAGCGCCAAGCAGAAACTGACATTTTTAGCCTACTGCTTGCTTATATAGTGCTGCGCTGGCTTTAACAGCTTCTGCCAACACTGCTTTGTATTACTTATTGGCTCGTTTGTATGATTTTCACAAGCATTTGTGTACTTGCTATCATCAGGATCATGACTGACGCCATTTCGCAGTTTTATTATTATGTGGTATCAAACCAGCATAACTAATGAAATATTGCATAACGAACATTATAAAGCATGTCATTTAGCAAGAGCTACTTTAGCAAAAGAAATATGATTAAATGACATTGCAAAATTAGTGCAACAACTGCCACAAATGTAGATTTTGTTTGCACTAATATATTTTAATCAGCATCAGTCATGAAAATCTGCATTGTTGTGCAAACACAATCAATGTTAATTGGGTGGGTATGTAATGGCCCATTCACAGCTACAACTGGCACATAGCATATTATTTTACACCCTGGATACATTTTGGAAGGATAAAAAGTTTTAGCAAAGCTTAAAATTCATGTTTGTTAATTATACTTAGGTTGACTGTCATCGAAAACTGATGAGCAATTCTTTGTGGTTCATTGTTAACCCTTTCGCCGCCAGCCATTTAATAAAAAAAAATCATTAAAGTTACCTGAATCACAGAGGAAAAAAATATCAGCAAAATTGCACATTTTTCTGTGACATTAGGCCTATCCTTACCTCCCAAAATTAAGAAAATAGGGTCTTCAGATAACAGGCCCTGATTTTATGCTTTTTAGTGACATCGGTGTTAAACCATTGTGGTGCAAAAATGTGACATTGGCGGTGAAAGGGTTAAATGACTGTTTAATCCTGTAACGATGGCTGCTTTAATGTAGTCACATCTTTTTGTTAGCATATGAATTATATTATTTCATTTAAAATTTGTATATGCTATTTGATGACAAAGTCAGAATTTGCTGACATTAGCAACTGATTATAGCAGCTCCACAGCTTCATTATTTTGTCCATAAATTACTGGGTACTATTTTCAAACCATGTTTTATTTTTTAATTTTATAAATGTATGTACCGTATAACAGTTACCATCAACCAATGACTAAGCTATTTGGGTCATTGTTTGATGGATTCTAATCAAATCAGTGATGTGCCACTTTTTTGCTATAATCAGAAATCATGATCAAGTCTTTGCTAATGTTGGTTTAAATTAAAGACCTACAAAATTTCAGCTAACAAAACATATATATTATGTTAATGAAAATTAAAAGAATATAAGATGGTTTGGAAACATTTTATACAATGCAAGAACAATTTTGTGGCCCTGAGATTATGGAATTAACAATCGTCATAACTATGGTAAAAATTGCAGGTGAGTGGGGATCGGTGCACTTTAACTGCTCTGTTATATTTGTGTTGAGAAGCTTGCTGTCCTTTAGTCTTGTGGTTTTGCGATGTATGTTTGAACTTTCATTTAAGCTCCACTTGCAGCATTGAATGTGATTTTCAATTTCTTTATTTATGAAAATGGGCACTTTGTTTTATCAGTACAGAAAACCTGTCTTTATTATTAAGACTTTGTTTTAACCCTTTCACCGCCAATGTTGCATTTTTGCACCATAATGATTTATACCCATGTCACAAAAACTCAAAAAGCCTTGAAATCTAGATCTGTTGTCCAACGATCTTGTGTTCTTGATTTGAAGAGGTAAGAATAGGCCTTATTTTAAACATGTCACAGAGGAATCCCCAAGATTGCAGACAAAATCTTTTTTCTATTCATGTAAGTTTAATCGAAAATTTTGGCTAAAAAATGGCTGAGGCGAAAGGGTTAATGTTTTTGTTTTGACAATTTGAAAGTTTTTTTGTTTGTAAACGTACATAGCTTTTTTAATTCAGGACCGAGGTGTTCTGAGACTGGAATTGTGGGTTATGTGTGTGCTCATATAAGTGTGTACGAACTTTAATTATGATTAAAAGACATGGATTAATAAAAGACAGTATACACAAAAGTGCCAAAGGATATTCAAAATTGACTATGTGTCCTCTGTCATGCATGAAAGTGTTTTCCTTTCTTAATTTCTCTATTTTTTCATGTCCAAAGTTAAAGTATTCTTGGTTCCTTTGGAAGGCTACAATTATACGTTTTGTTAAATGTTTTGGTATGCAGCACTTCATTTTTGAGACAACATAAATCACAGTATCACAATCAATATTTCACAGTATTGCAATCTTATTAACACTAACAGTACTCACTACTGTATTTTTCGGACTATAGTATAAGTTAAATGAGTATAAGGCGATACATCTTCCCCAGACTCAGGCCCCTTCACCTTATAATATGACTGACAATAATCATAGTAAGGAGGAAAAAAAAGAACAAAATCTGAAATTTGCGTAAATTTTTGGGGGTGCGCCTTATACAAACATGGGCTTTATAGTCCCAAAAATAAGGTAATTATTAAGCAACTCATCAATCAGATTATGTCATTCAATCACAAGTCAATGTCGGTCATTTCATAAAGGAAAGTTTATTTTTTAACCCGAACATAAGTATTCTGAGCATGACGCTTTAACCCCCAGTCCCACATTCACGAGTTTACAGAGTTGTGGTGATGCACCTCGACCATACCAGATAGGATGATTTCTTCATTTGATAGTCCACAGTACCCAATGGCAGTGTCTAACTAAACACTAAAAGAAAAACATAAAAAGCTCAGTGGGGGAAAAAAGGAAACAGAATAAAATTAAATAGGGAAATAAAAAGATGAAAAGCTCAATGGTGGAACCAAAATGGGTTCAGAAATTAATTCAGAGGGTCAAATAAATTATAAAGACAGAAAAGTTAACAACAGGGCACTTTGAACGAAAGAAAGGAACTAAAACTGTTTGTGCCGACAGGAGTAGTATATTATGTTTCTGTAAACATATCTTTTTTAATGACAGGGCCCAATCCATAGGGGAAACTGAAAAGCACATCAAAGTTTACTGTCGGAAATTGACTGATCAAAATATATTACTGAGCTTGTGATCTTGTCACAATAATCTCATACATTAAATTTGCATGTATCCTGATGTCATCAAAAATACAAAATAAAAAGAAGCAAAGTGAGATTTGGTCATGTTTTATACTGTCAGTCATCACAAATTGATTATTTATAAGCACAAGTCATAGGTCCTGGAATAGAAATTATGTTCATGTTTTACGAACTAATAGCATATTGAGAATGAATTGGCTATTACACTATTTAATTTACTATACAGGGATTATTCTTCTTCCCGTCAATCGGCCAACTTCATCAGGTTGAAGATAATCACCAGTATTAAAAAAAAGAGAAAATGAAGGTCATCACACGACACCGAGACATCAAGAAAAATAAAGGAATAAATAATGTCATGTAACAAGATGGATCCCTGAAGACTTCATTCAAACCCATATAAAAAAACAAAAACTACCTCAACAGATTTTAGCCAAATTAACCCTTTCAATCGCCACTGTCGCCTCTTGGCACCACAGTGATTTATCACCCATGTCACTGAAAGGCATCAAATGAGGGTCTCTCATTAAATGGGATAGGCCCTATTTTTAGCATATCACGAGGAATCCCCAATATTGCAGACAGAATCCATTCTCTACCCAGGTAAGGTTAATGGAAATTTTTAGCGGAAAAATGGCTGGCTTTGAAAGGGTTAAACTTAAAGTAGAACTAGAAGTCAATTTTCAGTCAAGCAGTTTGTTGTACTGATTACGGTATTAGAAGCCGCATAACAGTGGCAGGGTGGACTTACTTTGGGTGCAATTTTCTATTTCTCAGTATGCGTGAAGAAAACATTTCAGGGACTACACCACTAACAAAGAAAGAACGCAGCTTATGTTGCATGGTCTTCCAGAGATCCTCATCAATACTGATACGTTCAATGTGGATGTCGGAGACAGTCCATACCACAAAATCGCACCACTTCCTGCCTGTGATGCCCATTTGCCCCTGTACTTGGTAAAAATAAGGGTGGGAGGTTTTCAGCTTCACCTCTTCCCCCTTAAGGGCACAGCAAAAGCTCTTGTCTGCACAAGCTTCCTGGATGGACCGAGTGGACCATGTGTATGGGCACTTCACCTCCACAAGACCCAGAGGAGGTACACAATCGGGACAATGAACCAGTCCGTCCGGACTGGTTGCCAAGAATGGGAGATCATGATCAACAACAAGGCCACAGTCAGCAACAGACAAGTGTGGATGAGATGTTGCCATTATATTGAAGTACTGGCGCCTCGCTGCTGCTTCATGGTTCTTCCCCCACTTGGTAGCAGCGGTCTGGAAAGGGCGACAATATCCCATGATGCTTTTCACCAGATTGTCAGGCTGTGTCTGCTTTTCTGCACATCACTGCACCAAACTGTGAGCTGGTCACCCGACCAGATCGTGCATTGTGCCAAGCAACGCATTTAGCCTGCCCTCTTGTGCAAGCCTCAATCTCCTTGATTTCACTTTCCGACATCTTCAATAACTTCACATAGTCTTCAAACTGCACCAAGCATTTCTCATTCTTCAAATCCACATGATCTGCAAAGTTCAGTTTAACAGGAGGAAGTTCCACTTCAAAGTCCCTCTTTGCCTGTTCTTTGTTGCTGGTAAAGCTCACTAATGAACAGTGTGGGTTTGATGCTTGCAATCTGCTGCTCAATCTTGTGAGGTTTAACACAACTTTGGGGGAAGGCTGCACATCTGACTTTGGGCGACGAAGAGGCCTATCAGCAACTTTTTTTGGGGATAGGATCCGTTTTCTTGGAATCAGCCATGCGCATCGCTGTGACGTTGAAGAAAGGAGGCCCCTTTCTCTCTTCTCTGTCATGTCAACCAGCATATACAGCACAGCTGCAATATGGTTGCATGATTCTCCATCCCTGAAACAAAAAAAGCAAATGCGGTTCAGTTAACATTTGACGATGTAAAAATACCATATTTTTCACTAATAAGTAAGGCGCATGCGCACCCCCACAATTTTACACAACATTCAGATTTTGTTATATTTTCGTACTATTTTACTATTTTTAGTATGCAGAATGATTATAATATAAGGTGCAGGTTCTCAGTCTGGAGAAAAAACAATATCGCCTTATGATCGAAAAGTGATAGGACAAACTGTCCTGAGATGAGATAAATCAATAGGACAATACCCTGGCTCGTCAAGAAATCAATAGGACAAAGCGTGCCACTGGCAATGCAGTGTTAACAAAAATAAAATGACATTTTCAATTTTAATAGGTCAATGGCCTAATAAGAAAATGTACTGGACTTCCACCCCTACCCCACTGCTTAAAATTTATTATAAGACTAAGAGTACATAAAACACCAGCATAGGCGTCAAAAGTCAAATAGTAATAACATTAACACATTGTTTTTGGCCTGCAATATATTTATATTGAAATAAGCAATATTATTATAAAATAAATAATAAAAAATGTTTAAACATGGCATTCACAACAGTTTACTTTGATGGATTTACTTAGTTAAATAATGGATAGAAAGAAGATTTTTCAAGTGACAAATCTCAATATTATAGCATTAAACTAAAGATATGAAAAAAGTACAATAAACGGTGGTGTTCCTCAAGGTAGTGTTATAGGTCTTATTCTTTTTATTTATTTTATAAATGACGAGCAGGTACCCATCACCGCTTCTATCACCTATCACCACTGTAAACAAATATCAGCCCAACCCTCCAGAACAGTAGTCGCTTTCTCTGGTATGTGAAAGTCATAGACAGACACAACTGACTAGCATACACATTTAGTGATTTACACCCTCAGTGATCATGATAAATTGTTTGTTTACTTCCTCTTCGATCGCTCAGTTTCCTGTCAATTATGAGTGCAGATGCGTCATGCTGCCATTATGCACCTAAGAAATACATAGGCCAAGCAAGTCCTACTTCGGCTGGAGGAAATGTTTTTGAAAATGAAAGTGTTTCTTGAAAGAAGGCAGGAGAATGGACCGGTGAGGCAGAAAGATTGTAGATGACACTATTGACAGTGAGTAAAAGGAAAAGGGAGTTAAATAAGTAATTTTGTACACACACACAACAAATTTTATGTCATGTAAAATTAAGATGTAAGAGGAAATACCTCTGAGTTTGACATGCTTACCCTGCAGTGCATGTGCAGTCTGCTGAATGAATATGCCCAGTGTGTTTACTGAGGCATATCCAAGTCTGGTAGTCTGGAGATTTCTTTGGATCCTTTCCAGGTAAGGATGGCATGACGGAGGCTTTCACAAAGCCATGATCAACCGCATCTTTGACTCTGTGGAAATAAGCTGAATGGACATGGCCCTCGTCAAACATCGTTTTGGCTTTCAGCTGTCTCTGAGCACCCATCCTTTGGTTGTCTGTTGTACGGTGGTGGCTGAGGACCAGATAATTGTAAACATCTTTGTCAGTAACGGCAGGACAGTCCACCAGCTCTTGCCACTCTGACAAAGTCGTGGGATTAGGCAATTGATAGCCAGTTGGCGTCCCCAAGCGGTTGAATTTTCTTGCAAGTGACTGGCTTGCGTCGGTTTCTGCCCCCAAGTTGGGTGTGAGGTTCAATTCCACGCAACCCTCCGCGCGTGCCACAAGTTGCGCTTTCTTTCCAATTAAACTTTGGCCTCGAGCTCTCAAAAAGTCCTTCAAAGCTGGAATTGTCAGCTTCTGAAAATGATTTCTTTCGCTCTCCATCTTCCCTGCTCAGACGATCGCCACCGGAAGTAAACATGCAAAGGGACTGAATCCGCGAGGCACAAAAATCAAGGGAAGTAACAACCCCACCTAAAACGGCTAATAGTACAGCCATGCCACCCCGAACAGCACAATGGGGGCGATTACGAATGTCCTGTCACCTTGGACTAAGTATAGCTCCAAACACTGTCCTTCGACTACTTTATAAACTATGGGGAAATGGTCGGGTCAAAGTACAGGTAATTAAAAAGCGCACATGACAACGACTGTACCAGAAAGCTTAGCTTGAAAAATCTGTGACTGTACTCAACTATTTGAACTACAATTTATCCACACGTTTTATAGAGGATTGTCAAATAGTGATTGAGGTTTGATACATAATTATGGTGTATTTTTAGCTCGAAAGTATTGTTATTGAGTATTAGCCCGTTGAATGAGAGAAGGAGAGAGAGAGAGAGAGAGAGAGAGAGAGAGAGAGAGAGAGAGAGAGAGAGAGAGAGAGAGAGAGAGAGAGAGAGAGAGAGAGAGAGAGAGAGAGAGAGAGAGAGAGAGAGAGAGAGAGAGAGCGAGAGAGAGAGAGATTTTATATGTGACGATGACGACGACGACGACGACGATAATGATGCCAATGTTAATGACGAGTAATGTTGATGATGCTGATAACATTGATGACATGAGATAGATATAACGATAACAGCAACGACGATTACACTGACAATGAGGGCGGACACAGC
>CM065710.1:21216604-21219271 GCA_017654935.2 Phymorhynchus buccinoides
CTCTTGTATCGTGAGACCACAATGTCATTTCTCTTGTTGCATCATGAGACCACAATGTCATTTCTCTTGTATCGTGAGACCACAATGTCATTTCTCTTGTTGTATCATGAGACCACAATGTCATTTCTCTGGTTGTATCGTGAGACTACAATGTCATTTCTCTTGTATCATTTCTCTGGTTGTATCATGAGACCACAATGTCATTTCTCTTGGTTGTATCATGAGACCACAATGTCATTTCTCTTGTTGTATCGTGAGACCACAATGTCATTTCTCTTGTATCATGAGACCACAATCATTTCTCTCTGGTTGTATCATGAGACCACAATGTCATTTCTCTGGTTGTATCGTGAGACCATCAACAATGTCATTTCTCTGGTTGTTCCGTATCGTGAGATCTGTGAGCCAATGTCTATTATTCTGGTCTGAGGACTTGTTGTATCGTGAGACCACAATGTCATTTTTCTCTGTATCGTGAGACCTACAATGTCATCTCTTGTATCGGGGAGACCACAATGTCATTTCTCTTGTTTTATCGTGAGACCCCACAATGTCCATTTCTCTGGTTGTATCGATGAGACCACAATGTCATTTCTCTTGTTGTATCGTGAGACCACAATGTCATTTCTCTGGTTGTTGTTGTATCATGAGAGACCACAATGTCATTTCTCTTGTTGTATCGTGAGACCACAATGTCATTGTATCATGAACCACAATGTCCTTTTTCCCTCTTGTTGTATCATGAGACCACAATGTCATTTCTCTGGTTTGTATCATGAGACCACAATGTCATTTCTCTTTGTTGTATCATGAGACCACAATGTCATTTCTCTTGTTGTATCATGACACCACAATGTCCACAATTATTTTCTTCTCTTGTTTGTCATCATGAGTACACAATGTTTCTTTCTCCTTGTTTAATCATGAGACCCACAAATGTCATGTCTCTTTGGGTTCTAGATATACATAAAGGACATGTGCGGACTGAACTGTCAACAACGTGTTTTTCAAATTTTAAAGGAACTCACTTCCTGGCTACCTACTGTTTCAAACATTTGAAACGGTTTTTTACGTTTTCCCCTGAACCGAGTTTCCCGCCTTGGCTAAGTGCCTTTTGCGATGGCATTGAATTTCGTGTTCCCACCCAGCCCATGGCCCATAATGGGTGAGGTATGTACGTGTTCCCGGTTTTTCATTTTTGTACTGAGCTCCTGAAAAGGAATGGTAGAAAAACAACGGGAAAGGAGCTGGAACATGGAGGTCTGCCCTTAGCCGTACAGGCCGACACATTTTCCAATTTTCGGAGTATCTCAAAGGAGAAAAATTATTTGGAAAGATTTCTTTGGTCACTTTGAAACAGTCAAGGAGCAAATTGGCCAATAGTAATAAGGCGGCACACAGGAAAGTAAAGGCGGAAGTCAAAGAGAGTGATCGGATAGAAGAACGTTGCTAGCATACAAGAAACGGTCCAGAAGGTCGGAGAACTATTTTGCCAAAAGACCTCCACCAGCAATCCCACGGAGGGAGTGCAAGGGCTTTGGGAGCTCTCCAAAACTTGACTCGTATTTCAATTCTCCACATGTTCTTCCCCTGAAGATGTGTCATATTTTTGCGATTGAAAAGGGAGCAAAAACCGATGGAATAAGTATTAGACCCACCACAGCACGGCAGGTATGGTGATGAATGTGAATATTGCCCTGGGTCCACAAGTTTCCAGTCTGTGCTTTGGTTTGATTTGGGTCACATTGTCAAAATAGAACCTCCTGGGTTCACAAGGAGCTGTCGTTGGACGGACATGGTGGCGCCCCTCGGAGGAGGACCTCACTCACAATAATTTCAGATTTTTGAGCCATTGTTTTCAGCAGTGGTGAGCTTAAGGTGTTTGTATACGTTAACGTTATTCACGATATATTTATATTTCCCCATGGCAATACAATGAGTTGTAAGTCATATGAAGGTTTGTGTACACGTTAAGGTCTGTGCACACGTTAATACTATTCACAAGGTATTTCTATTTCCCCATGCATGTAACCACATGCGCTTGCAGGTCGATTATGAGGGAGTGGAACAACTGTGTTGCCATGGGAAATTAGAAATATCCGTGAATAGTGGTTAACGTGTTAACACAGACCTTTATGAGAAGAGTTGAACCCTGGGTGTGTCCATGGGGAAATTAAAAAATATCTGTGAATAGTGTTCGACAGTACAAAAGACCTTATGATGAGAGTGAAACACTGTGTTTTACCATGGTGCAATAGAAGATCTGGTGAATAGTGTAACGTGTTCACAGACCTTTAACATACTCACGATATATTTCTATGACTTACAGCTCACTGTGTTGCCATGGGGAATAGAAATATCTGGTGAATAGCGTTAACGTGGTACACAGACCTTTATGAGAGGCCTAACCACGTGTTGCCCATGGGGGAAATAGAGATGCTTGTGAATATGTTTAAAGTGTATCGAGACCTGTAGGAAGTGCTGTTTATGGTTGTTGCGATAGAAATACCTCCACTCGTCTCACTGAAGTAATCGGCAACAATGCAAGTGTCTCCTTGGCGTGATTCCCGGAGGTTTAATATACCCCCTATCTTTGATGTAATGATTAAACCAAGCAAAATAAATTATCTTTCTGGTGGATATGAAAGATAAATAAATAACGACTCT
>CM065710.1:21219771-21239771 GCA_017654935.2 Phymorhynchus buccinoides
AGTTGAATGAGTGGGTGTGGTGTGAGAGTAACATATTTGTTTAAATGTAAATTTCTGTTTCTTGTTTTTAATCAATATTATAATTTGGATGTATAACTCATTTTACATAGTGGAAGACAATTTTGTATTTGCGTTTGTACAATGCCAATGGACTATAAAGAAACTTGCGACCTATGACTCATGTTTTACATCATAAAATCAAAGTCCCTTGTTTTTTCTGGGTAGCTGTGACCCACATACAAATTCCCCCAACTTCAAATTGAGGCTGCTCTTTCAAATATTTCGTTTTCAATTTGGGGGCATTTGTATGGGAGTCAAACCTGGTCAAACCTGGTCAAAACAAGATTTCTTACCAGCTATAAGAGGGAAAACATGTGGAACCCGTGATTTTGACATGTGATCTGGTGGGTCTTTAAGAAAATGTTGTCAATGGTAATTCACTTATAAGAAAATAGAGTTCGCTTATAAAAAAAAACCGAACTGCAAACCAACTCTCTTGTATGACATACTTTTCTTATGTCCAAGTTTCCATTGCGGATGGGAGAAGGAATTTGCTTGCTTATAACCGAGTTTTCTTATAAGCGAGTTTCTTATATCCGAGTTTTAATCAGAGATAAGAAAGAAGAAGTTCGGCAGGGAAATGTTTTGCTTCATTATAAGCAAGTTTTCTTATAAGCGGATTCGGCTGTATCTTTCTATATTAAGGTTAGAGTGTCTGTGACGTAGCTGCTCTGACATACATTTTCCTCTTTTTTTTGTTTTTTTGTTGGAACAACTGCATTTTTTGGAACATTCTTTCAGTTCATGCCCTAATTAAAAAAAGAAATCGCTTATAAGAAAATCAAACTCGCTTATAAGAAAATTAACTGCAAACCAAATTCCCTTGTATGAAATCATTTTCTTATATCCGAGTTTACATCGCGGATGGGAGAGCGAATTTGCTTGCTTATAACCGAGTTTTCTTATAAGCGGTTTTCTTATATCCGAGCTTTGATAATACATAAGAAAGAAGGAATTCGGCCGGGGAAAATAAATTGCTTGCTTATTAGCGGGTTTTCTTATAAGCGAGTTTCTTATAAGCGGGTTCGGCTGTATGACATACTTTTCTTATATCCAAGTTTCCATTGCAGATGGGAGAAGGAATTTGCTTGCTTATAACCGAGTTTTCTTATAAGCGAGTTTCTTGTATCCGAGTTTTGATCATAGATAAGAAAGAAGAAGTTCGGCAGGGAAATGTTTTTGCTTCATTATAAGCAAGTTTTCTTATAAGGGAGTTTCGTATAAGCGGATTCGGCTGTATCTTTCTATATTAAGGTTAGAGTGTCTGTGAGTAGCTGCTCTGACGTACATTTTCCTCTTTTTTTGTTTTTTGTTAGAACACTGCATTTTTTGGAACATCCTTTCAGTTCATGCCCTTGTTAAAAAAAATTCGCTTATAAGAAAATCAAACTCGCTTATAAGAAAATTAACTGCAAACCAAACTCCCTTGTATGAAATCATTTTCTTGTATCCGAGTTTACATCGCGGATGGAAGAACGAATTTGCTTGCTTATAACCGAGTTTTCTTATATCCGAGTTTTAATAATACATAAGAAAGAAGGAATTTGGCCGGGGAAAATAAATTGCTGTCTCTCTCTCTCTCTATATATATATATATATCTCTCTCTCTCTCTCTCTCTCTCTCTCTCTCTCTCTCTCTCTCTCTCTCTCTCTCCTCTCTCTCTCCCTCTCTCTCTCTCTCTGTCTCTCTCTCTCTCTCTCTCTCCTCTCTCTCTCTCTCTCTCTCCCCTTTCTCTCTCTCCTCTCTCTCTCTCTCTTTCTCTCTCTCTCTCTCAAGTGAAAGCGCCAGGTCTACATAAAATTATCGCCCTTGGGCAACACGAAGAAGCAGTATAAAGCCTCATTGCTCTGTCATTTTATTATTTATTATATACTTCAAAATGTCACCCTTCAAAATGTCCTCCACATTATTGTGTGTGTGTGTGTGTGTGTGGGGGGGGGGGGGGGGGGGGGTTCCTATTAGATAATGGCCTTTATCATGACTGCAATTAATTATTAAAGAAATATAATTAGCTGAAAATGTTCATAAAATACAGCTTCATGTTTGGTAAGAAAGGCAAAAACTGAAAAATGGAATTAACCGAGAAATGGAGGGGGAGGGGGGGGGGGGGGGGGGGGGGTGGCACATCTTGTAATTCATTCATCCGGCTAAGAATTTTCAATGCGATTCTATTTTTGTTTTTTATTGACTCATTCAACATGTCTTCCATTGCACCTTTGGATGATGCTGATCAAGAAATGACGAAGAATATGTATGGTTATAGGGGTCTGCATCTACAGCAACTTCAAGGTCTCACTCAAGTTCACTTTACTGTTAGTTGCTTCAAAATGTCACCCTTCAAAATGTCCTCCACATTATTGTGTGGATTATATTTGTCAACTAAATATAGGAAGGAATATGTACAAAAATACGTTTTCTGTTTTCTGTTTTGTTTTGTTTTTTTGTTTAATTATTTATCATTTTTCACTTTCTAACAGAATCTATAAGAGGCACTGTCCATTAGCATCAGAAATGCAGAGCCAGTGTGTCCAGTGCAGCTTCAAGAAAGCCACCTGCAAACCACATCCAGACAGCTGTCAAGTGTGTCATAGTCATGGTCTATGAAACTGCAAATGGTTAAGATTTATAATTTATAGGCAATATACTTATGAAAGCGAGTACATTTAGTATGGATTTGTTATTTCTTGTATTTATCTTTATTTAATATTACAAATCAATTAATATTGAAAATATACCAACAAACGTACTTTGTGCACAGTGTTGATCAATCCATTCATGTTAATTAAAAGACTTCATGAATGCATTACCACCGCAGTGGGAAGTGTTCAATTTTAATTGTCATAATTATGTTGTAGACAGACAGTTGTTCTCATACTGCTAACAAAGAACACACACTTTGATTTTAGGTATGATCAAATTTGAAGAAGAAGAAGAAGAAAAATGGTGCACTTTACGTCCTCTCGGTCTGGAACAGACACATTATTATGGGACATTTGTAAATACAAAGATGGTGGGAACGATACTGGAGGCAATGCCCAGAGGCAGTGCAACTCCAGTAAAGTCCCGATTTTGTTTAACAATACAGATAGGTGTAGCGGTAACCACGCCTCGGTTAAACCTATGGTACCGCCACGTTGAGAGTATAGTAACCTGTCGCTTTTATCAAATTTGAGTTTAGCATAACATAATTATTCTAACTTGTGATATGGCACTTAATTAGCAAATAAACGCTTAATTTAGGCTTTATAAGCTTAAAATTGAAATCGATCGAGTTGTCTTCCTGGACAGTGGTTTTTTTAAAAGTTTAAAATGAAATAGTTGCACATTGTGGTGACTTAGTAATGCATTTAATTTGATCACTATCACTATCGACATTGTTCGTAGGTTGTAAGTTATCCCCCTTCCTACCGCCATAGTGGACAGCAAAGACATCAAGAATGAATAAGTTCAGGTTGCACTCTGGAGGTTTTGGTAACACACACTATATGGTTGGCTATGGTAGAACTAATTTCCAGAAATGATTTTTTTTATATTCCTAGTTGCACGAAAACCTCCCACACTCTGCCCTCAGATGTGTGTGTTTTGTACTTTATGCGCGCAAATGTGTGTCAGTGTGTCTGTCCGTCGGTCTGCCTGTAGCCATGCAGTTCCCACAAAAAGCAAGAACCGAAACAGACTGCAACGTACGTCACTGGAACATACAACAAACACAAGGAAAGTTAAGAGGCATAGCCCCCACCCCACCAGCGTCAACCTCATCCAGCCCGTTGGCAATCTTTCACGTAGGGCTACGTAGGCCCCACAGGGCGGGGATATACGTGAAGGAGGGGAGGGGGGAGCTGTCTAGTATTTACGGCATTAAAGTCAAATATAATCACACTTGTTACAGCTCAGTTACATTCTGAACCCTTAACTTGATGCTTCAAAACTAATAGGCTAAATAACATAGGGTAAAGGTAAAGATGTGCCATCCCCCACCCCCCTATATTTCTCGGTTAATTCCATTTTCCCCTTTCTTACCAAACATATCATATATCATATCAGTTTAGGCTCTGTAGGCTTATGAAGCCTTTTTCCCTCTAGATATTTTTCTCAAATATAAATAAATTTATATATTTTTTTCTTTTTTTGTCCGTGAATTACTACGGCTATTGTGTATTTGTTTTGGGGTTTTTTGTTTGTTTTTATTTCTCCAAATTTGTGGAGTACATAGGGGAAGAAGGGGTAAAAAGCGCATGGGCGGGTAAGAAGCCCACCCCAATTATCTCATGAAATGAAGCAAATTTCAGTCTCATTTTGCCCATGAGACGAGCGTTAATGTCTAGCATTCGTCTAATGGGCAAATTTGACTGAAATTTTCTTTATTTCATGAGATAATTGGGGTGGGCTTCTTACCCGCCCATGCGCTTTTTACCCCGTCTTCCCCTAATAGTATTAAAAAAAATTTCAATAAGATTTTTGAACATATTTAGTGATGATGCATTTACAGTTTCATTAGAAAGATTGTTCCATGCAGTTATTACTCTGTTAGTAAAAAAGTTTTGAGCTGAACGACTGTTATTTAGTTTTTTTGTTAGTTTAAAATCATGCCCTCGTGTTCTCTCCTCGTCAGTTAAAGTTAGTAAAGTTTTAGTTGTGTTAGGATCATAAAACTTATTAAGAATTTTATACACCTCAATCAAATCGCCTCTTAGACGTCTGTGTTCCAAACTTGGTATTCCCAAATACTTTAGTCTGTCCTCATGGTCCATATCTCTGGTTCCAATAATTGTTTTCGTAAATCTCCTTTGGACACCTTCTAAATGATCAACATGTTTTCTCAAAAAGGGACACCAGACAGGATTTCCATACTCTAATAAGGGGCGTACTAATGTTTTATAAAGAGGTAGCATAATTTCCTTTGATTTATTAGTTATTGTTCTGATTAGTAGACCAGCAGTACGGTTTGCCTTTTTAACAGTATCGTTGATGTGTGGTTCAAAAGATAGCAATGGATCAACTATAACACCAAGATCTTTCTCCGCATTTGTGCTCTCAAGAACCCTTCTGACACCACCATCATTCATAAAATACTCATGCATTGGGTTCTTTTTTCCAAGATGCATCACCTTGCATTTTTGACTATTAAAATTCATCAGCCACTCCTCTGACCAATCAACCAAAGAGTCAATACACTTCTGAATTTTTTCTTTTGATTTCATATTATCATTTACTGTGGAATAGGCTTTTGTATCATCTGCAAATATTTTAACTTCACATTCAACCTTTTCTGGCAAGTCATTTATATAATAAATAAAAAGGGTAGGGCCAAGGACACTTCCCTGGGGAACTCCACTTGTAACTTGTATTTTATCCGAACAAGAATTATTAACATTGACATACTGAGTACGTCCATGTAGAAAATCTTCTATCCAAGACAACAGGTTGCCATTTACACCATAACCTCTTAGTTTATGTACAAGTCTCTGATGTGGCACAGTGTCAAAAGCTTTGCATAGATCTAAATAAACAGCATCAACGGGCACACCATCATCCAGCGAGGACATCCAATCATTAATCGTCACTAACAACTGTGTGACACATGAGCGACCTTTAGTAAAACCAAACTGATCTTTTGAAAGCAGATTATTTTTGGTCAAATGTTCACATAAGGCGTCACGAATAAATCCTTCAAAAACTTTACAAACAATTGACGTCAAACTCACTGGATGATAGTTGCCCGCAAAACTTTTGTCTCCTTTTAAAAAAATTGGTTTAACCTCTGCCTCCTTCCATCTTGCTGGCAATGTACCCTCTTTAATAGACCTATTGAACAAATAGGTAAAAGGTAAGGCTAGTTCAGATGCTAATTCTTTAATTATTCTGGGATGAATTTCATCAGGCCCAGGGGACTTGTCAACCTTCAAACCCTCAAGTGATTTTTGCATTTGGTCTTGACTCACAGTTACTGAATCAATAACAGAGCCACATTTAGTGTCAAAGTTAGGTAATGAACTATCAGTTTCTCGGGTAAAAACATTACTAAAAAATACATTTAAAACTTCAGCCTTATCTCCGTCACACTAAGTATAAATGCCATCTTCTTTTTTAAGTCTAACTATTTTGTCTCTAGGTTTAGTTTTATTTGAAACATAACGATAAAATGCCTTTGGATTATGTTTAGCTTGATTAGCTAGTTGGCGTTCTTTGTCTTTAATATGCTTTCTAAATGCCCCTTTTACTTGATTTCTTGCTCTGGCATATGTTTTATAATTTTCAATAGTTCTATATTTCTTATATGTTTTAAAAGCTTTTCTCTTCTTTCTGATCAGATCAAGAAGTGATGATGGAATGGGGTCTTTTTTATTAGTATGTGTATGGGTAGGAGATATTTGGACTCTTGGGACAAATTTATCACAGGCTTCTGTTAACACATGACTAATGTTACTCCAACAATCATCAATAGTTTTATCATCATTTGCAACCCCCGTCCAGTCGACTGAACGCACAGATTTTCTCATATCGTCATAGTTTCCCTTGCTTACTAAATATTTAGAAGCACCTGGTACTGACTGATAGGTCTTAGTAATTCCCAATGTAAAAAATAAAACAGTGATGGCTCTTGCCGAGTGGAGGAAGGTACTCCACCTCTGAAACAAAGTCTTCATGATTAGTTAAAATAAGGTCTAATATATTAGCCTGTTGTAAAACTCTATAGTGAGTAGGTTCTGTTACTTTTTTAAACAAGTAGGGGAAGACGGGGTAAAAAGCGCATGGGCGGGTAAGAAGCCCACCCCAATTATCTCATGAAATGCAGCAAATTTCAGTCTCATTTTGCCCATGAGACGAGCGTTAATGTCTAGCATTCGTCTCATTGCTTGTGCCTGTTTTCCAATGGGCAAATTTGACTGACATTTTCTTTATTTCATGAGATAATTGGGGGGGGGGGGGGGGGGGGGGTCCTATTAGATAATGGCCTTTATCATGACTGCAATTAATTATTAAAGAAATATATTTAGCTGAAAATGTTCATAAAATACAGCTTCATGTTTGGTAAGAAAGGCAAAAACTGAAAAATGGAATTAACCGAGAAATGTAGGGGGGGATGGTGGCACATCTTGTAATTCATTCATCCGGCTAAGAATTTTCAATGCGATTCTATTTTTGTTTTTGTTTCATTAAAACATTGCCTTTTTTATTACTTTTTGTTTTTGTCCCCCCCCCCGCTTCATTCGTGCGTCCAGTCATTCAAAGTCGACTATTTTCTTTCCGTAAAGGGGAAAATGATTTTGCGTTCTTACACAAAACACTCCCTACGAACTCTTCGAAAACAAAATCCTCCCGGCCTGAAGGAACAAACCGGAAACAGAAGAGTTAGTTTACGACGTGGAGAAAAATATCAGACGTCGCAGAAAAAAATACCACTTTCAATCAATGTTTACATATGTCTGGTTTGTCAGCTTATGTCTGTACATTTTCTGTAATTCATAACAGCGAATAAATTGAAACTGGAGAAATATGCTGGGATAGAAGAAATAGGTGAGTATTAAAATGCTGAGGGGACTCAGTAGGAACCTTAGAATATTTTTTATTTTTTGGTCAAATCCTAATGAAATTATGTCATTGGAAAGAGACCTTTAACATGATACCCAAATTATCATAATCGGTCAAAAATTGAGAAAGTTACGACGTTTTAAAATGATAGCCTTTTTTACATGAGCTATATAACTTATAAGTTATAATATAACATTATAAGAAAAAGTTGATCACGGTTACCGTATCAAGGTTTGGATGAATCTGAACTTCAAACAGCGAATTTTTTTTTTTTTTTTTTACCAATAAACAAAACATTGGTACCAAAATAAAGCTTATTCAAAGGGGCAACATCAACCCTAAACATTTGACAGATTAGGCCTAAGCTTTTTGTGCGACTCACAAGATCGCAACATCAACATGAAAATGGCAGAAAACAACATGTCGGACAGGCTTCGACGTAACATCTCCCGACTTGTGGAGACCTTGAGCAGCATTGAAATTTATTCTAGATGCACCAAATTTGGTGTACTTCTAGACAAATAATTAAATGTAACTAAGCATTTGTTTAAAAAAATCAAGTAGTCACCGTTCAGAAATGATAAACGAATGAATTGGACCCAAATATTGGATCGCTTGTCTCTCGTGATCGGCCATCTTCGCGTAAAAAAAGATCATTCCCGAATGACCGGGTAGGTGTCTGCTTCCAGAAAGAAAGAAACTTGGATGGTCAGCGCCAAGAATAACCACCAATAAAAACAAGCAAAGGAAGTGACCGTTTCGCACATGGCCAAAATTGGGGTTCAGATTTTCAACGGGAAAAATCGCTGCGGTTTGACTTAACCCTTTCGCCGCCAGCCATTTTCAGCCAAAAAATACCATTACACTTAACTGGGTAGAGAAAAAAAAAATCTGCAATATTGCGAATTCCTCTGACATGCAACATTAGGCCTATCCTTACCTCCCAAAATTACGAAATAGGGTCTTCAGGCCCTGTCTTGATGCCTTTTAGTGACATGGGTGTTAAACCATTGTGGTGCATAAATGCGACATTGGCGGTGAAAGGGTTAATTCGGTCGTTCCTAGATTGAGACATTTAAAATACTGCATAATTATTACGACAGTAAAACCACTAACAATCTTTTCTCACTTAACATAATAATAATAATAATTAATAATGCTTATATAGCGCATAATCTTGCAAAGCAACTCAATGCGCTTTTCACTCACCATTCGTACAAACATTTCTAACAAACTGGCCCACGTATCCTCACTGTACATCTCTATGAAAATGAATACATATTAGAGAATGCATTGCACATAATCATAACACAACACACTAACACCCACCTCCCTTCAACACCACCACCCCAACCATCCCCCCACTCCCACCCATCCCCACCCCTACTCCCCACCCCCACCCCATGCACACACACACGCGCACATGTTAACCTCATACTCAACGTCTTCAATGAGCTGGAAAACAAGAGTGGGGAAAGGATCATAGACTTTGCAGAGAGAAAGCTTTCCTGAAGAAGTGGGTCTTTAGTTGGGACTTGAAGCAAGGAAGAGTGGACTGGTTACGGGTATGGTCAGGAAGAGAATTCCAAACGTTTGGTGCAACACTAGAGGTCAACACTAGTGGTCATCCTCTGAAACTCACTAAACCATTTGTTAAAACTAATCTCTACCAGCACTTTTTTACTAACAGGATTATTAATAATTGGAATTCTTTACCCAGCACCATAGTGACATCAGGAACACTCAACAGTTTTAAAAATAATTTAGATAAACATTGGGAAGACTATTGCTTCCAAACAAATATTAATATGAATTAGGAGGTTATGCCAAGATCGTACGCAGTACCCATACAAAACAACGACTGAAAAATAAATAAAAAATATACATAGCGGGCAAAAGGCTGTGAAGCCTAAAGTGCCAATGCTATGCTATGCTATGCTAAACTAGTAAGTGTCCTTCGTTTTCATTGCTTGATAAAGTTGATTGTGAGACCAAAAAAAGTTGATTTCAATCATGAATTAAACAAACAAAACACCAAAATGAATGGGAGCAAGATTATTTCGAAGGTCAAAGCCTTTTTTTTCAAACCATAGACTGACTACATGGATGAAACCGCATGGCAGGAATCCTGATTTTGGCTTTATTTTTCCTGAAATCGGGAATGTTTATAATTATTATATTGAAGAATAATTACAATGGAATGAGGGGAAAGAACTTGTTTTATTGTTTAAAAAATGAAAACTGGCTCTAAATGCTCTTATTTTATTACAATATTAGTACAAATGTTCAAAAACAACCTTCGACTGCTGGGGCTTTGCCCCACTCACCCCTACAAACGACTGCGCCCCATGACCCCATCTTGGATACTAGGGACATTGTGTCAAGCACATAGCCTTATCAGGCTTTTGAATGTCCCATCATTTTGGTCATATATATAACTAAGGTCAATGATGATCGCTCAGTCTTTTGTGATGATCTTATTAATTCCTGCTTTTTATTTTATCCAGGTTTTATAGTTATAAGTTGATTCTTCGCTAGTTTACGAACATCATTATTTTGACCTCACTAAAATAAAATAAAATTGAGGATAGATTATTAAAGCAAGTCTGTTAGAAATGTGTGTACGAATGGTGAGTGAATAGCGCATTGAGTTGCTTAGCAAGATTATGCACTATATAAGCATTATTAATTATTATTATTAATAATAATATTATTATTGTGTGTGGGTGAGTGGTGTAGTTTCTTTCTGTTCTTCTTCTTCTGTGGTGATGACCAACTACTTCTGTCAATGATGTCCCCAACCACATCCAGCAATAAGTGACATATATTGGGGTTTATAGAAAATCGCTGCATGGGGGAAAAAAGCAGGCATCAGAATTGTCAGTGGATCCGCAAAATTCCGTGGATTGGGATGCCACAGTTTTTAGTTTATGAGACTGCAATCTTATTCTTAAATGATATTCTTAAACGGTTTGTTTTCATATTGCGCCTTCAGTGTTCAAATCAAAAACAATCACGGCCATGTTTTTTCTTCCGAGTTAAAAGAGACTTTCAGTTTTACTGTTTCAGAGAGGTTTTTTATGACGGTGATTGTTATTTGGGTTTTAAATGAGTCGATTTAGAGAATATGATCGCCAGACACTTCGATGATGTGAGAACTTTGAACTTTTTCATGAGAAATAGGGTAGCACAAGCAAACTTTGCATATTAGTGTTCTAAATACCATCAAGACCTTTACAGTGAATGTTTTCTTTTATGAACTAGAACTAGTAGAAGTAGAAAGCATTGATGCAGTGCAAAGCGGTGCTCTTTATAAAAAAATATTGAACATTGTAAATTTATCAGAAAATACATATGGCAGCACAAGCAAAATTTGCATGATGATAATATCATTATGACATTTGCAGTGACTGTTTGTATGAACTAGAAAGCACTGATACAGTGCAAAAAGTCATTTTTTGTTATGTCAAAAAATGTCATTTTAAAAGCTTTTACCTTCTTTTTTTAAAAATTCTGATTTTTATGAGTGCAGAGGCAGATTTGGGGGTGCATGTTACTGGGGTTCTGCCCCCCTCCCCCTCCAAAAGAAAAGAAAATAGAAAGAGGAAGAAGTGTAATCCATGCCATAGTTTCTAGCTTATCCCAGGAGAGACCTTCATAAGTTCATTGTTCAAAATTATTGTCAGCTTCTCCAAGTCCAACCAACCACTTTGATCCCCCTATTCCATAACTTACTGATCTGCCTGGAGGGTGCAACATTTTTTTTAACCCATAGATATGTGTAAATGCTTCCAGGAAAGGCCTTTAAATACACTTAAAATTCATATTTGTCTTCAGCTTCATGGGGGCTTTGACCCCCACCATGGCCTGGGCTGTGTGAGCTATGGGTCTCAGTCATAGTCGTACTATCCCATCTGGAACCCTTCAAACCCTCTGGAGTATTCTGATCCCTCAAAGGGAAGGAACATATTATTTTTCTATGCAGCTGTCAAGTTAGATGTGTAATGGGTATATTGATGAGCACATTACAAGCTTTAAGCTTGTTGCTGCTCTAACGGTATTTGTTGTATTTTATGTATGTATTACTTAACATTGAATAAAAAGTTGTTTAAACCAAGGAACTAGACAGATAAGAGAGCATGCACGGCTGTTCATCACCCCTGGCTAGTCTGAGAACACCTAGTCCCAGATGAAAAAAAAGGACAGTGCCACTGTGTGTTTATGCAGACCTGTAGCTTCAGCACCACCAAGGTGAAGGAGCTGAGCGTGGGGGACTGGATGATTTCTGAGGACAGCGAGTTCCAATCTCTTTTTATAGAAGTAATTGTAGACACTTCTTTTTCTTGTGCCTTAGAAAAAGAAGCATAAGATAGGAAGGAGGAAAAAAGCCTTCATCTTCTGCAACTTCATCTTAAGTTTATTATCTCATATTGAGAAATTAAATATGGCAACACACGCAATTTTTACAGACATCACTTAGAACAATATTATCCAAATCATGCTTAATACAAAGCAAGACATAAAAGTATGCAGCTCTACTTAAAAATACACAAATGCAATAGTTAGACATGTTTAAAACAGCATTTATAATATATTATATATGACGACTTGCCATTAACACACCATGTACATATTCATAAATTTAAGAAACAAATCACAGGTACGCACACCACACATGCAAACACACTCCAACTTCCATATCCCACCCACCCACCCCTCTTTTCCACATATATGCATGTGTGCACCCACGTGTGCCCACATACTTGCAAGAGCATGCATGCTAACACTCATAGTCACGCTCGCATGTACATCCCCCCACCCCTACCCCACCAAACACACACATGCACACACACACGCACGCACACGCACACACACACCCCCCTTATTTCTCGGTTCTTTCCCTTTATTCAGTCTTGCCTTTTACTGCAGATTGAACACTTGAACCTCTTTCGTTTTCCATTCAAACAATTAAAAATATGCATTCACTAATAGAATACAAAGGCAAGACTGAAAAACCGGAAAGAACCAAGACTTTAAGAGAGAGAGAGAGAGTGTGTGTGTGTGTGTGTGTGTGTGTGTGTGTGTGTGAATCTGCATCTTATCCAAAGCCTGATCTTCAGTTCATGAAAATAATACTAGTCTAATACCATTATCACTAATAAAGCCTTTAATAAAGGGGTCATTTTGGCTCTTTTTTAAAGTTGTAAATGTTTTCAGACACACTTGGCTTTGATTGCGTTGTTTAGATGAACATATACCATAAATGCACTGAGCTGAGCCTATTTGTTTTGATAAACGAATTCAAATGGGAAATACATATATAACCTCAAAAAATCTCATGACTAAAAATGTAAATTGTATTGCAGATTTTTTTGATGACAGTGGGCACTTTCTCTCGTATTTAGAATTCAAACGGAAATGCAATATTAGTATTGATTTTCTAACTTTTGCTGGTTACAAAGCTAGCATTTCAGAATACTTTGCGAGATGCAATATTACTGTAATAAACAATAAACATATTAACGTAACATTTTGTGCCAAAAATATCTTTTCAATTTATAAAGGATGTAAATTGTACTATGACATTTTTATTGAAAATAGAATACCTCCAAAATGCTGTGAAAAATGGGATTCAAAACTATCAACAAGCCATGATTGGAAATCATGTTTTTTATATGCACATAAGATAAACGATGTTAAGTTAAAATGGTTTCAGTTGAAAATAATGCACAGATGTCTTGGCACAAACATAATTTTAAAAGAAATCGGTGTACATAATAATGATAAATGTTCTTTTTGTAAAACACAGAAGGACAGCATTGACCATGTATTCTGGAAATGTAACCATGTTAGAAACTTTTGGGATGCCCTTACTGATGTTGTAAAAGAAAAATGCTATAATGCCAATAATCGTGTTCTTACCGAATCTCTGGTATTAATGGGTTTTGATATAAATATTAAAATTGATTTGGTGTTTTACTTTATTTTGATATCCGCCAAACACTATATTTATGCATGCAAATTGAACGAAATTCATCAAGTGCCTGTTTTTCTGAAAAAACTCCAAGCCCGATACACTGTTGAAGAATATATCGCCAAGACTACCTTTAACTACACAAGTTTCTCTGTCAAGTGGATGCCATATATTTCATTAATTACTTAACACTGATGACAATTATATGAAAAACAACAATTTTTGTTTTTTCTGTTTTTCCTTACAAAGATTTGATCTATTTGTTCTTTAATGCCTTTTGTATATAATGAATGTTGCTGAGGCCTCTATTCATTATGGATATTGTTAACTTCAATAAGGATGTATTGTCCAGTCACCATCTCCTTATTTTCTGTTGATGTATTTTTTTTATTATTTTTTAAAATTTTATTATTGTATATTTTTTTAAAATGTGTATGTATGTGTGTCTATGTATGTGTGTGTGTGTGTGTGTGTGTGTGTGTGTGTGTGTGTGTGTGTGTCTGAGTCTCGGTGTGTGGTGTGTGTGTGTGTGTGTGTGTATGTGTAGCGATTTCGTTTCTTTTTCATCATATGTATTGAGACTTGACGTTTTTCTTGTTTTTATTTTGTTTGAAAATGCATTGTGAAAATGTAAAAAAAAGGTTTAATAAAAAAAATAATAAAAAATAAATGCACTGAAAGGGCAAATTTTTGGGATTGTTATTTGTTTTTTTAAAATAAAGCGATGCTCAGAAATTGAAAACAATTTGCTATAACTTTTTTTGCGTTGATTTGTGTTGAAAGCGGACATGATATAGAACTGGATGGCAAAAATAAAACAAAGGTTTTTCAGGGTCCAACTGAAAATGCCTAGAGCTTGCTCTGCAGTTAGGTGCTTTGAAGAACAAGTACCCGGGTCATGCTACACATTTCACAGGTTTTCTTTCAAAGATCCAGCTCGGCTGTGAAAATGGGTGGAAAACATGAACAGTAAGGACCCCCACAGCAAATGTTGTCATCGCTCTGCCACTCTTCATCTTCTTCCTCATCTTCTGTTTCTGCCAGTGGCTTGAATTAGTATGGTAGATAGAATAGCCGGCCCCCTACTTTGCTGGCTTTCCGTCATAGTTTTTCCTACGTCATAAAACATGTTACGTCATAAGAACACAGAATCATAAGTGCATCCTGACTTGAGCTTCGCCTTGTCAAACACCGCGCTTCACACAAAATATTCTTTCAATTCCCGCTTCAGATGATTTGGAGACTAACATTATATATATAATAGTAACAAGATATAGCCCCAAAAGGTGAGAAAACCTTATTCACCAAAAGCGTATTTTTTCGCTGAGAGACGATTGGAAACAATTTTCAGCCAAAAGAGTCTGAATAACCCCTTTAATACTAACCCTATCTTTTTGATCTGATCACAACAAAATGTTCCTTCTCCCTTTTTCAGTGCACAATATCTGTTTTTTAATGAGAACATTCAGTGGAGGGTAATGAAACTGCATGTTTGCCGTGGACATCAGTGCCTGCATGCGTTTTCCCCTTCATATGTACAATTATGATGATGGATCTCCCAATCTAACATGGTTCCAGCCTGGATTATTAATGTTATCATCATTATTTGGTTTTGTTTCATCCAGACACAAGCGATCTGATAAATTGTCCAGAGCATCTGTAGCCAGTTGGGCTTTGTGCTATCAACAAGTCCAGCATGGGTGCTGCAGGAAGCAGTCTGAGCGAGCTGGGCACCAACGAGTACTTGAAGCGTCTGTCGGGAATGGAGCCCATCCACCCCATGGACCCCTTCTGGAATCAGCTGCTGTCCTTCTCCTTCCTCATTCCTGTTACCAGGTCAGTGAGAGAGGCACAGACAGGTTAAGAGAGAGAGAGAAAGTGTGTGTGTGTGTGTGACTGTCTCTGTGTGTATATATCATGTGTGTGTTTCTGTCTCATTTTACTGTCTGTCTGTGTGAGCTATGGGTCTCAGTCATAGTCGTACTGTCCCATCAGGAAATGGAATCAGCTGCTTTGTTTTTCTTTCTTTTTTTTATTCCCGTGACTAGGTCAGAGAGAGAGGGAGAGAAAGAGAAAATGTGTGTATGTGTGTGTGTGCATCTGTGTTGTGTGTGTATGTGATGCTTAGGAAGGTTTCATCAATATTATATATGACTCTGTGCCAAAAGGTGAGCACGGAGAGGGTCAGGTACTTACATTCTCAATAAATTGTCACATAACCTTCTGACTGTTGTGCTTATGTTATAAACATACAGACAAATGTCTGAAAAGACACTAGAGACAATATCAGCTTTGTAAGATCAGTAGTTGTTTAGTTATGTGACAATGAATGTCAAATCAGCCCCAAAATCTGGTCTTCAAAAGTGGACATTGCAAATAGTCATGATTTCAACAAGTGCTACAACACACAAACTCCAGTAAAATTACTTGAAATTTGGACAGGTTATGCAAAAGTACCTCATTAGTAAACGCTAAAGATTGTAACATTCAAAAATGAAAGTTCTGTTAGTTATTAGGCTTAAACCAATGTTGATGACAAACATCATTTTTGATGTAATCATTCAACCAAAATCAAACTTCCCAACAATTTTCACTTATATAAATCCAAAATACATGAAAATGTCATGCTTTGTTAGAGCAGATATTACTTTATCATAGGAGTATAAAAGTATTTTTACAAAATATATTATTTTAAATAATATTGCACTTTCTCTTAAAGGTTCTGTCTTAGATGTAACACTTGACATCCGTCATACCTAAGTTATAATGCTCAATAAAATCCTCAAGATATATATTTTTAACTTGCTCTCTTTTATTTTACAATTAAACTGTCTTATAAAGTTGACCTCTACCCTTATTTAACACCAGCATGTTCATTTTTTTCTTCTACACTAATCCAAATGTTCAATGTAATCATTTTACTGGACTTGATGTTTGTCATCAAGAAAATGTTAATTATCAAATTTAGCTGGTTTTATTGGTCTAACCATCTAATAAACAAATAAACACCACTTCAGTGGGTTTAGTAATTAATTTAGAGCACTTTGCAGCCTTCATAGAAAGATAAATGAAAAAATAGTGCTTAATGAAAGTTATTAATGTAACTATGATGTTCGTCATACATGTCCTATGGTGTAAATAGTGAATTATGATAAATAATTCAACAGTTTTTTGAAAAAAACTTTATTCATGCAAGTTATTATTTTCTTTAAAGCATTCTGCTTACTGTAGTTGACAAAAATACAGTTATTCATAGACATTTTGGCCAGAAACTGGAAAATAAATGATGTAGGTAACTTTGATGTTTGTCATACATTTTTCACACATTGTGTAATAAAACAAAAACAATGACATGAATCAATTAATAGTTTGGTAGAAAATATTCAGTTAAGTTGTAATTGTTTTTTTTATGGCATCTTAAGTACTTAAAGACAGAATTAGTGTATTTGATACAACTTTCAAATGTAAAGTGATGACAAAGGTCATTTGTTACCTCAACAGACCCATAATAATCATCATACTAACAACAAATTTCAACAGGAAATGTCACAGACTAATAGCAAACAATGAAAACAACTTAACACAACAAGATTTGCTGGAGCTATGAGAAAATACTGTGACATAACACCATGGTTGTGATGTAATCATTGATGTTTGTCATCAGGTGGAGGACACCACATTATCACTATTTTCTCAGAAATCGGTTGAAAAATTGTCCTGCCACTTTGCACATGTTTTGCCTCATTTATATCCTTTCTAAATATGCATGTATTTAAATGGTATTAATAGTTTCATTTTTTACCCTCTATGTCCACTTTTCATGCCCACCTTTTGGCACAGAGTCATATATATATAATGATGCTGCACTGAATCATTTGTTTTGAATTTTTTGTCTATACATTAGAATTGATACTGTGACTGTCTTGCCAGTGCTGACGCCCGCCTTCTGGAGGAGTCGACGGCGCAGATAGCACGGAGTTTTGCCATCAACAACTGCCACACGGGCAACCTGCAGGCCTTGTTGCACAATTTCCTGGTCCGCGCCACAGAGCTTAAGGCTTCTGCACAGTGTGAAGAGTCAGTGGATCCCTCTGTTTCTGTCTGTCTCTTTCTCTGTCTATACTCTGTGTATGTGTGTGTGTGTGTGTGTGTGTGTGTGTGTGTGTGAGTAAGAAGTGTGTGTGTGTGAGTAAGAAGTGTGTGTGTGTTAAATACTTTGAAGAACAGAGCATATTATTTCTTTTATATTGATTATCATGATGATGATGTTTAGTGACATGAGTAGTATTGTACATAAGAAATGTTATGTTTCAGCAACATCTTCATCTGGCAGACATACAACTCTCTCTTCATCATACGGTGTCTGTGTAAATACTTCGTGGAACATTTGTCGGAAGAGCTGCTGCTCCAACAGTTTGACTGCCGCCCTCCAAACCCTGATGGTAAAGGAAATGTAATCATCATAAATTAACTTTGTGCTGCTTTGCTTTTATTGTGGATTTTCGATTTTGTGCAAAGAAGACACCATTCTCTTGTAGAATGTCTTCTTACTCAGGTTGGCATCCACTGGACAGTCAAATTGCAGGCCAATCATGCAAACTGATGAGACCTTCTTTAGTTCGAAACAGCTGTCTTTGCATAAGGCACTGTCCCTCCCCCATTGGGAGAAAAAGTAAATGAGCACAAAAATACAAAGTTAATGTTAACTGGTTTTGTTTCTTAGGTTCGTTCACAAATACAGACTTTGGACACAGAAAAGTTTTATAAACTTTTTAGCTGTACCTTTTTACCTCATGTCAGTTTCAAAACGTATTTTCCAGATAAGAGATAATAAAAAATCTCGAAAGCTTGAAAACATTGGTGTTTTGTGGCTTTTTTTGAAATCATCATAAATTAGGTAATTTGGTAAAGGTCAAGATGTGCCACCACCCCTGCATTTCTCGGTTAATTCCATTTTCCCGTTTTTGCCTTTCTTACCAAACATAAAGCTGTATTTTATTAACCTTTTTAGCTAATAACCTTTTTGGAATACTAACCCTATCCCTAACCCTAGGCCATTATTTAATAGGACCCCCCCCCCCCCCCCCCCCCCTATGTATTGCAGTACACAGCGCCATTTGTCACAGAAGTGGTTCATTGCGTTTTCCCGTCTTATAGGGAGGGGGGGTAGGGTTAGGGTTAGGGATAGGGTTAGTATTCCAAAAAGGTTACTAGCTAAAAAGGTTAATAAAATACAGCTTTATGTTTGGTAAGAAAGGCAGAAACGGAAAATTGCAATCAACCGAGAAATGCAGGGGGGGTGGCACATCTTGACCTTTACCTGTAATTTTATTGAGGCACCAGAAATTCACAGAGGATTTGGTTCTTGTGGCTGAGGTTTCACTTTTTAAAATATTTTGTGCTGGGTGCAATCCCAAGTTCATGATGGCAATGAGCTGTGCATCTGGAGTTATCACCCTTAGCCCTTGACACCAGGTGGCGCTCCATTTAGCTCTAGGCATTTTTCATCATGTGTGTGTCACTGTGTGTGATTGGTGGTAGTAGGGCTTTGATTAGCAGAAGCAACAGTGTAAATGGCCTTGGTTTGCCTAATTATTGGCAGGCTAAAAAGCCTAGGCCTCGCGGCCTATTAAGCATCCCCTCTTTATTACATATTTGTAAGCGGTTTGATTGCATGCTTTAAATTTAGAAATTATATGAATAATCATTTAAAAAAATCTCTGAATTTTGGAAATGCATCCAGAAGATTCTTGAACTGGGCCTGTATTCACGTTGAGATAGCATGAGACTTAGCATGATGCTTGTCGCGTGCACATTTGTCGCTCGTGCAAATCTGTCGCTCGCTACTATGAGAGTGTGTATTTGCGACATTCACAAATTTCACTTTTTCCGTACTTGAACCATTTACCTAACCCTAACCCTATCCCTAACCCACGGAAAAAGTGAAATTTGTGGTTCATGCTCAATGTCGCAAAATGCCGCAAATACAGACTCATAGGTAGCGAGCTGCAGATTTGCACGAGCGACAGATTTGCACGCTACAATGCTAACTTAGAAGCTCTTCCAATGTCCTATAGGATTTAATAGGACTTTTGGAAGAGCTTCTAAGTTAGCATGATGCTAAGTCTCATGCTATCTCAACGTGAATACAGGCCCTGGTCAATATCCTGTGCAAATTTAATGTTAGTTTGAAGGTTATTCCAATGGTTAACAACTCTGTGAGAAAATGAAAACTTGGTTTTGTTAGTTCGGAAAAAATTAACAAACATTCCCCCTCGGAATTCCTAGTTGTATTAAAATTAGAAACAGTGGAGAGTGTCTCGATAGATATGTCATATATCCCATTGAAAACGTTGTAGGTTTGTATTAGGTCGCCTCTCAGCCTCCTTCCTTTAAGAGAACGTAGGTTTAAGTAATTTAATCTTTCATAAT
>CM065710.1:21244771-21312271 GCA_017654935.2 Phymorhynchus buccinoides
AGTGTCGAGACATCACAAAAGTCATGTACCATGCCCAAATCCAAATAACATATAATACCGATCTTACCATTTATATAAAAACAGCAGAAAATCAATGCATTTGAAGAGGCGAGATGCGCCTCCATGTAGATCTGAATCATAGCAACCGCTGCACCAACATAGCAAAATCCATTAATCCACAAAGAATATAGTCTTGCAGTTTACAAGGTTGAGAGCTATTTTAATGCAAATTGAACAAATCTTCGCAATAACAATTGTCATGTCCCGAATGATATTTAGTGTTTAAAACTCTTATTGCATAGATTAAGACCATATGAACCGGATCAGTTTTGGGGTGGAAAATAAAGTAATCTTACTGCATTGAAAATAGGGGAGAACGGAGCTGGTCCGCCTACTTTTTAGCTTTTCTCGCCATAAAAGGTAAGCCAACTGAAGTAGAAGCTCATTTTTAGACCACTTGTTGAGTAAATGTATGGACATGTCGACAACATACGTTTATAGAAAATTCAGTTGATTGAGATTCATTCGTTACAAATAATAGCAAAAATTAGACTTTTGCTCTCAACTTTTCTCAAATTAATGGACACTTTCCAATCTTACACAGGACACGGCAGGAGGACAGCATGAGGCTCACAAGATCAAAATAATTCTACAGCAAAACACTTAGCAATAAAAATGAAATGAGGAACCTGTCGCGGGGTCGGACAAGCCCTGATATCCCCTACTTTTGTCGCCCAGAAAATTGTCATCACCCAATGACGCATTTTTTGTTTGAAGACGTAAAAGTGGTGCTGACGTGTGAGTAAGCAAGACAAGATCTTTTGGCTTTCTTCATAACAAAAGCGCCACGAACGGTGCAGTGGAAATCTAGTCGACTTTTGTACATCAAAACTTCAGAAGCTAATGATTACCAACAAAAATAGATAACAGCTGTAAATATCGTGTTGGTGTTGACAAATGGTAAATACATTCTAATGATATTAATTATGTTTGAATGCACGGACCTAATGATATTCATTATGTATTCTTGCACAAAAACTCACGCGCATTTTACACTGAGTTAAACACATTAATGAAATGTAAATGATAATACAGTGGTCGCCGCTTTATAAAGCCATTTTGGGACCGACGAAAAATGGCTTTAATAAGCGGCGGATTTAATAACCGGTCCAGGATTACATCATTTTTTAATTTAAAAAATTTGTGCTTCTCTTTTGTTTACGTCAGTCACACTTTCACACTTTCTTTCATCATTTACACTTGCTTGAATCTAAACACAACTTCACAAGGCCTCTTAAACGATGTTGAACTTTTGTTTTGGTTTTTATTGACTGACATTCTTTTCTAAACTCAGTTACTTCGTGATACACGTGAGCGTGCACATAAATATGTCTTGAGTGACACAAGTGACATATTTTCACGCCCCCAAAAAAGAAAATAACCCAAAAAAGAACAAAATCGTGTGAGTTTTAGTGATTTATCTGAGAAAAGTGGCTTTAATAAGCGGCGGGGTGGTTTTATTAAGCGGCTTTTTTTAATACATAACATATAGTGAAAAATCTGGACCGTAAGAAATCGGCTTTAATAAGCGGCTGGCTCTATTAACGGCGGTTTTATAAAGCGGCGACCACTGTAATGAGATCTAAAAACAAGGAGTTAATGTGATAATTAGATGTTACAATAAGTGTTTTGGTGGCATTCGGCTGGGCCTTCTTTCTCATGTTTGGAGATGGGTATATAGTATTATGTTGTTACAACATTAAAACATATACAGTATGTGTACAGCACAACATGTGTGGTTGTGCATATGTTTTTTGTTTTTCTTTTAGTATTAGCACACAACATCCGGATTTTCTGTGGTAAAATGATCAATAAGTAAAAGAAAGAAGGAAAGAAATAAGTGCATTTGTCCGTATTTCCCCTAATCCATATATTTGTTTACTAATTGATTATGTCCGCTCGAAAAATCCAGATGTCGTGTGTACGTGCCCTTAAGCATCAGGCATGACAACAGCTCCGCCGTCTCCGCCGAAATTTTTTTATCTCCGCCTTTTTTGGCGATCTTGATGTTATTCTCAAACGGCGCGGCCCATATTTGGACGAGTGATGCTTGTGGCCGCGGGCAAAAAATGGCAGACCAAGCAACCCGCAAATGGTGTGTTTGAGATTTGGAAGGCGAAGTAGGATGCTAAATGCTGTGAAATGAGTATTTGCCCCCCCCGTCAACAAAAATGGCGGCGTATGTAGATGTTCGTTTTGACGGTAATTCGTAGTCGTACTCAACAAAAATTTCGGTACATGTAAGCATTGCTTTGGACGGTAAGTGTTAGCTGCAAGCTGCAAGCCCCCCCCCCCCCCCCCCACCCCCACCCCCCCCCACACACACCGCCTAACAGTAGTTTTCATGCCTGATGCATAGTGTCTGTGTTTTGCAGCTGGTTTCACTCTCTGTCTGTAAGACAAAGTCAACATTTTATTCAGAGATGGGCGTTGAATACAAAAAACATACAAGTTTTTCTTTCACACATGCTGTAAGCGCATGTATGTGTGTGTGCTCGCTGGTATGTATGGATGTGTGCATGTTTCTTATATGGTGTGTACGCATGTAACTTTGTTGTTTGTGTTCCAGTGCCATGCATGCACCTCTGCTAGTGAAGGTGTTAATGTGGAACTACATCAACCAAGAAAAATGTCCGCCCGAGCTGTACAAGGCGAATGAGGAGTCAGGATTCTTCTCTTCTGTCACGTCTACACTGGCCTGTGAGTTAGCAATAATAACTGAAGAAAAATGATCAGTACATGTAGTAATAAGAGTCATAAATGATAATAATAATTCTGATGACCAAAAAAAATGTCCCCCCCCCCTCCCCACCCACTGAACTGTTTAAAGTGAAGGAGGGGTCAAGATTCTTTTCTTGTGTTCTACATTGGTCTGTGAGTCACTATAAATAATGGTCAACATTGTTGACTTGGTTTTCATTCAAAGCTACATTGGTCTGTGAGTCACTAAATAATGGTCAACATTGCGGACTTGGTTTTCATTCAAAGCTACATTGGTCTGTGAGTCACTAAATAATGGTCAACATTGCAGACTTGGTTTTCATTCAAAGCTACATTGGTCTGTGAGTCACTAAATAATGGTCAACATTGCGGACTTGGTTTTCATTCAAAGCTATCATTTTCAGGTCAGGTCAGGTCAGGTCATATCAGGACAACTAGGCCTCACAGCATCTCAAGTGTTCTTTCTCATAATTGGTTTATTTTTAAAAAGTTTAAGTCATCAATGATGATTGTGTTGTCGTAGGTAAATTCATTGCATGTGACGTCATAAATGTAATTTAGATGGATTTTTAAGCAGAGTATCTTTTTTAAGATTAATTTCCTCCCATTTGGGATACGTGGGGGTGGGGGGGGGGGGGGGGGGTGTCTTTGTACAAATGGTTCCCTCTCTTCTGGAAGTTCTGTGCTTGTAACTTCCTCTAATCTGTCACTCTCTTTGACTCTGCCTTTTCCGTTTGCTTAGTGTCATCTACTATCTTTCTGCCTTACTGGTTCATTCTCCTGACTTTTTTCAAGAAACAAAGATTTTCTCCAGCCAAAGACAGACATGCTGAGTCTAACTATTTCTTAGTTAGGTGCATAACGGCAGCATGATGCATCTGCACTGTCATTTGACAGGAAACTGCCTGAGTGATCGAAGAAGAAGATGAATTTTGAATGGTGTCTATGTCTAATACCAACAGTCCCTGAAAATGCCCATGGCTCCCTTTCCTTGTTGTTAGCCAACAAGACGCTGTCACTTAGAAACAAGAAAAGTATTTCGCCACGAAGCTGAAATCGCTGCAGACAACATTCCCTTAAGTCAAAGGACAATGAGCTGATTGAATTGAATTGAATTGAATTGAAAATGACTGTTATATCAATTGTGCTTATTGTGGAAGCAGTGGTTGCAAATTGTGCTCCTGTTCCTGTTTTCCACCAACAGCCAGCCTGTGGTCGGTGATGACGCTGGGCATGGGGGGCGGGGGGAAGGAGAAGAAGGAGGAGGGGGCGGAGTCTGGGGAGACGCTGCTGGCCAATCAGAGCCTTCTGCTGCTGCTGGTGCTGACCAATCACTGCACAGCGCCTGACAGCACCGGGGCCCCCAACCCGTACAGGGAGGCACTGTTTTCTTTCACCGATTCCAACGGTTGGTTCCCCAGTTTGGGTGGTGGTTTTTAGTGTTTGCTTTTCTCTGTTTTCTTTCACCGATTCCAACGGTTGGTTCCCCAGTTTAGGTTTGCAACTTTCCATTAGATTGGGCAAAATCAATAATCATACTGATTCATAAAAAAGGTGATGTAAACAACCCCGATAATTATCGAGGGGTTGCACTAACAAGCATCATAAGTAAAGTTTACACTCACATATTAAGCAAAAGATTATCACTTTGGGCAAAAAGGGAAGAAAAAATAACGAACAGGCAGGATTTAGAGCTGGCTACAGTACCATGGACCACATCCTCACTCTTTATTCCTTGCTACAGAAATATTTACTTTGCAATACTAAACTTTATGTCGCATTTGTGGACTTTGGTAAGGCATTTGACTCTGTTAATCGCAATGCTTTATGGAATGTTCTCCGTAATAGTGGGGTGAATGGTAAGTTATACAGGGCGTTAAGAGGTGTTTATAAATCTGTGCTGGCATGTGTTCGTGTTAAGAGTGACTATTCAAATTATTTTAATTGTCTGAATGGTGTCAAACAAGGTTGCCTATTAAGCCCACAATTGTTTTCTTTCTTTATAAAGGAATTGGCAGTAGAATTATCTTCTAGAGGAAAACATGGTTTTCAGTTATTACCAGGGGCAATTGAGGTATTATTGTTATTATTTGCTGATGACTTTATCCTTTTGTCAGGGACAGTGATTGGCCTACAGAATCAATTGAAAATGTTAAAGTTGGAAGCAGATCTCTTAGATAAGACAAATATCATAGTTTTTAGAAATGGTGGACACATTTCGGCACACGAAAAATGGTATTATGGAAGCTTAGAAGTAAAAGTGGTTAATTCATACAAATATTTAGGTATGATATTCTCAACGAAATTATCATTGAATTATGCATGGGATGAGTATTATAGAAAGGGTAAAAAAGGGGTTATTCAAATTCTAAAATCCTTAAGAAAACTCAATTGTTGTGATTGTAATATATTCTGGAAAATGTTTGACGCTCAAATTGAACCGTTAATTACGTACTCTTCTGAAATTTGGGGATTAAATGTAAATCAACAAGTTGAAAAAGTGCATACCTATGCAATGAAAAGATTTCTTCGAGTACCAATGCATTCATCAAACACTGTTTTATATGGAGAGACGGGCAGGTACCCCTTATACATTAGAACATTTTTAAGATGTATAAAATACTGGTTGAAACTGTTGAAGCTTCCGCAGTCACGTTTATGCAGGCAGGCTTATGACATGATGCTTTTACAGGTGGAATTAGGTAAAGAGAATTGGGCGTTCAAGGTAAAAACTGTTTTATCTAAGCATGGTTTTGGAATTGTATGGTTAACTCAAGAAGTAGGCAGTGAACGACAATTTATTTCTGAATTTAAAGATAGAATCATTTGTTCCTAGAAGCAAAACTGGCATTCAGATATGGAAAGTAAAGAAAAGTATAGATGGTTCTTTTCATTTAAAAGTACATTTCAGGCAGAAAGGTTTTTAAGTGCAATTACAGAGAAATGGCATAGGATAATGTTTGCAAGATTTAGAGTAAGAACCCTAGGCTTTCATGAAGCAAAAGATGGTTCGATTGTGGTACATCTATAGGACACCCATGTCCTTTATGTGGCCATATTGTGGATGATGAGAGTCATTTTTTGTTCAATTGTGTTGCATACAATGAGGTTAGAAAAAAAATGTTCGTTCATTAAATCAGATACAGTGGAATCCGCTTTATCGGCCTTCGGATAATCGGCCAAAGCCGCTTAATCGGCCAATTTCCTAATATACGGATTTTTTTCTTTTTAAGCATACATGTGTTATTTTGTTCGTTTTTACAGCCAAAGCTGAAATCTTCAATTTCGCTTTATTGGCCAGTTTTTCTCTCTTATTTTTCCTCTTTACCCCTTTTTTTGAGAGGGAGAACAACAGACAAACTGACAACACGCTTTTGACGTTTACATGGTTGAGTGTGAAGTTGGAAGGTGAGCTGTTGTCAATTGAAAGACCCTGCATGGCGTTAAAATCACTCAAGAAAACAAAAGCATTGTCTTTTACTCGTGCTTCTGTCAAGTTGTAGGATTAATAAAGTGTTCACATACAGTACACATACACTGTATTGTATGAACTCTTGTGTTTTGACAGATTTTATTCATTCAGTGTGACGCTGTTGCCCCTTCGATTTCCACTACCTCCGACTTCTCCTTCCCCCACTCTTCTTACGAACTTGTCCACCTCACTCTCTCTTCACCCCGATCTTCCCTTCACCTGTTCTGCCTGTACCGCCCCCCTCCCAGCAAGAAGAACCAGTTGAAAGATTCACTCTTCCTGGACGAACTCCCCGACTTGCTAGAGCACATGAACTCTTTGAAAGGTCGTTCAGTACTGGTGGGGGACTTCAACTTTCACTGGGACAATCCATCAAACAGCTACACAGCTCGGTTGAGGGACCTTTTTGAGTCTTTTGGTTTGAACCAGTCCGTCAACTCCCCCACTCACAGATCCGGTCATGTTCTCGACTGGGTCGTCCATCCTGATGGCGATCTGGTCGAATCAGCCACCCCCAGTATGACCCTGACCTCTGACCACTACGCTGTCCTAACCCAACTCAACATCTCCATTCCTGCCAAGCCTCCCAGGTACGTGGAGACCAGGGACTTCGCCTCCATCGACCTTGAAGCCTTCAGAGCTGATCTGCTGGTGTCTCTCCAGTCGGTGCCAACTCCCTCTGCTGAGAAGTTTCATGGCCTTTTCCTGGACGTCATCGACCGCCACGCCCCTGTGCTTCGACGCAGAGTCTCCAGTCGTCCACCCTCGCCCTGGTTCCCAGCTGTCGCCTCCCAAGTGCTGGACGCTAAACGAGATAGGCGTAGGGCAGAAAGACAATGGATCAAAACTAAGCTGGAAATTCATAAACAGATATTGCAAATTGCAAACAATGTTGTTAATGAAATTGTACAACAGGCTAAGTCAGTGTACTACAATGCAAAAATAGCAGCATGCACTACCACCAAGCAGCTGTTCAATGTCACAGATGCACTGATGGGGAGATTGAAATCATCCCCACTTCCTTCTTCTGTCATGTCTTTCTGATCTGCCCCAAACATTTAGTGACTTTTTTACTGGCAAAATCAGAACTCTCCGAGTGAGCCTGGACTCTCAGTCTGTGCCAGTACCTGATGTTCATTATGCCTCTTTTACTGGCAATCCTTTTACAGGTTTCGAGCCTGTGACTGACACTCTGGTTAAAGATGTTATCCAGAAAACTGCTATTAAGACATGTGTGCTTGATCCCCTTCCCTCCTCTTTGCTATCTGCAGTCATGGATGATCTGTTGCCTTGCATCACCGCTATTGTCAATGAATCCCTCACTTCAGGCTGCTTTCCCTCTGCACTAAAAACTGCTATCGTTCGACCTCTGCTCAAGAAATCTTCTCTAGACCCTGAAAACCTGAAAAACTACCGTCCTGTTTCCAACCTTTCCTTTTTGTCTAAAATCATTGAAAAGATCGCTCTTCTCCAACTCCAGGATCACCTTGACTGCAATAATCTGCTCTATCCTTTGCAGTCTGCCTATCGCTCTGGTCACAGTACCGAAACAGCTCTTCTGAAAATAGTCAATGATCTTCTCTGTGCTCTCGATGATGGTCAGATCTCTCTTCTCTCCCTACTAGACCTGTCCTCTGCCTTTGACACTATCGATCACCAAACACTTCTATCTCGACTTCAACATACCTTTGGCGTCTCTGACACAGCACTCTCGTGGTTTCATTCCTATCTCTCTGATCGCACTCAAGTTGTCTCTGTTAATGGCCTCTCTTCTCGTTCAGCTGCTTTGGAGCATGGTGTTCCTCAGGGCTCTGTCTTGGGACCTATTCTCTTTGTCCTTTATACACAACCCATTTCCGACATTGTTTCTCATCATGGCATTTCCCATCACTGCTTCTCTGACGACAACCAGATTTACTCGTCTGCAGATCCTTCTCTGCTTCCATCCATTATTCAACGTACACAATCATGCATTGCTGACATTAAATCATGGATGACTAACAACAAGCTCCAACTGAACAATGGTAAAACAGAAATGATTTTCATTGTACCCAAGAAACTCTTGTCAGCAAACTCTGTCCCCACTTCCATCCAGTTAGAAAACTCTCTTATCCACACTTCTACCACTGTACGCAATCTTGGCGTCACACTTGATCAGACTCTTTCCTTCCAAAACCAGATTTCCTCTGTCTGTCGTGCTTGTTACTTAGAACTTCGGCGCATTGGATCTGTAAGACATCTTCTTTCCGAGGAAGCTACAAAAACTCTCATCTCTGCCTTCGTACTCTCCAGACTAGATTACTGTAATTCCCTTCTTGCTGGCTGCCCACAAACTGTTCTCGCTAAACTTTAAAAAAATTCAAAACAATGCTGCTCGCCTTGTACTGATGTGCTCCAAATTCTCTCATTCTACCCCTATGCTTGAATCTCTTCACTGGCTTCCTGTTGGAAAGCGTATCGACTACAAGCTCTCTCTGCTCTGTTACAAGTCCCTGAATGGTCTTGCTCCTTCTTATCTCACTGATCTCCTGAACCTTTACACACCTCTTAGACAGTTACGCTCCTCTTCTGACACTTCTCTCCTCCAGATCCCTCGTTACCGCACCAGGACTCTCGGTGAACGTTCCTTCTCTTTTCAGGCCTCCTCTACTTGGAACAAACTCCCTCTTCCTCTCCGTTCTGCCAACTCCCTTTCTTCATTTAAGTCTTCCCTCAAAACCACTCTCTTCAAATCGTAGCCTGCTCTGTTCTTTTGGAAAGTAATTTTTGTCCCTTCTCTGCGCGTGTGTTTGTGTGCAGTGTGTGGTTTGTGCGGGCGTGTGTGTGTGTGTGTGTGTGTGTGGTGTGGTGTGGTGTGGTGTGTGTGTGTGTGTGTGTGTGTGTGTGTGTGTGTGTTTTGTTTGTGTGTGCGCGTGCATGTGTGTGTGTATGCGAGGAAATGTTTGACATTCTCATATTTTCTACTGCTTGTTGTTGTTGCTGTTGTTGTTTGTCTTTGTTTTGTGGGGGGGGTATTCATTTATTTGTTTATTATTGTAAGCGCTTAGGGCTTGTTTAAGATTAAGCGCATATAAATGCTCATTATTATTATTATTATTATTTCAATTTGTCTCTCACACTGGAAGTCACTTCACACTAAGAACTGACAGCTGACAGGATGGCTTGTTTAAGCGAGAGATTTTAATGAATCTACATGTACATCTGTAATCAAAATAAAATTGTTGTTTTTAACATAGCGATTCGTCTTTAATTACATGTAAAGTGTATGTATCCAGACTCAAAACACACACACACACACATACACACATCACAAAAAGGGAAAGAATTTGAATTTGAACTGCAACATTTAATTTTGACGTCATTGCTTTTGACTTGCATAATTGCGTCATACAGTTTCTCGATGTTCGTTTTATCGGCCGATTCGCTTTATCGACCACATTTTGCCTTGTCCCCAAAGTGGCCGATAAAGCGGATTCCACTGTATTGCTAAAAGACAAGATGTAGCTTTTATTTTATCATCAAAGGATGACCAGGTAATTCAGTCTGTTGCAAAATACATTGCAGAGGCTACGAACATAAGAAATAAGTAAAGCTTTCTTTTCTAATAAGGAATCGTTTCGAGTGCAAATGTACATGTATACAAGGTAGTCATTAAGTTTGGGTGGTCGACCAATAATACACTTCTTTTAAAAGATCGAACTCCTTCTCTTCTCTTTATTATAAAACACAAAGGAGGAAATCCTCGAAACAAGAGATTAGATGTGTGTTGTTGGTTTTTTTCATTTGATTTTTGGCCACACGGAAATGGAACGATGTAAGAATCAAGTAATGTTTATTGTTGTTTCCATCTACCTTATTTTTTAAATGGACTTAATTCTTTTGATGTTGACAATGGCCATTTTGTATTGTATACTTGTCGATTACTCTCCCCCCTTGTCATAAGGGTAATGTTGGTAATGACAATAAATGTCAAATTGTCAAATTGTCTCTCTCGTTTTCTGAAACTGTACTTTGATTGCGTTGACTTTGACGTAATTTAAAATGTTAGGCCTCTTATGACTTAAGAACAATAAAATATGTGCTCTCTCTCTCTCTCTCTCTCTCTCTCTCTCTCTCTCTCTCTCTCTCTCTCTCTCTCTCTCTCTCTCTCTCTCTCTCTCTCTCTCTCTCTCTCTCTCTCTCTCTCTCTCTCTCTCTCTCTCTGATTTGATAATCTTAAATAGAAGGAGTTTTTCCTGTTCCCTTTTCAGCGGATGTTGCTGGTCCAATTGGAGCTAAGGCGACCTTCAAGCTGGACTATGGCAAGGTGTACGACACGCTGAGCTGCACGCTGCACGACGACCAGACCACGCTGCTCATGTACCTGCTGATCCACCAGAACCAGGGCATGAAGCAGTTCATCCTGTCACGGACCAACATCGACATCTTGGTCAGTTGTATGCATGCACGCTGCTCATGTACCTGCTGATCCACCAGAACCAGGGCATGAAGCAGTTCATCCTGTCACGGACCAACATCCACATCTTGGTCAGTTGTATGCATGCACGCTGCTCATGTACCTGCTGATCCACCAGAACCAGGGCATGAAGCAGTTCATCCTGTCACGGACCAACATCGACATCTTGGTCAGTTGTATGCATGCACGCTGCTCATGTACCTGCTGATCCACCAGAACCAGGGCATGAAGCAGTTCATCCTGTCACGGACCAACATCGACATCTTGGTCAGTTGTATGCATGCACGCTGCTCATGTACCTGCTGATCCACCAGAACCAGGGCATGAAGCAGTTCATCCTGTCACGGACCAACATCGACATCTTGGTCAGTTGTATGCATGCACGCTGCTCATGTACCTGCTGATCCACCAGAACCAGGGCATGAAGCAGTTCATCCTGTCACGGACCAACATCCACATCTTGGTCAGTTGTATGCATGCACGCTGCTCATGTACCTGCTGATCCACCAGAACCAGGGCATGAAGCAGTTCATCCTGTCACGGACCAACATCCACATCTTGGTCAGTTGTATGCATGCACGCTGCTCATGTACCTGCTGATCCACCAGAACCAGGGCATGAAGCAGTTCATCCTGTCACGGACCAACATCCACATCTTGGTCAGTTGTATGCATGCACGCTGCTCATGTACCTGCTGATCCACCAGAACCAGGGCATGAAGCAGTTCATCCTGTCACGGACCAACATCCACATCTTGGTCAGTTGTATGCATGCACGCTGCTCATGTACCTGCTGATCCACCAGAACCAGGGCATGAAGCAGTTCATCCTGTCACGGACCAACATCCACATCTTGGTCAGTTGTATGCATGCACGCTGCTCATGTACCTGCTGATCCACCAGAACCAGGGCATGAAGCAGTTCATCCTGTCACGGACCAACATCCACATCTTGGTCAGTTGTATGCATGCACGCTGCTCATGTACCTGCTGATCCACCAGAACCAGGGCATGAAGCAGTTCATCCTGTCACGGACCAACATCCACATCTTGGTCAGTTGTATGCATGCACGCTGCTCATGTACCTGCTGATCCACCAGAACCAGGGCATGAAGCAGTTCATCCTGTCACGGACCAACATCCACATCTTGGTCAGTTGTATGCATGCACGCTGCTCATGTACCTGCTGATCCACCAGAACCAGGGCATGAAGCAGTTCATCCTGTCACGGACCAACATCCACATCTTGGTCAGTTGTATGCATGCACGCTGCTCATGTACCTGCTGATCCACCAGAACCAGGGCATGAAGCAGTTCATCCTGTCACGGACCAACATCCACATCTTGGTCAGTTGTATGCATGCACGCTGCTCATGTACCTGCTGATCCACCAGAACCAGGGCATGAAGCAGTTCATCCTGTCACGGACCAACATCCACATCTTGGTCAGTTGTATGCATGCACGCTGCTCATGTACCTGCTGATCCACCAGAACCAGGGCATGAAGCAGTTCATCCTGTCACGGACCAACATCCACATCTTGGTCAGTTGTATGCATGCACGCTGCTCATGTACCTGCTGATCCACCAGAACCAGGGCATGAAGCAGTTCATCCTGTCACGGACCAACATCCACATCTTGGTCAGTTGTATGCATGCACGCTGCTCATGTACCTGCTGATCCACCAGAACCAGGGCATGAAGCAGTTCATCCTGTCACGGACCAACATCCACATCTTGGTCAGTTGTATGCATGCACGCTGCTCATGTACCTGCTGATCCACCAGAACCAGGGCATGAAGCAGTTCATCCTGTCACGGACCAACATCCACATCTTGGTCAGTTGTATGCATGCACGCTGCTCATGTACCTGCTGATCCACCAGAACCAGGGCATGAAGCAGTTCATCCTGTCACGAACCAACATCCACATCTTGGTCAGTTTTACGCATCGTTGTCTGTTTCTATTTTCTGGTCCCAGAGACTTTCCTCCATGACAGGCTGCTCCCAGGAGAGCATGTTGCCGCAGACAGTGCCACCCTTTTCCTTTTATATGGGGGGGGGGGGGGCACTTGGACTTGGGAAAACTAGCTTTCAATTTGGTACATACCAGGCTGTGGGATCTTTCCCTACTCTTAGCAGTTTTTATCTGCTGTGTGTTCTTTATGTGCGTAAAGCGCAGGCTTCAGACTTTATTTATATCCCCATCTGAAGGACTCGGCATTCAGTTTGATTTTCCCGTTGAACTGGAAGGAAAGGACGAGGCTGGGATTCGAACCCAAGACACTGAGGCATTGAATTGGCAGGTGAATGCCCTAACTACCTGCCACCTTGAACACGCACCCGCTCCAAGATGACAAGGCCATGATGCTACTCTGCCTGCTGATTCACCAGAAGGGAGGAATGAAGGCCCGCATTATATCACAAACTAAAATCACTATTGTAGTCAGTTTTATGCACTTGTATGCATGAATTCATGGCCATACATAAACATGCACAAAACACTCACACGCACACTTGCATGGACATTCAAAGGCGTATATTTGCACACACAGAATCATTCCAGGGTGTGTTGTATTGTTGTTGTATTCCAGGGTGTGTTGTGGTGTTGTTGTATTCCAGGGTGTGTTGTTGTTGTTGTATTTGGTGTGTTGTTGTATTTCCAGGGTGTGTTGTGTTGTGTTGTATTCCAGGGTGTGTTGTGTTGTTGTATTCCAGGGTGTGTTGTGTTGTTGTTGTATTCCAGGGTGTGTTGTGTTGTTGTTGTATTCCAGGGTGTGTTGTGTTGTTGTTGTATTCCAGGGTGTGTTGTGTTGTTGTATTCCAGGGTGTGTTGTGTTGTTGTATTCCAGGGTGTGTTGTGTTGTTGTTGTATTCCAGGGTGTGTTGTGTTGTTAGGGTGTGTTGTGTTGTTGTATTCCAGGGTGTGTTGGTGTATTGTTGTTGTATTCCAGTGGTTGTGTTGTTGTTGTATTCCAGGGTGTGTTGTGTTGTTGTATTCCAGGGTGTGTTGTTGTGTTGTTGTATTCCAGGGTGTGTTGGTGTGTGTTGTTGTATTCCAGGGTGTGTTGTGTTGTATTCCAGGGTGTGTTGTTGTTGTTGTATTCCAGGGTGTGTGTGTGTGTTGTATTCCAGGGTGTGTTGTTGTATTCCAGGGTGTGTTGTGTTGTTGTTGTATTCCAGGGTGTGTTGTGTTGTTGTATTCCAGGGTGTGTTGTGTTGTTGTATTCCAGGTGTTTTGTGTGTATTTGTGTTGTTGTATTCCAGGGTGTGGTGTGTTGTTGTATTCCAGGGTGTGTTGTGTTTGTTGTTGTATTCCAGGGTGTGTTGTGTTGTTATTCCAGGGTGTGTGTGTGTTGTGTTGTTGTTGTATTCCAGGGTGTGTTGTGTTGTTGTATTCCAGGGTGTGTTGTGTTGTTGTTGTATTCCAGGGTGTGTTGTGTTGTTGTTGTATTGAAGGGTGTGTTGTGTTGTTGTTGTATTGAAGGGTGTGTTGTGTTGTATTCCAGGGTGTGTTGTGTTGTATTCCAGGGTGTGTTGTGTTATTGTTGTTGTATTCCAGGGTGTGTTGGTGTGTTGTGTTACTGTTGTAGGGTGAAGGGTGTGTTGTGTTGTATTCCATGGTGTGTTGTGTTATGTGTTGTTGTATTCCGTGGTGTGTTGTGTTACTGTTGTATTGAAGGGTGTGTTGTGTTGTTGTTGTATTCCATGGTGTGTTGTGTTGTTGTTGTATTCCAGTGGTGTGTTGTTGTATTCCATGGTGTGTTTGTTGTTGTATTCCATGGTGTGTTGTGTTGTTGTTGTATTCCAGGGTGTGTTGTGTTGTTTTGTTGTATTGATTGAAGGGTGTGTTGTGTTGTTGTTGTATTGAAGGGTGTGTTGTGTTGTTGTTGTATTCCAGGGTGTGTTGTTGTTGTTGTATTCCATGGTGTGTTTGTTGTTGTATTCCATGGTGTGTTGTGTTATATTGATGTTGTATTCAGGGTGGGTGTGTTGTTGTATTGAAGGGTGTGTTGTTTGTTGTTGTATTCCAAGGGTGTTGTTGTTGTTGTATTCCAGGGTGTGTTGTGTGTGTTGTATTGTGTGGGTGTGTTGTATTCCATGGTGTGTGTGTTGTTGTTGTATTCCATGGTGTGTTGTGTTTTGTTGTTGTATTATGGTGTGTTGTGTTGTTGTATTCCATGGTGTGTTGTGTTATTGTTGTTGTATTGAAGGGTGTGTTGTTGTATTCCATGATGTGTTGTATTGAAGGGTGTGTTGTGTTGTTGTATTGAAGGGTGTGTTGTGTTGTATTCCAGGGTGTGTTGTGTTGTTGTTGTATTGAAGGGTGTGTGTTGTGTTGTTGTTGTATTCCATGGTGTGTGTTGTTGTTGTATTCCAGGGTGTGTTGTGTTGTGTTGTTGTATTCCAGGGTGTGTTGTGTTGTGTTGTTGTATTCCAAGGGTGTGTGTGTTGTATTCCAGGGTGGTGTGTGTTGTATTCCAGGGTGTGTTGTGTATTGTGTTGTGTTTGTTGTTGTTGTTCCATGGTGTGTTGTGTTGTTGTATTCCATGGTGTGTTGTGTTATTGTTGTTGTATTCCAGGGTGGTTGTGTTGTTGTTGTATTGAAGGGTGTGTTGTGTTACTGTTGTTGTATTCCAGGGTGTGTTGTGTTATTGTTGTATTCCAGGGTGTGTTGTATTATTATTATTGTATTCCAGGGTGTGTTATTGTATTCCAGGGTATGTTGTTGTATTCCAGGGTGTGTTGTGTTCCAGGGTGTGTTGTATTATTGTTTTCCAGGGTGTGTTGTATTATTGTTTTCCAGGGTGTGTTGTATTATTGTTGTATTGAAGGTGTGTTGTATTGGAGGGTGTGTTGTGTTATTGTTGTATTCCAGGGTGTGTTGTTATATTGAAGGGTATGTTGTATTCGAGGGTGTGTTGTGTTGTATTTCATGGTGTGTTGTTGTATTCCAGGGTGTGTTGTGTTGTTGTTGTATTCCAGAGTGTGTTGTGTTATTGTTGTTGTATTCCAGAGTGTGTTGTGTTATTGTTGTTGTATTCCAGAGTGTGTTGTGTTTTTGTTGTATTACAGGGTGTGTTGTGTTGTTGTATTCCAGGGTGTGCTGTTGTTGTTGTATTCCAGGGGTGTGTTGTGTTGTTGTTGTATTCCAGGTGTGTGTTGTTGTATTCCAGGGTGTGTTGTTGTATTCCAGGGTTGTTGTTGTATTCCAGGGTGTGTTGTTGTTGTAGGGTGTGGGTGTGTTGTTGTATTCCAGGGTGTGTCATGTTGTATTCCAGGGTGTGCTGTTGTTGTTGTATTACAGGGTGTGTTGTGTTGTTGTTGTATTGAAGGGTGTGTTGTTGTATTGAAGGGTGTGTTGGTGTGTTGTTGCTGTTGTATTGAAGGGTGTGTTGTGTTGTTGTTGTATTGAAGGGTGTGTTGTTGTTGTTGTATTGAAGGTTGTGTTGTTGTTGTATTGAGGGTGTGGTGGTTGTGTTGTTGTTGTATTGAAGGGTGTGTTGTGTTGTTGTTGTATTGAAGGGTGTGTTGTTGTATTGAAGGTTGTGTTGTTGCTGTTGTATTGAAGGGCGTTGTGTTGTTACCAGGTGTTGCCACTGCTGAGGATCCTGTACCAGGCCCAGGAGAGGAACTCCCACCACATCTACATGGCGCTCATCATCCTGCTGGTGCTCACTGAGGACGACGTCTTCAACAAGGCCGTCCACGAAATTGTAAGTCTGTCTCCCCCCCCCCACCCCCTCTCTCCCTCTCTCTCTCTCATGATATTCATGGTTGTCGTTTATTATATTCTTTCATTGGATGTTGTTGTTTGTAATTGTTGTTTATTTCGATATTTTCACTTACCACAAGGCTGGGTGTAAAAAAGTATGTATGCTTATCTCATTACCCTGTATAAATAAAATTTCGTTCGTTCTCTCTCTCTCTCTCTCTCTCTCTCTCTCTCTCTCTCTCTCTCTCTCTCTCTCTCTCTCTCTCTCTCTCTCTCTCTCTCTCTCTCTCTCTCTGGAAAGTCTTGACTATCAGTTTTCTGCAGAGAAACATATTTTGCGTATCAAACTTAAAACGACTATAAACGTAAAATGCAAAAAACTTGCAAAAATATTTACAATATTTTTTCTGGATATGGATAAAAAGTACAGTGGAGTACACTTAACGCGAAGCCAGATTACACGAAGTATCGATTAACGCACAAAAACCTGTTAGAACGAACAAACGGCTTCTTTATTATTACTTAAAAAAATGTTTTTCACACAAACGTTTTTCTCAGCACGTCACGAAATACGTTTAACACACAAACAAAAACTTGGTTTGATTGTCATTTATCATTCTAAAGTTCGTACTGGTCGCACAAAATGAAGCTGGAGCCACCAAATATTTCATTACAAACTTTGCAAAAGCCATCACGAACGTCATCAGGAAGTCGAAGTTAAAAAGTATGAACTGCGCATGCGTTTTCTCCAGTCTGCACAGTTTGTTGTCTGCAACGCTACTTTGCTCCTTCAGCTGCTGAACGTCAGTTTACAATTTGCACTTAAAATGCAGTTCACATTGATTCAGCCATACACAGTTTTTAAGCAATTCGTTTGAGCCGTAAGCATTTTATTCTCAGACTAAAAAGCATGAGATTTCTTTTCCGACTGCAAGAGCTAACGAAGGCTGGGCAGCGAGTAGAAGAGACTTAGTAGACACTTGTCTTCTTCGTGACAAACACAGGCGTATCATTGAAACGATCAACTATAAAACTGCTTCTTGTTGGCGGAATTATTTGCGTGCATGCGAGCAAGAGAGAGAGAGGGAGAGAGATTACCTGAATTTGTTTCCATATATTTTATGTCTTGGTTAATGTGTATGCTTTCGTTGTTGCTGGGTTATAAGCTTATATATATGTTTGTGCAAAACCAAGAAAATTCCTTTGTACACTGATGCATTGGCTAACTAAAGAATCTTTAATTATTATTGATTGTTGTTGTTTTATCATTGTTGTTCAGACGCTGAAGAATGTGGGTTGGTTCAAGGAGCGCACGCTGACAGAGATCACTCTGGGAGGTTTGCTGATTCTGGTGGTCATCAGAACTATACAGTTCAACATGACGCGCATGAGGGTACGTCAAATGAACAAACAAACAAAGCTCTGTGTTTGTGCTTGTCCCTTATCCCAGGAAGTTAGAAAAACAATTGCAGTGTTCAGAAAATGTCCCTGTTGGTCTGACCAAATTGTTACAGGGGTCACTCGTACTCAGCACAAGATTACTTACCTGGTCAAAGTTTGAACACGTGGAACATAGTCTAAAGCGAAGACTATTGTGTGTGTTTATTGTGATACCGTGAATGCTTAGGCCTTTCCTCTAATGGCTTTTATCACTGGTTAGCATTAGCCCGCACCAGGGGCCAATAGTAAAGTCACAGCTGTACAATAGATGATTTTCTGCAGTAATGGAAACCATGGTACGGGCTAGTGTCACTCCCAAACTAGGGGACATTGGCCCTGGATCTTGGTGCTGCAGCCAAGGGGATGGGTTGGCCTTTGGGGACCTTCCTCAACGCCAGCTGTCCTCAAATCCCTTTGGTGAAAAGAGTGGGGATGGAAGGTGTCTCTACTCCATGAACACATCCCAGCCCAACCCCCAGAATAGCAGCTGCCTCCTCTGCTGTCTACCAGGCATGGTCAGGAAGGACATGCATGCTGTGAATACAGTGCCATGACCTGCAGGTTGTGAATACAGTGCCATGACCTGCAGGTTGTTGTTGCTGTCTGCCAGGCATGGTCAGGAAGGACATGCATGCTGTGAATACAGTGCCATGACCTGCAGGTTGTTGTTGCTGTCTGCCAGTCATGGTCAGGAAGGATGTGCATGCTGTGAATACAGTGCCATGACCTGCAGGTTGTTGTTGCTGTCTGCTAGTTATGGTCAGGAAGGACATGCATGCTGTGAATACAGTGCCATGACCTGCAGGTTGTTGTTGCAGTCTGCCATGTCCTGCAGGTTGTGCATGCTGTGAATACAGTGCCATGACCTGCAGGTTGTTGTTGCTGTCTGCCAGTCATGGTCAGGAAGGACATGCATGCTGTGAATACAGTGCCATGACCTGCAGGTTGTGAATACAGTGCCATGACCTGCATGTTGTGAATACAGTGCCATGACCTGCAGGTTGTTGTTGCTGTCTGCCAGTCATGGTCAGGAAGGACATGCATGCTGTGAATACAGTGCCATGACCTGCAGGTTGTGAATACAGTGCCATGACCTGCATGTTGTGAATACAGTGCCATGACATGCATGTTGTGAATACAGTGCCATGACCTGCAGGTTGTTGTTGCTGTCTGCCAGTCATGGTCAGGAAGGACATGCATGCTGTGAATACAGTGCCATGACATGCATGTTGTTGTTGCTGTCTGCCAGTCATGGTCAGGAAGGACATGCATGTTGTGAATACAGTGCCATGACATGCATGTTGTGAATACAGTGCCATGACCTGCAGTTGTTGTTGCTGTCTGCCAGTCATGGTCAGGAAGGACATGCATGCTGTGAATACAGTGCCATGACCTGCAGGTTGTGAATACAGTGCCATGACCTGCAGGTTGTTGTGAATACAGTGCCATCACCTGCATGTTGTGAATACAGTGCCATGACCTGCAGGTTGTGAATACAGTGCCATGACCTGCAGGTTGTTGTTGCTGTCTGCCAGTCATGGTCAGGAAGGACATGCATGCTGTGAATACAGTGCCATGACATGCATGTTGTTGTTGCTGTCTGCCAGTCATGGTCAGGAAGGACATACATGCTGTGAATACAGTGCTGTGAATATGTTGTGAATACAGTGCCATGACCTGCAGGTTGTGAATACAGTGCCATGACCTGCAGGTTGTTGTTGCTGTCTGCTAGTTATGGTCAGGAAGGACATGCATGCTGTGAATACAGTGCCATGACCTGCATGTTGTGAATACAGTGCCATGACCTGCAGGTTGTGAATACAGTGCCATGACCTGCAGGTTGTTGTTGCTGTCTGCCAGTCATGGTCAGGAAGGACATGCATGCTGTGAATACAAGGTCATGACCTGCATGTTGTGAATACAGTGCCATGACCTGCAGGTTGTGAATACAGTGCCATGACCTGCAGGTTGTTGTTGCTGTCTGCCAGTCATGGTCAGGAAGGACATACATGTTGTGAATACAGTGCCATGACATGCATGTTGTGAATACAGTGCCATGACCTGCAGGTTGTGAATACAGTGCCATGATCTGCAGGTTGTGAATACAGTGCCATGACCTGCAGGTTGTGAATACAGTGCCATGACCTGCAGGTTGTGAATACAGTGCCATGACCTGCAGGTTGTGAATATAGTGCCATGACATGCATGTTGTGAATACAGTGCCATGACCTGCAGGTTGTTGTTGCTGTCTGCCAGTCATGGTCAGGAAGGACATGCATGTTGTGAATACAGTGCCATGACCTGCAGGTTGTTGTTGGTTTGTTCCCAGGACAAGTACCTGCACACCAACTGTCTGGCAGCTCTGGCCAACATGTCTGCTCACTTCACCAACCTGCACCCCTTTGTGGCACAGAAAATCATCAGGTGTGTTTGTGTGTGTGTGTGTGTGTGAGTTTCCAAGTGGTGTGCCCATGAATGTGTATTTAGCATTTGTTTTCAGTTTTGTTTGCTAAAGTAGTGAACTACCTGTAACATTTGTTCATTATCGTAATCACTTTAATGTTATAACAATGGTGATAATGATCATCATCATTGATGCCATCATTATCATCATCATTGTTGTTGTTTTCAGCCTGTTTTCTCAGCTGTGCAAGCGTCACGCGCGGCTGGTGGAACAGCTGAGGCATTGCGCCATGGATGGGGCGGGGGAAGAGGGGGTGGACGAGGATGGAGAGACACAGCAGGACCATGTGAGTGCTGTTGCTGTCTTGGTTGGTTTGATTTCCCCTCATTCATCAACCCTCAATGTACCATCATACAGTCAAATCTCTATTTTAACACTTCAAAGCAAGCCAGGAACATTTGGTTGTAAATTGGAGGGGTCTTATAATAGAGGTGGTCATTGGCTGTTGTGAAGGCACTTTCCAATGTTGAATTTCCATTGTTGCCATTTCTGCACCTTCTCAGGAATGGGAAATAACTACATGACACATGACGGGCTTGAAACTTGAAATTGCAGTTACTTCCCTTACTGAAACAAAGATGGCAGCAATCATGGCGAAATCATCACTGTCATGTTGTTCTCAGAAGAAAACACTCACTGAATTTGGAGGAGAAAGTGGACGTGATCAAACGAAACTGGCACTCTGAAGTTGTTTTGTTTATATGCATGTAAAATTCAACAAAGTGGAGGTTGTAAGTCATGTTTTAGAGGAAGGTTGTTGTGTTTTTTTAAGAGGTTTTGATAGTAAAACACATCCTTCAAAAAATAATCAGTGTTAACTTTTTCTAGGCTAAGCGTGCGCTGGCGGCTGGTGTCAATCCTGACACTTGTAGCCTGATCATTTGCTGGTCACCGCTGTTACAGCTATGGTCATTTGCTGGTTACAGCTATGGTCATTTGCTGGTCACCGCTGTTACAGCTATGGTCATTTGCTGGTCATCGCTGTTACAGCTATGGTCATTTGCTGGTCACTGCTGTTACAGCTATGGTCATTTGCTGGTTACAGCTATGGTCATTTGCTGGTCACCGCTGTTACAGCTATGGTCATTTGCTGGTCACCGCTGTTACAGCTATGGTCATTTGCTGGTCATCGCTGTTACAGCTATGGTCTGTTGCCTCACCAAAACATCTTGAACATAGAAGCATGTTGGCACCGAAAAACAGCAAAATATCCAGTCGCAGAAATGTTGCAAAATCACGAAATATATTTCATGATGCATGACCTTGCGATGTTTGTTCCTGGAAATAAGTCTCTGTCCCTGGTTTCTAAGCAGTTTGTCCCTGGAAACTGCAACAGGGGTAGGCAGCTCTGAACTTGTTCTTTTATTACATGTCTTATTTATTATCAATGTTTTTTCTATGTTATATTTTTGTTGTGCTGACAGTTGCAGGATCTGGGGGTGCTGGAGGAGGTGCTGCGCATGGTTCTGGAAATCGTCAACTCCTGCCTGACCCACTCTCTCCACCACAACCCCCACCTCCTCTACACCCTGCTCTACCAGAAACACCTGTTTGGCACGTTCAGAGCACACCCCACGTTTCAGGACATTATACAGAACATTGACACTGTAAGTAATAATCATAATGAACGTGATAGTTATATGATGCACCTTACTCTACCAGAAACACCTGTTTGGCATGTTCAGAGCACACCCCACGTTTCAGGACATTATACAGAACATTGACACCATAAGAGAGGATGGTTTGTGTATGTGTGTGAGTCTGTGTGTGTGTATGAATGTGTGTCTGTGTGCGCACACATGTGCATGCATGTTCACTTCTTCACATGCACACACACACACACACACCAACCATATTTAACTCCAAAGAAAAAAAATTATCTTTTTACCAAGAACAGATGTTAATGCGGATTCAAACCAGTGACCCTTGGATGACAAAGTTTTACGGGTAGATGGAACTCCCCAGCTGTGGCAGACAGTCTATCGAGGAGAGGGAAACTGATCTCAAACCCACCATGGGCAGGAGGGACTCCTCAGCTGTGGCAGACATCCTTCCTAGGAGTAGAGAGGGACACTCTGATCTCAAACCCACCATGGGTAGGGGGGACTCCTCAGCTGTGGCAGACATCCTTCCTAGGAGTAGAGGGAAACTCCCAATCCAAACAAGCTGAAGACGGGCATGAGGCCAGGCCTTAGAAATAGTTAGGCGCAAAACGTCAGCTCATACGACAGGAGCCCTGCCTGAGCGATCAATGACAAAGTGTAGGTTAACTCTTCTCGCGCCATCGGTGGTAGCTACCGACGCAGCAACTAATGTTGTGTGTGCTGTGTTCAGGTGTACATAAGTCTACAGCAGTGTTGTGTGTGCTGTATTTAGGTGTACATAAGTCTACAGCAGTGTTGTGTGTGCTGTGTTCAGGTGTACATAAGTCTACAGCAGTGTTGTGTGTGCTGTGTTCAGGTGTACATAAGTCTACAGTAGTGTTGTGTGTGCTGTGTTCATAAGTCTACAGTAGTGTTGTGTGTGCTGTGTACATAAGTCTACAGCAGTGTTGTGTGTGCTGTGTTCAGGTGTACATAAGTCTACAGCAGTGTTGTGTGTGCTGTGTTCAGGTGTACATAAGTCTACAGCAGTGTTGTGTGTGCTGTGTTCAGGTGTACATAAGTCTACAGTAGTGTTGTGTGTGCTGTGTTCATAAGTCTACATAAGTCTACAGTAGTGTTGTGTGTGCTGTGTACATAAGTCTACAGCAGTGTTGTGTGTGCTGTGTTCAGGTGTACATAAGTCTACAGCAGTGTTGTGTGTGCTGTGTTCAGGTGTACATAAGTCTACAGCAGTGTTGTGTGTGCTGTGTTCAGGTGTACATAAGTCTACAGTAGTGTTGTGTGTGCTGTGTTCATAAGTCTACAGTAGTGTTGTGTGTGCTGTGTACATAAGTCTACAGCAGTGTTGTGTGTGCTGTGTTCAGGTGTACATAAGTCTACAGCAGTGTTGTGTGTGCTGTGTGTACATAAGTCTACAGCAGTGTTGTGTGTGCTGTGTTCAGGTGTACATAAGTCTACAGCAGTGTGTTGTGTGTGCTGTGTTCAGGTGTACATAAGTCTACAGCAGTGTTGTGTGTGCTGTGTTCAGGTGTACATAAGTCTACAGCAGTGTTGTGTGTGCTGTGTTCAGGTGTACATAAGTCTACAGCAGTGTTGTGTGTGCTGTGTACATAAGTCTACAGCAGTGTTGTGTGTGCTGTGTACATAAGTCTACAGCAGTGTTGTGTGTGCTGTGTACATAAGTCTACAGCAGTGTTGTGTGTGCTGTGTTCAGGTGTACATAAGTCTACAGTAGTGTTGTGTGTGCTGTGTACATAAGTCTACAGCAGTGTTGTGTGTGCTGTGTTCAGGTGTACATAAGTCTACAGCAGTGTTGTGTGTGCTGTGTTCAGGTGTACATAAGTCTACAGCAGTGTTGTGTGTGCTGTGTTCAGGTGTACATAAGTCTACAGCAGTGTTGTGTGTGCTGTGTTCAGGTGTACATAAGTCTACAGCAGTGTTGTGTGTGCTGTGTTCAGGTGTACATAAGTCTACAGCAGTGTTGTGTGTGCTGTGTTCAGGTGTACATAAGTCTACAGCAGTGTTGTGTGTGCTGTGTTCAGGTGTACATAAGTCTACAGCAGTGTTGTGTGTGCTGTGTTCAGGTGTACATAAGTCTACAGCAGTGTTGTGTGTGCTGTGTTCAGGTGTACATAAGTCTACAGCAGTGTTGTGTGTGTTCAGGTGTACATGTCTACAGCAGTGTTGTGTGTGCTGTGTACATAAGTCTACAGCAGTGTTGTGTGTGCTGTGTACATAAGTCTACAGCAGTGTTGTGTGTTCTGTGTTCAGGTGTACATAAGTCTACAGCAGTGTTGTGTGTGCTGTGTTCAGGTGTACATAAGTCTACAGCAGTGTTGTGTGTGCTGTGTTGTGTGTGGTGTACATAAGTCTACAGCAGTGTTGTGTGTGCTGTGTACATAAGTCTACAGCAGTGTTGTGTGTGCTGTGTACATAAGTCTACAGCAGTGTTGTGTGTGCTGTGTCAGGTGTACATAAGTCTACAGCAGTGTTGTGTGTGCTGTGTTCAGGTGTACATAAGTCTACAGCAGTGTTGTGTGTGCTGTGTTCAGGTGTACATAAGTCTACAGCAGTGTTGTGTGTGCTGTGTTCAGGTGTACATAAGTCTACAGCAGTGTTGTGTGTGCTGTGTTCAGGTGTACATAAGTCCTACTTCAGTGTTGCCCGGCTGTGATAAGACACGGGTGTGTGCTGCACCATGTCTCCTCAACAGGTTGCTGGACGTGTCACATAAGTCTACAGCAGTTCAGGAGAGACTGTGCTGAAGGTCATAAACTACACACTGAGAGTGAGAGAGTTCATAAGTCTACAGTAGTGTTGTGTGTGCTGTGTACATAAGTGTACAGTAGTGTTGTGTGTCATGACATAAGTCTACATAGTGTCATGTGTGCTGTGTTCAGGTGTACATAAGTCTACAGTAGTGTTGTGTGTGCTGTGTCATTGTCAACAGTCGCAGATGTGTGTGTGCTGTGTGCCATGTGTACATAAGTCTAGCAGCAGATGTGTGTCATGACGTTGCCCATATGTCATCAATGTCGCAGATGTGTGTCATGACATTGCCAATGTGTCATAGCTACAGCAGTGTTGTGTGTGTGTCATGACGTTGCCTAAGGGTCATAGCCAGCGTCACACATGGCGGTGGTAAATATACATCAGTGTGACATGGTCTATTTGTACATATCAGTGCATTTCTGTTAATTTAGTGCATAAGTTAGTAGTGTAGGTGATCGTGTTTAGTTCTCTTGAAACATTGTGTGGCTGAGAAGGTTACAAAGAACAGCAGTGTTGTGTGACTTGTTCTGTGTCTTCTGCAGTGTTAATGTGTGCTGTGTAGCCGGCAAGTACTGACATGACTTGGTGCTAGAAGAGTAACGAGGTAAGGCAGGTCTGGTGCTGAGTGATGGAGACGCACATACATGTGTCAACATTAACTCTGTGTGATGATGGTGATGAGTGATAGAGACGCACATACATGTGTCATAAGTTAACTCTGTGTGATGCTGGTGCTGAGTGATGGAGACGCACATGTTGTGTGTCTGTGTTCATTAACTACTGTCTCAGCCCGGCTGGATAAGAGTGAATAGCAGCACGTCTCCACATACATGTGTGGACGTCATAACTCTGGGATCCAAGATGGTGATGAGTGAAGGAGAAACACATACATGAGAGAGAGATTAACTCTGAGTGATGGTGGTGCTGAGTCATTGTCAGTGTCGCACAGACATGTGTCATGACATTGGCCATATGTCATTGTCATGGTGCTGAGTGCATCATGACGTTGCCCATATGTCATGTGTCAATGTCGCAGATGTGTGTGATGATGCCTATGAGTCATTGCCAGCATCGCAGATACATGTGTCATGATTAACTCTATGTCATGATGTCGCAGATGTGTGTCATGACATTGCCATGTGTCATAGCCAGCATCGCAGATGTGTGTCATGACGTTGCCTATGGGTCATAGCCAGCGTCACACATGGCGCCGGTAAATATCATCCATGTGACATGGTCTATTTTTAGATATCAGTGCATTTCTGTTAATTTAGCGCATTTAGTAAAGTAGGTGATCTCTTTAGTTCTCTTGGTGATGACTTGATGGAGACGCACATACATGTGTCAACATTAACTCTGTATGATGATGGTGATGAGTGATGGAGACGCACATACATGTGTCAACATTAACTCTGTGTGATGATGGTGCTGAGTGATAGAGACGCACATACATGTGACATTAACTCTGTGTGATGATGGTGCTGAGTGAGGAGACGCACATACATGTGTCAACATTAACTCTGTATGATGATGGTGATGAGTGATGGAGACGCACATACATGTGTCAACATTAACTCTGTGTGATGATGGTGATGAGTGATAGAGACGCACATACATGTGTCAACATTAACTCTGTGTGATGATGGTGCTGAGTGATGGAGACGCACATACATGTGTCGACATTAACTCTGTGTGATGATGGTGCTGAGTGATAGAGACGCACATACATGTGTCAACATTAACTCTGTGTGATGATGGTGATGAGTGATAGAGACGCACATACATGTGTCAACATTAACTCTGTGTGATGATGGTGCTGAGTGATAGAGACGCACATACATGTGTCAACATTAACTCTGTGTGATGATGGTGATGAGTGATGGAGACGCACATACATGTGTCAACATTAACTCTGTGTGATGATGGTGATGAGTGATAGAGACGCACATACATGTGTCAACATTAACTCTGTATGATGATGGTGATGAGTGATGGAGACGCACATACATGTGTCGACATTAACTCTGTGTGATGATGGTGATGAGTGATAGAGACGCACATACATGTGTCAACATTAACTCTGTATGATGATGGTGATGAGTGATGGAGACGCACATACATGTGTCAACATTAACTCTGTATGATGATGGTGATGAGTGATGGAGACGCACATACATGTGTCAACATTAACTCTGTGTGATGATGGTGATGAGTGATGGAGACGCACATACATGTGTCGACATTAACTCTGTGTGATGATGGTGATGAGTGATAGAGACGCACATACATGTGTCAACATTAACTCTGTGTGATGATGGTGCTGAGTGATGGAGACGCACATACATGTGTCAACATTAACTCTGTGTGATGATGGTGATGAGTGATAGAGACGCACATACATGTGTCAACATTAACTCTGTGTGATGATGGTGCTGAGTGATGGAGACGCACATACATGTGTCAACATTAACTCTGTGTGATGATGGTGCTGAGTGATGGAGACGCACATACATGTGTCAACATTAACTCTGTGTGATGATGGTGATGAGTGATGGAGACGCACATACATGTGTCGACATTAACTCTGTGTGATGATGGTGATGAGTGATAGAGACGCACATACATGTGTCAACATTAACTCTGTGTGATGATGGTGCTGAGTGATGGAGACGCACATACATGTGTCAACATTAACTCTGTGTGATGATGGTGATGAGTGATAGAGACGCACATACATGTGTCAACATTAACTCTGTGTGATGATGGTGCTGATGATGATCTTTTATTTTCTTCAGAAATTCCCGGAGTTGAAGTTCAAGTACGTGGAAGAGGAATCGCCAGAGGAGTTTTTCATCCCCTACATTTGGTCGCTGGTCTACCACTGCTCCAACCTCTACTTCAACCCCTCGCGCATCCTCCTCTTCTCCCTGGCATCGTCGTCATCATCATCGTCGTCGGCATCGTCATCGTCTCATCATTATCAAGTGAATGGACCTGCTCCCACCAGTTAATTGATTAGTTGCTGTGTTGTTTGTTGACTGTGTTATTGCTTGGTGTTATCATCATCATTATTCATTGCTGTCGTTATCGTCATCATCATTGTGATCGTCATCAACATCATCATCTTCAGCGTCAACATCATTACCATCATCATCATCATCTTCTTCATCAACATCATCATCTTCGTCATCAACATCATTATCTTCGTCATCAACATCATTATTATCATCATACTCATTATCATCGTTTTCATTTCTGAGTTGGGGTTTTGACGATTGGATTTTGTGGGGGGGGGGGGGGGGGGGGGGTGCATATATAAACGATGCTGTTTCATTATCACCAGTCTGCTTCTGTTCTTTTTTTACGTGTTTGTGTAGGTTCATTTCTTTTTGTTGCTTACTGTTTTCGCCTCTTCCTAAACCGTGTGTGATATTTTTAACGGCTTCAATTTTTTTGTTTCCCCGCTGCTTGTTTACTCCTGTGTCGGCACCCTGCAAACGAATTGAAGAAAATGGAGACTGTGATTATTCTTTTTTGTCCTTGAATGTTTTGGTGCAGCATGTAGGGCTGATTTACAATGCTCTGTTGCTTTGTTCTGATGTTTTTGGCATCATCAATTTGGCCAGATTCCAAAGTTCCCTTGAACAATTCAGGAGAAAGCAAAAGTTTGTGGTCCAGTGTTTAGGAGACAATTATCAAATGGACTATCATCAAAGCACAGTAGCTGCTTTGTGATGGTACAGGTCCCATTCTAAAGAATGAATAACAAACAAGTGAAATTTTTATCATTCTGAAAAGAAAAAAAAATAGATATCGACTCAGGGAGAAAATTGTTGGATCTTCAAAAACTGGGCAAAAGTTGCACTGGCTGGAATGGTTGGCAGTGGGTGGGTGCCTCATGCCTCCATTTGGGGAGCCAGACAACCCCGCCTTCCATGAGTCTCTCCCCGTGGGGATACCGGGGAGTCTTTTGTACAAATGGTTCCCCCACCTTCTGCAAGATCTGTGCTTGTAACTTCCTCTAATCTGCCACTCTCTTTGACTCTGCCTTTTCCCTTTGCTTTCTGTCATCTACTTTTTGTTCTGACTTTTTAGCCCATTCTGCTGTCTTTTTTTAATTTTTATTCCAAATAATGTTCTCCTTTGAGCTCCCCCGAAATCGGAATGTGTTGGCTGAATGCAGCGGGGAGACCGGTGAGAGCTGAAAATGGTCTGCAGTTATGATAAAGAGAGAGAGAGGAGAAAGCGTACACATTGCTGTCTTTGTCAGAAAACTTTAATCAGCAATGATTTAGGAAGGGTGGAAGGAAGGAGTGAGAGGCGATAAGAGGAAGGGAGAGGTAAGAGGTAATATGTAGAAGGGAGAGGTAATATGTAGAAGGGAGAGGTAATATGTAGTGACGGTAAAAGGCTTTGCAAACTTGGGGAATCAGAACTGATTTTAGCAGAGTTTGCGATGCAAGAGACTGAATAATAATGTTAATTTTTGCTGGCGTTTTTGCATTTCGGTGCTGCTGTTCGCGAAAGTGATTACTTTTTGTATTGTGTGTGTTTGAGTGCATGCATGTGTGTGTTTAAATGTAATGTGAAATGTGTACTTGTTTGTATTGTGTGTGTTTGAGTGCATGCATGTGTGTGTGTGTGTGCATGTGTGTGTACTTTTTTGTATTGTGTGTGTGTATGCATGTGTGTGTTACTATGTATGGGACTGTCAACTTCCTTTTTGCATGAATGCATTCAGTATCAGAATGAATTGTAGGAGTACACGAGTATTGACACGATATCATGTTAATGTGTATGTTTGGTTTTACATGTTCATTAGGACTTTCATCGAGTTTATGTTCCGCAGTCCTTGGAATTGGTTAATATTGATTTGTATTATTTCTTGATGTGCTTTTACCATGTATATATGCACATTGTTGTCTGCTGTTGTTTTTGAATATTGAAAAAAAATCATATTGAGAGGGATGCCACTTTCCAAGGTTGTGCTTATTATTGGGTGCCTACGGTACAGAGAGGGTTAATGCTTGTACAGACATGGACCGATGTATAATGTGCTTTTGATGTGTCAGATAGTCTCCTTTTGTTAGCATGCTACAGCAGGAGGTAAAGCCAGGGTTCTGTCATGGAGGTAGAGAAGGCTGGCAGTACCCTGGGGTTTTCTTTTAGCATGCTACAGCAGGAGGTAAAGCCAGGGTTCTGTCATGGAGGTAGAGAAGGCTGGCAGTACCCTGAGGTTTTCTTTTAGCATGCTACAGCAGGAGGTAAAGCCAGGGTTCTGTCATGGAGGTAGAGAAGGCTGGCAGTACCCTGGGGTTTTCTTTTAGCATGCTACAGCAGGAGGTAAAGCCAGGGTTCTGTCATGGAGGTAGAGAAGGCTGGCAGTACCCTGGGGTTTTCTTTTAGCATGCTACAGCAGGAGGTAAAGCCAGGGTTCTGTCATGGAGGTAGAGAAGGCTGGCAGTACCCTGAGGTTTTCTTTTAGCATGCTACAGCAGGAGGTAAAGCCAGGGTTCTGTCATGGAGGTAGAGAAGGCTGGCAGTACCCTGGGGTTTTCTTTTAGCATGCTACAGCAGGAGGTAAAGCCAGGGTTCTGTCATGGAGGTAGAGAAGGCTGGCAGTACCCTGGGGTTTTCTTTTAGCATGCTACAGCAGGAGGTAAAGCCAGGGTTCTGTCATGGAGGTAGAGAAGGCTGGCAGTACCCTGAGGTTTTCTTTTAGCATGCTACAGCAGGAGGTAAAGCCAGGGTTCTGTCATGGAGGTAGAGAAGGCTGGCAGTACCCTGAGGTTTTCTTTTAGCATGCTACAGCAGGAGGTAAAGCCAGGGTTCTGTCATGGAGGTAGAGAAGGCTGGCAGTACCCTGGGGTTTTCTTTGGGATTTTGTGAAATTACAAACAAGGCCATGATCATACTGATAGTGAGCTACAGTGAAGTTTCCCTATTAACACCTTGAAAAAGAATCCAAAATAAGGTGTTAAGTGGGAGGGAGTTGTAACAGGGAGGTAATTTTAATCCTTACAATGAAGGTCAATGTCTCGGAGAAGTGGGTCTTAAGTGGGAGGGAGTGTTGAATATATGGAAGGTGTTAATGGGGAGGTTCCACTGTGCACACTCTGTGTTGTTTGGAATGGATGACACTTGGGTGAAATGTAGTTATATTATTAAGAATTGAGAATGTTTATGCTATTTATTATGATTATTTAATTTATTATCATTAAGATTGAACACAATTGTAAAAGCACAAATTTGTGCCAAGTTATATCCATTTTCTTGGTACGGATTATGGAAGCCCTTCATTGAATTTCAGAGCTTTTGGGAACCCTTTTAAGAAGTGCATGTGTATGTGTGTTCGCGTGTACACATTTTTTTGCGTGTGTATGTGTATGTTTGTTTGTTTTTTAAATTGAGCCAAACTGATCATTCAAGAAGCTAACTAAAATTTAAAGGCTGTTTGTCCCAAAACTAGTCATGCTTATTAAATAAAAATTATTTGACATTGCTGTATAGTTTACCGTATTTTCCGGTCTACAAGCTGCACCCTTGTCAAAGCCTCACCCCCTGAATTGTATTAAAATTATTGAAAACATCGAAAAAGACACGTTCAGTGTGTAAGCCACAATAGAATGAAAAAAAACAGCCAGACAAACATTTGAAAACCACAGCAACTGGTTGATGGTCCGTGTTACACTCGTACACAGACTACACAGTACGGACCTAATCTTCACCATAATGGACCCAAGTTCTTTGGTGCAGATGCTAATGCCGATTTATCGGTTTAATAAAGCAAAGAAGCTGCTTCCAACTTTTTTTGCAAAGTGAGACCGATCACTTAGTTTCAACTTGTGGAGTGAGAACGGTCACTTAGTTTCAACTTGTGGAATGAGACCGGTCACTTAGTTTCAACTTGTGGAGTGAGACCGGTCACTTAGTTTCAACTTGTGGAATGAGACCGGTCACTTAGTTTCAACTTGTGGAATGAGACCGGTCACTTAGTTTCAACTTGTGGAATGAGACCGGTCACTTAGTTTGTGGAGTGAGACCGGTCACTTAGTTTCAACTTGTGGAATGAGACCGGTCACTTAGTTTCAACTTGTGGAGAGAGACCAGTCACTTAGTTTCAACTTGTGGAATGAGACCGGTCACTTAGTTTCAACTTGTGGAGAGAGACCAGTCACTTAGTTTCAACTTGTAGTTGACTTGGCATTTTCGTTTGCACAGAGTTCGTAAGGATCAAAGCGATCATGACTGTTTCAGTTCAAACTTTGATCATAAGTGAAGCAAAATGTGCATACATGTGGTGAAATTCAGTGGTCAGATCGTGTTATCACTGATTAAATTCCTCAGTATTGGCCTGAGAACGGTTCGTTTTTACTGAGATGTGCGATGTCAAAACGCAAGGCTGGAGTTGATGACCAGGGAAAAATTCACAAATTAGCCGCAGGGGTCAAAGTTGAAGAAAAAAGTAGCGGCTTATAGCCAGGAAAATACGGTAAGCATTTAATCAAGAAGAGCACATGAAAAAAATGATATAATACGATAGCATCAGAACTCAGAATGTTATAGTCCCTTGATCAGTAAGTAATACTACACAACTTTTAAAATGACAGGGATGTTGATCAATCTTGTTTGTTGGAAACATTAATAGTGTGACTGCCTTTTTTTCGATTTATTATTAGTTCGTGTCGTCAAGACATTTCAGTTGTAGATCAGGCTTATTGGAAGAAAGTCGATATGGCTGGCGTTTGTCACAAATGTAACCTTTAGTGTCGGAGATACACGTCTGCCAGGAAAATTGTATTTGAACAGTGTTTCATCAGGTTTTGTTTTGGGGGTGTTTATTTTTCGAGCGTTTTGAGTGTGGGGAGGGAGGCATTAATTCTAGGTGCAAATAAATACATTTATCAGGTTTTTTTTATAATTCAAATAGTCCTTGAAAAATAAACTTGGATATTAATGATCAGATTATATTTTGAAAGTTTGTAACCTTTTAGTATTCATTCATGCATTTTGTACAAGATAGCAATGAGGACGTTTTGAATGTGTGCAACATCTGCACGTATAATTTTGAACAATGAATTATGTATGTCACTTTGTTAGTTTATTGATGTGATGATGTAAATAAAATGATGGTGTCTTATTTAATCACCATGGCATATATGTCGATACTACATGTATATTATCAACAGTCAATGATGTAATGTCATTGTCTTTGGAAAAACAAACAATTATAAGAGGTAGTGTTTTTAACTATTCTGCTTACTGGAATGTTAATAAAAAGAAATGCATAAATTATTGTGAGTTAAAAGGTTACTGAAAAAAATGGAACTTGTGAGTGTGTGTAAGGGTGTGTGTGCGTGCAAGCCAGAGTGAGAGGAAAGTGTAAGCATTGTGTAGTCAGGTTTGGTGCGTTGGTGCACGCATTCACTCTTGTGTGCGCATGCACACGAAAAAGAAAGGGGCAGAGAAAGTGCATTTTACAAATTGGTATCTCTCACGCATACACTTATACGCACTCTCTTACACACACACACTCACTCACACACACACATAAGCACTTGCATTCACACAAATGCATGCACACCCGCACAGACACACACCTAATAAAACAACACCAACAGAAAATTACATCAGATTTGTATCATAGTCCATGTTTTATTTGAATTTTCTTTGCTGCCCTGGCCGCTGGCCATTCAAAAGCAGCAGAAAATAATAAAGGGGGGGGGGTGGGGGGGGGGGGGGGGTATAGCAGCAAAGAAACCTTTATTTTTTCAAACTTCACCAAGTTAAAACAAATCATCAGTCATGACAACCTCATTCTTTGATTTTCATCCTTTTCACCCCTCTTGCTCTCATACACACACAAATGCCCACACCAATTGTGCACACACACACACACGCTCAAATGCCCACACCAATTGTGCACACACACACACACGCTCAAATGCCCACACCAATTGTGCACACACACACACACACACACACAAATGCCCACACCAATTGTGCACACACACACACACGCTCAAATGCCCACACCAATTGTGCACACACACACACTCAAATGCCCACACCACAATTGTGCACACACGCACACACACGCTCAAATGCCCACACCACAATTGTGCACACACACACACACACGCTCAAATGCCCACACCAATTGTGCACACACACACACTCAAATGCCCACACCACAATTGTGCACACACACACACTCAAATGCCCACACCAATTGTGCACACACACACACACACACACACACTCAAATGCCCACACCAATTGTGCACACACACACACATACTCAAATGCCCACACCACAACTGTGCACACACACACACACACATACACACGCGTGCACCATAGTCAGAGGGGGTATGAACAGAGTTATGTATTTTCAAAACTTTGATGTTCTTACTGTCATTATTTGTGTGTGTGTGATTTTTTAGAAAAGAGAAAGTGTGTACGCATGTGCATGCGCGTCAAAGTCAAGTTGAAATTTTACTTTTCACTTGACTTTGATGTGTGCGTTCATGTATTATTTTGTGTGTGTGTTTGTGCATGTGTCATTTAGTGTGTGTGTTTGTGTGTGACACTGAATGTGACATGCATGCGCACATGTGAATACATTATGATTAGACATGAACACACGAAAAAAGCACAGAAAATCGAACTCTAAAGCAAATTACACTTTTTTTGCTAAAATTAAAAGAAAAAATTAACAACTGACAGCACTTTATGCAAATCATAATTTGCTTCTCCGATTGCTAATCTAAAATTTGCCAATTAAAAACAAAACAAAATTCCTAGTTGTACGTTTCTTGAATTTCTAAATTTCAGGTTTGCCACACAGCTATGCAATTCTGCCAGTCAAGGTTTTGCCTAATAGGGTTTGTTTCGTAATAAAGGAATTATGCACCCAGTGACACATTCAACTTTGGGATAAAAAAAAAAGCCATAATTTCAAAACAAAAAAAGTTTTTTTTGTTTGTTTTTGTTATCGTGTTTCCACATGCAGAAAACATCCAACAATTTTGTGTTTACTGTTAGTAATTTTCATCAATTTCATTTGTAAACATGAAGCTGTGTGCGCGCAACGTTCAGTTCTGGACATAATCCAACAAACAAAAACAAAATTATTACCGGGGTATATAAAACATTTAAAAAATCAATTACAATAAAATAAGATTTTGTTTGGGCCAGGCGCTACACAATGTCAAATATTTTCTTTTTCTTTTAAATTTGATTTGTTAAAATGCCTACCTTCATGCTGTGAAAAGATAATCATATTTGTAACGCAAAAAATAAAATAAAATAAAAATGTAGCCACACAAGTTCTTAGGAAAGGAATTTGCTGACACGAGACAAGCGAAACTCGTGTGTTCATTTGAATAATTTCCAATTTGCTACAGAAGATTTGACACAAATTGGAAAGGTGTGTGTGCGTGTTGTTATTCTGTTATTACTTTAGAGCAGTGTCCTTCATATTGGATATCATATTAAAATTGTTAAGAAAAGCTTCCTCCTCTGCCCCTTCCATTCATTTCAGACGGTTTCAGCAAGGGTTAGGAATAGGGTTTGGGATAGGGTTAGGGTCAGATTAGTGTTAAATACACAAAAAATAAAAGTTGATGACTAAGCTGACCCTAACCCTATCCCTAACCTGAAATGAATGGAAGGGGCAGAGGAGGGAGCTTTTCTTAACATTTGCCATATCTTCTTTTTCTTCGATCACTCAGACAGTTTCCTGTCAATTATGAGTGCAGATGCGTCATGCTGCCGTTATGGGTCTAACTAAGAAATAGCCAAGCCCCACAAGTCCGACTTCGGCTGGAGGAAATCTTTTTGAAGGTGTTTCTTAAAAAAAGGCAGGAGAATGAACCGGTAAGGCAGAAATATAGTAGATGACAGAAAGCAAAGGGAAAAGGCAGAGTCAAAGAGAGTGACAGATTAGAGGAGGCTACAAGCACAGAACTTCCAGAAGATGGGGGAACTATTTATACAAAAGACCCACGGGAGAACATTTTCCATATTAAGCTGCAATAATGTGTGTATGTGTGTGCGCTCTCCTGCAAGTGAGCATGTGTGCGAGTGTGTGTGTGCGTTTGTGTATGTGTGTGCATGCTGTGTGTGTAAAAGTTCCTACACCAGCATATAAGCGCACACAAGTATACACACACACAGCACGCACACACATACACAAACAACACACACGCAACCACACACATACACAGTTTTATTTTCTCACATTTATTCCCTTTTTACACACACACACACACACATAACACACGCACACAGAGCACGCACACACACACATACACAAACAGTTTTATTTTCTCACATTTATTCCATTTTTCCACGCCTCGCAATGCTTTCTGCACATAAACAGCTTCAGTCTTTTGATTTTGCAAAAATAATAACTGACAATAAAAACAATTTGCAGGAGTAATTATTATAGCAATCATTTTTCCCCTTTCCAATATTCACATTTTAACACAATGTTCACAAACTTGATCGTTTTAATGTTTATTCTCTTCTTTGCTCAGTCAGGCACATATGCACACACATTTAATTTATGAATGCACATGATTATACACATATACTTGCAAACATAATAATGCAGGCTATATGCTCATTTCTTTTACACACCCCCCGTGACTTGCAGTAACACACTTAGCGCGCACACACACACAGTATGTACACATTTACACTAAACTCCATACAAACCACACCATTCACCCGTGTGAATAATTAACAGCCTTCAAAACAGAAAATACATTATTATATTACACACATCCAATAATAATAATCATACTCCAATCCACAATAATAATTATATAACACACCAGTATAAGATATACAAATATAATAATAACATAATATAATTAACAAACCAGCAAAAATGATGCTGTCGTTTTTCTTGAACTTTTGTTTGCTTAGACTTCAAATCAGCTTTTTTAATTTATCAGCAGCTCTTTAAGATATTTTTTAATCTTATTGAAATTTAAAAACTGCTTGGTTCTATTTTTTCAGATATAAAGCACAGATTATTGTAAAGTTATCTTATAATATATATAAAAATTACAATGTTTGATTAAAACACGGAAAGTGGCATCTTCAAACATTTAACTTATGATCTTAAAGCGAGAGAGACAGAGTGTGTGTGTGTCTCAATCTATGCATGCATGTGAATATGTGTGTAAGTGTGCATGCAGCTGCAACTGTAAAAGTGTGTGTGTCCACATGAAATTAAAAAAAAAAAGTCTTTCATAAAATGTCTACGACAGGAGACTCCCTAAAAACAGTACCGTATTTTTCGGCTTAAAGGACGCCCCAGTGCATAAGGCACCCTGATTGTTAAATACAGCATATATACTGGACATACTGTATGCCCCAGTGCATAAGGCACCCTGATTGTTAAATACAGCATATATACTGGACATACTGTATGCCCCAGTGCATAAGGCACCCTGATTGTTAAATACAGCATATATACTGCACATACTGTATGCCCCAGTGCATAAGGCACCCTGATTGTTAAATACAGCATATATACTGGACATACTGTATGCCCCAGTGCATAAGGCACCCTGATTGTTAAATACAGCATATATACTGGACATACTGTATGCCTAGCTGTATATATACTGCACATACTGTATGCCCCAGTGCATAAGGCACCCTGATTGTTAAATACAGCATATATACTGGACATACATGTATGCCTAGGTGCATATATACTGGACATACTGTATGCCTAGGTGTATATATATACTGGACATACTGTATGCCTAGGTGTATATATACTGGACATACTGTATGCCTAGGTGTATATATACTGGACATACTGTATGCCTAGGTGTATATATACTGGACATACTGTATGCCTAGGTGTATATATATACTGGACATACTGTATGCCTAGCTGTATATATACTGGACATACTGTATGCCTAGGTGTATATATACTGGACATACTGTATGCCTAGGTGTATATATACTGGACATACTGTATGCCTAGGTGTATATATACTGGACATACATGTATGCCTAGGTGTATATATACTGGACATACTGTATGCCTAGGTGTATATATACTGGACATACATGTATGCCTAGGTGTATATATACTGGACATACTGTATGCCTAGGTGTATATATACTGGACATACTGTATGCCTAGGTGTATATATACTGGACATACATGTATGCCTAGCTGTATATATACTGGACATACATGTATGCCTAGGTGCATATATACTGGACATACATGTATGCCTAGCCCTAGGTGTATATATACTGGACATACATGTACATGTATGCCTAGGTGCATATATACTGGACATACATGTATGCCTAGGTGTATATATACTGGACATACATGTATGCCTAGGTGTATATATACTGGACATACATGTATGCCTAGGTGTATATATATACTGGACATACATGTATGCCTAGGTGTATATATATACTGGACATACATGTACATGTATGCCTAGGTGTATATACTGGACATACATGTATGCCTAGGTGTATATATATACTGGACATACTGTATGCCTAGGTGTATATATACTGGACATACATGTATGCCTAGGTGTATATATACTGGACATACATGTATGCCTAGGTGTATATATACTGGACATACATGTATGCCTAGGTGTATATATACTGGACATACATGTATGCCTAGGTGTATATATACTGGACATACATGTATGCCTAGGTGTATATATATACTGGACATACATGTATGCCTAGGTGTATATATACTGGACATACTGTATGCCTAGGTGTATATATACTGGACATACTGTATGCCTAGGTGTATATATATACTGGACATACATGTATGCCTAGGTGTATATATACTGGACATACTGTATGCCTAGGTGTATATATATACTGGACATACTGTATGCCTAGGTGTATATATACTGGACATACTGTATGCCTAGGTGTATATATACTGGACATACTGTATGCCTAGGTGTATATATACTGGACATACATGTATGCCTAGGTGTATATATACTGGACATACATGTATGCCTAGGTGCATATATACTGGACATACATGTATGCCTAGGTAAGCTGCATGCAGCAGACCTATATAATTATGTACCTTATGAGGCACATAGCAAAACACTCGCCAAGAAAAGATTACTACATTTGTTTTACTTTTATAGTGCATGACTAGCTCTGTGAAGATTGTGCAAAACCTTTAAAACAACCCCACCATCAAAGAAACAACTAAGATTCTTTAGGGTAAGAGTTCTTCTTCAATAAAAACCTTTAAAACAACCCCACCATCAAAGAAACAATTAAGATTAATTAGGGTAAGCGTTCTTCTTCAATAAAAACCTTTAAAACAACCCCACCATCAAAGAAACAACTAAGATTAATTAGGGTAAGCGTTCTTCTTCAATAAAAACCTTTAAAACAACCCCACCATCAAAGAAACAATGAAAATTCTTTAGGGTAAGAGTTCTTCTTCAATAAAAACCTTTAAAACAACCCCACCATCAAAGAAACAATGAAGATTCTTTAGGGTAAGCGTTCTTCTTCAATAAAAACCTTTAAAACAACCCCACCATCAAAGAAACAATGAAGATTAATTAGGGTAAGCGTTCTTCTTCAATAAAAACCTTTAAAACAACCCCACCATCAAAGAAACAATGAAGATTAATTAGGGTAAGCGTTCTTCTTCAATAAAAACCTTTAAAACAACCCCACCATCAAAGAAACAATTAAGATTCTTTAGGGTAAGCGTTCTTCTTCAATAAAAACCTTTAAAACAACCCCACCATCAAAGAAACAATTAAGATTAATTAGGGTAAGCGTTCTTCTTCAATAAAAACCTTTAAAACAACCCCACCATCAAAGAAACAATTAAGATTCTTTAGGGTAAGCGTTCTTCTTCAATAAAAACCTTTAAAACAACCCCACCATCAAAGAAACAATGAAGATTAATTAGGGTAAGCGTTCTTCTTCAATAAAAACCTTTAAAACAACCCCACCATCAAAGAAACAACTAAGATTCTTTAGGGTAAGCGTTCTTCTTCAATAAAAACCTTTAAAACAACCCCACCATCAAAGAAACAACTAACATTAATTAGGGTAAGAGTTCTTCTTCAATAAAAACCTTTAAAACAACCCCACCATCAAAGAAACAACTAACATTAATTAGGGTAAGAGTTCTTCTTCAATAAAACCCAACCCACCCCACTTTAAAACAACCCCACCATCAAAGAAACAATGAAGATTATTAAGGGTAAATGCTCTTCAATAGCAATTTTGGTGCAAAAATTCAACTGGACTTTTTGTGCTTAAAACCCAGAAACATTACAGCCGTGTGATTACGTGAGCAAGTTATTTATTTGACGTATGTGCTATTCTATAATTTTCTTTGTATTGTGCGCATAGATAAGGCGCTATGCATGGATTAGGCGCAGGAGTCAAAGTACATTTAAAAGAAAAAAGTGTACCATATTTTACCGACTATAAGGCAATGCTATTTTCCCCAGACTGAGACCTTATAATATGACAAAGGATATGAGAGAAGATGTAATAACAAAATCTGAAATGTGTGTAAAATTTGGGGGGTGCTAAGGTGCACCTCATGGTCAGAAAAATACAATGTTAGTGATTGAGTGATTGTTGTCATATTGTCTACTAGTCACCAGCCTGGTGAAATGAATAAAGTTTTTCTTTTTTACATTTGAATCAAATTCAGTGTATATATGCACACACATACCCTCATTAAAACTGACTGGCCTAACTTATAATAGACAAGAAATATGAAAGTCTACAAAAAAATTGCAGTTCACAACAATGTAAAGAAAATAATGTATTGCCAATTCCATAGATCCAGTCTTTTTCTTCTCTTTGAAACATCTTACAAGACCACTCAAAACTTTTTTTAATTATTTTTTATACAGATTTGACTACCATAGCATAAAAATATAAAATAAAATACGTATCAAAATGATAACATTCCACACATTAAAAAATAAAACAAAATAAAACCAAACATTAAAAAAATTACAATAACATTCTAATGAGGTCGCTCGATTTTTCTTGAATATGGTTAACATACAGTTCTTCCTCTCTCTCTCACTCCCAGTTTCACACATATACACACATATCTCTTTCTCTCACTTCCAGTTTCACATCTATACACACATCTCTCTCTCTCTCACTCCAACTTTCACACCTATACACACATCTCTCTCTCTCTCACTCCAACTTTCACACCTATACACACATCTCTCTCTCTCTCAATCCAACTTTCACACCTATACACACATCTCTCTCTCACTCCAACTTTCACACCTATACACACATCTCTCTCTCTCTCTCACTCCCAGTTTCACACCTATACACACATCTCTCTCTCACTTCCAGTTTCACACCTATACACACACATCTCTCTCTCTCACTCCCACTTCCAGTTTCACACCTATACACACACATCTCTCTCTCTCCAACTTCCAGTTTCACACCTATACACACATCTCTCTCACTCCCACTTCCAGTTTCACACCTATACACACATCTCTCTCTCACTCCAACTTCCAGTTTCACACCTATACACACATCTCTCTCACTCCAACTTCCAGTTTCATACCTATACACACATCTCTCTCACTCCCACTTAAAGTTTCACACCTATACACACATCTCTCTCTCACTCCAACTTCCAGTTTCACACCTATACACATATCTCTCTCATTCCCACACCTATACACACACATCTCTCTCTCCCTCCCACTTCCACACCTATACACACATCTCTCTCTCACTCCCACTTTCACACCTATACACACATCTCTCTCTCACTCCCACTTTCAGTTTCACACCTATACACACATCTCTCTCTCACTTTCACACACATCTCTCTCTCACTCCCACACCTATACACACATCTCTCACTCCCACTTTCACACCTATACACACATCTCTCACTCCCACTTTCACACCTATACACACATCTCACTCTCACACCTATACACACATCTCTCTCTCTTTCTCTCTCTCTCTTTCTCTCTGTATCTCTTGTACTCTTATGAACACACACACATATACCCAAAATATATATGAAGGAAAAAGCAATATACAACTGGCCAGAAATTATATCCCTGCGCCAAAGGGCCGCCATTTTTTGTCCTTGTGTATCTGTGTGTCTGTGAACATCCCCCCCACAACACACACACATACAGCACACTGTCATAATAATCGTAGCTCCGCAGCAAAATGCACCCGCAGCTCTGCAGCAAATGCATTGCTGAAGAACGAGAGGTAGATATTTAAATGTTTCTTTTTATCATACAAGGCACTAAGCATGTATTTTAAATTATACACAATCAATAAAAACTGATTTGGGGAGGGAGGAAGGGTGGAGGGGCTGTGTTGGGGGTGGATGGTAAGATGAAAGGGGGGGGGGGGGGGGAGAAAGTGTCAAGCAACAATGAAAGAAAAGGAGTGAATGGATGGGAGGGTAGAGGGAGGGAGAGAGAAGGAAAAAAGTGCTCGCTATCATTTACTTAGCCGATAACATAAATAATTTCTTGAATTTGTTTTTCTTTTACCTCAAAATGACAGAGGATCAAAGCTAAACACTATGATTGCATAAAAACTAAAGTAATTTTATTTTACAAGTGACATACAATAAAAATCACATATAAAGCAGTAAAATCAGAATAAGGGCAAAGGGGAGCTTTACCAATAGCATTCATTTTTTGTTGAAAAAAATAAGAACAAAAACTGGCAAGAATTTAATTTCATGATACAATTAAAAAGTGTGATATTTTGAAGTAAATAATTCTATTCAAAACTTGCCATTTTAAAAAAATCTGGTTTTTAAACCTATTTCTATTTAATTTTTTTAATGACAGAACAGAAATAATGAAAACCTTTATCTCTGTTCAGTTTGTGGCGAAAGCATTTTCAATAAAGTAAATCCAAATGTTTACAAAATACCAAGTTTTTTTGTCATGAAATAATGATTTTCTGGTTATAATTGATAGATTGGATGTAGCCACTGACATACGATAATTGAATAAAGTGTAGATTATTCAAAAAAAGAAAAAGAATGCAATAGCTAACTTACAAAATATATATATATCATTCAACAACAATAAAAGAATTATATTGCTAACTTAAACAAAATTATTAAATAAGATAAAGAAAAATCGTTTTGATGTAAAAATCACGTATAAAATTTGCCTTCAATTCGAAGATGCAATAAATAGTGTTTAGGATAATCCATATTGTAAAACTAAATGATTTGCCCTAGACATCGAACAGTGTAGACAAAGGAAGCAATCAAAACAATTAAAAAAATTCAAAAAGGCAGTTCCAAAGGCTTAAACTCTACACAAAAGTACACTATATATACTGAGTAACTCCTTGACAAACTAACACATATACATAAAACAAATATATATATAACAAGTGGTAGCTGATATTTCAGGCAAAATAAAAGAGTTAGCAGTTGGAAGATGCTACAAAAACACAAGATCAAATCATCAAGCGATATTTGACAAATGGCCATGACTTGTTCAAACCCTGAACATCACAAGATCAAATCATCAAGCGATATTTGACAAAGGGCCATGACTTGTTCAAACCCTGAACATCACAAGATCAAATCATCAAGCGATATTTGACAAAGGGCCATGACTTGTTCAAACCCTGAACATCACAAGATCAAATCATCAAGCGATATTTGACAAAGGGCCATGACTTGTTCAAACCCTGAACATCACAAGATCAAATCATCAAGCGATATTTGACAAAGGGCCATGACTTGTTCAAACCCTGAACATCACAAGATCAAATCATCAAGCGATATATGACAAAGGGCCATGACTTGTTCAAACCCTGAACATCACAAGATCAAATCATCAAGCGATATATGACAAAGGGCCATGACTTGTTCAAACCCTGAACATCACAGGCCTGCCCCCTCCACTTCCCATAGCCAACATACAACGTTCTGAAATGTATTAATAAACCTTTGTTCGTGATTCCTACATCAAGGCTCATCAAAGTTCTGCATTTTAATGTGTACAGTGAAAATCGCTTAAGTCAAAACTGGAGGGACTGAAATTTCATTTTGAGATAGCCAATATTTGGAGTTAAAAAGACCTTTTAGCACAAAGATGATTCAACTGGGACCAGACAATTATTGTGAGTTACTCAACTTTTGAGTTATCCGTCTTTGAGTTAGCAGGAATCCACTGTATTTGGTGTGAAATGTTGTTTTCTTCAATAGTCATGCTCAAATGTGGCTAGCAATATTAGATATTTATATGCTTACAAGTTAGAAATTGATTTGCAAAAAACACACAAGAATTTATTTTAAAATATTTAGATGTTGCCAAATTAGAAACGACTTTTTTCTGCATCCCATCCCTAGCCACCCTCCTCACCCTCCCCTTTCTCCTGAACTGTTCCGATCCTACACCAGCACCACTGCACACTCACCCCACACCCCTCCCCTTTCTCCTGAACTGTTCCGATCCTACACCAGCACCACTGCACACTCACCCCACACCCCTCCCCTTTCTCCTGAACTGTTCCGATCCTACACCAGCACCACTGCACACTCACCCCACACCCCTCCCCTTTCTCCTGAACTGTTCCGATCCTACACCAGCACCACTGCACCCCCACCCACCCCACCCCACCCTTAGTTAATGTAAAATGAAGAAAAAACACAATGACGTTGGTGCTGTGGGGTTGCATCACCAAGGGCTTACTTGGCCCATCCAAGGAAACAAAACAAAACTGTCACCCAAACAAAAACTTATCTTTTGATTTAGACATAATCAGGGTCAATGGTTGATTGATTCAGCCCCTCAAATATTAAAAAAGGGGTGGGGGTGGGTCAAGAAAAAATAAATCCATCACAACACAATTTTCAGTTTCCCGCAGACAGGGGCAGGTAGGCAGATAACTCCCCATCATCTTGTTTTTGTTTGTACATATCAAAACGCACATAACTTTCCTTACTTTTTAACAACTCTTTGTTTGAGTAAATGTTACACATATTATACACACACCTATCTGAGCTATTTTATTGTTTCACAGATTACAATTTTTTTTAAAGAAGAAATAGACCCAATCCTTCCCTTTGTTCTCCTTTTTTCAAACACATCGGCAGTCTGTTGCAGCTGAGCACTCCCTAGCAGGGTTAAATCAAATCAATCCCTAGCAGGGTTAAATCAAATCAATCCCTAGCAGAGTTAAATTAAATCAATCCCCAGCAGGTTGTAGATGTAGAATCAAGTAGTAAGTAGAATGATGTACATGTAGTAGTAGACGACAAAAAAGCACCCAACTCACGACCCCCTCCTTCCTCTTCATCCCCCCCCCCTCCCCCCATCATACCTCTTTCCCCGCTGTTTATAACTAACACCACATTACACCAAATTTACTCACTTTTTCCTATTCTTTTTTTTGCTTTCTCTATCCAATCTCTTACTAACCATCTTATTTGCTAGTAGTATTTTTTCTTTCCTTTTTTTTTTTGGTTCTTCAAAGGTTCTACTTTTTTTCCAAAGACAAAGTTTGTCAAAAAAACCCTTGTCACAAAATAGTATGAAACTTCCGCTACAACAAGAAAATGGTACAAATATATTCCACTTGCACATTCACTAATAATAGTAACAATCCGAGAGGGACTCCTTTTTAGTCTAAGGAACCAGAGGGTTTTCCCCCTCAATAAAGTAAGAAGACAATGGAGAAGGGAGAGACAGGGAGGGTTTTCCCCCTCAATAAAGTAAGAAGACAATGGAGAAGGGAGAGACAGGGAGGGTTTTCCCCCTCAATAAAGTAAGAAGGCAATGGAGAAGGGAGAGACAGGGAGGGTTTCCCCCCTCAATAAAGTAAGAAGACAATGGAGAAGGGAGAGACAGGGAGGGTTTTCCCCCTCAATAAAGTAAGAAGGCAATGGAGAAGGGAGAGACAGAGGGTTTCCCCCTCAATAAAGTAAGAAGGCAATGGAGAAGGGAGAGGCAGGGAGGGTTTTCCCCCTCAATAAAGTAGGAAGGCAATGGAGAAGGGAGAGACAGGTGGTTTTCTCCCTCAATAAAGTAAGAAGGCAATGGAGAAGGGAGAGACAGGGAGGGTTTTCCCCCTCAATAAAGTAAGAAGGCAATGGAGAAGGGAGAGACAGGGAGGGTTTCCCCCCTCAATAAAGTAAGAAGGCAATGGAGAAGGGAGAGACAGGGAGGGTTTTCCCCCTCAATAAAGTAAGAAGGCAATGGAGAAGGGAGAGACAGGGAGGGTTTCCCCCCTCAATAAAGTAAGAAGACAATGGAGAAGGGAGAGACAGGGAGGGTTTCCCCCCTCAATAAAGTAAGAAGGCAATGGAGGAGGGAGAGACAGGGAGGGTTTCCCCCCTCAATAAAGTAAGAAGGCAATGGAGAAGGGAGAGACAGGGAGGGTTTTCCCCCTCAATAAAGTAAGAAGGCAATGGAGAAGGGAGAGGCAGGGAGGGTTTTCCCCCTCAATAAAGTAGGAAGGCAATGGAGAAGGGAGAGACAGGTGGTTTTCTCCCTCAATAAAGTAAGAAGGCAATGGAGAAGGGAGAGGCAGGGAGGGTTTCCTCCCTCAATAAAGTAAGAAGGCAATGGAGAAGGGAGAGACAGGGAGGGTTTTCCCCCTCAATAAAGTAAGAAGGCAATGGAGGAGGGAGAGAAAGGGAGGGTTTCCCCCCTCAATAAAGTAAGAAGGCAATGGAGAAGGGAGAGACAGGGAGGGTTTTCCCCCTCAATAAAGTAAGAAGGCAATGGAGAAGGGAGAGACAGGGAGGGTTTTCCCCCTCAATAAAGTAAGAAGACAATGGAGAAGGGAGAGACAGGGAGGGTTTTCCCCCTCAATAAAGTAAGAAGGCAATGGAGAAGGGAGAGACAGGGAGGGTTTTCCCGCTCAATAAAGTAAGAAGGCAATGGAGAAGGGAGAGACAGGGGATGGGATACAAGGGACAGTTTAAGGTGATTGAACAAAAAAAAATCATTCCTGCAAAAGTTTTTCCCCTTTAAACAATTGTTTACAGCTTTAAAGATAAACATCTTCCTACCAGTTTTTTTATTTTTCTACTTTTGAACGTCTTTCAGCATGACGTCGGACAAAGAACTCCTACCACTGTACCAGTATTTCCTTAGCTTAAAAGGGGAAAAGCCGCCCTCATGGCAATGCAATTTTTAAAAAGAACACGTTTCTCTCAACAAAGCGAAGATATCCAAACAAAGCTTCCTTCATTAAATAAAACAAAATAATAATAATTATAGACTCGAGCAAATACAGGAACAAAAACTCAATAAAAGCTGTTCCTTTTCACTTCTCTCAGCAAAAGTCTCCACCCTCCCTTTTACCCCACCCCCCGCTGACACCCTCCCTTTTACTTCCCCACCCCCCGCTGACACCCCCCGCTGACACCCTCCCTTTTACTTCCCCACCCTCCCTTTTACTTCCACACCCACCCACTCCCACAAAAATATCAAAACTTCAACAAAAGTTTTCAACAAAAAAGAACATAAAAACCCCAAACTGGCAAAACGTCATCACAAGGTCTTCACCAGAACTTTCTCTGGAGTCTCTCTCTCTCTCTCACTCACACTGTGGGTCTGTGTCTGCGTGTGTCACTATCTATCAGCTGTTCACTTCTTTCAACAAGATCTCCAGCCAGCACGGGCAGCTGGTCACAAACTGTCTTGAGTAGCACGGGCCCCAGCCTTTGGCGAAACTGACCCGGGCCGACCAGGGGTCATAGGGCCCGTCCGCCAGGCCCGGGTCACGGGTCCTTTGCAAGGCCCGCAGCCTGTCGTAATGGAAGAGGCGCACCGAATACCCCGGACACACCTTCCACACCACCAACGTCTTCGAGTTGGGCTCTTCCAACGTGGGCGAGTTCACGAAGATCGGGAACTGGGAGCGGTTGTACAGCCACACCGATCTCCCCTCACGGCTCAGAATGAGCCCCAACCCGATCTTTTCACGGGTTTTGCGGACGGGGTCCATTGTAGGGAGAGGAGGGGTGTTGAGTTGGAGGAGTTGCAGACACATGCCGCTGCCGTGGGGCAGGCGTTGGAAGACGTTGAGCGAAGGTTCTCTGAGCGTGTAGAGACGACCCACGCGCTGACGCAGCTCCCAGTAGGCAATGCTGCACCAGTGATGGGGGTGGGGGTGGAGAGGGGGTGGGTGAGGGGTGGGTAAGTGGTGGTGGTGGTTATTGCGGTGGTGGGGTGTGTGGGTGGGGGAAGAGTTAGTCCCTCCTCCGTTTGGGCTGTGGTTATGATGGTCATCATTACTGTCTGCATGGTTGATGACAATGTCGTCTGTTGGGCTGTGGTTATGATGGTCATCATTACTGTCTGCATGGTTGATGACAATGTCGTCTGTTGGGCTGTGGTTATGATGGTCATCATTACTGTCTGCATGGTTGATGACAATGTCGTCTGTTGGCTGCTGATGGTTGGGGGTGATGATGGTGCTGTGCTGGAGGTGGTGGTGGTGGTTGGATAGGTCTTCTTCCTCTGTAACATAAAATGGATTCACATATCATCATTGTTTTATGGACTTTGATCATTTGATCTGTCAGTCTGTCTGTCTCACACACGCATGCACACACACACACAAAAGAATGCGAATGAACATTTGAACACATGAACCCGATCTTTTCACATGAACATTTGCACACACATCCATGTGCACATGCACACACATACAAACACCCTCCCTCTCTCTCTCAGCCTGTCGGTCCTCTGTCCATCTCTCCAATAAACAAACAGAAAACACAACCTATCCACACTTTTGACGCTTTCAGCCCACCATACATACATACTCTCCTTTTCTTAGTCTTCCCTTCCAAGCAGGCATTGTTGCCCATCCCACCCCCAATGCCATCATCCTCCCTGACAGTAAAAGGAACAACAGTGTGGCAAAGCGCATAAAACATGGTCTTAGTAGTTGGTTGCACTGCAAAAATTGGAGTTTACACACACAGTGATGTCCCGAGACCCTGGTCATAGGACATTAATCCTATTCATATTGAAAATGTCTTATCCCTGTCCAGACAAATGTCCTATTGATATTAAACACTGAAAATGTCCTATATCCCTGTCCAGACAAATGACCTATTGACATTGAACACTGAAAATGTCCTATCTCCCTGTCCAGACAAATGTCCTATTGATATTAAACACTGAAAATGTCCTATCTCCCTGTCCAGACAAATGTCCTGATATTAAACACTGAAAATGTCCTATCTCCCTGTCCAGACAAATGTCCTATTGACATTGATTGAACACTGAAAATGTCCTATCTCCCTGTCCAGACAAATGACCTATTGATATTAAACACTGAAAATGTCCTATCTCCCTGTCCAGACACATGTCCTATTGATATTAAACACTGAAAATGTCCTATCTCCCTGTCCAGACAAATGACCTATTGATATTAAACACTGAAAATGTCCTATCTCCCTGTCCAGACAAATGACCTATTGATATTAAACACTGAAAATGTCCTATCTCCCTGTCCAGACAAATGACCTATTGATATTAAACACTGAAAATGTCCTATCTCCCTGTCCAGACAAATGTTCTATTGATATTAAACACTGAAAATGTCTTATCTCCCTGTCCAGACAAATGTCCTATTGATATTAAACACTGAAAATGTCCTATCTCCCTGTCCAGACAAATGACCTATTGATATTAAACACTGAAAATGTCCTATCTCCCTGTCCAGACAAATGTCCCATTGACATTGAAATTTGAACACTAAAAATGTCCTGTCTCCCTGTCCAGACAAATGTCCTATTGAAGAATGAAGAAAGCTCAGAAGGAAATACATATCGGTGACTATTAATTTATTATATTATCCATCGTTTATATATTTAACACAGTGACTTTCAAGGTCGTCCCCACAGGGCAAATGCCCTATTGGTGTGGAGTTGTTCTATATATATATATAGTCTATATAATTAAAAAGTCTGATCTACCCTATGTCTAAACCTGAAGTAAAAACCTGTAATCTTTGATTCCTCCTTTTGTTTATGTGTTTTGCTTGTGTGCATGGAGTGATTTGTGAGTTTTTTTAATAATTAAAAATCATTGCAATGGAATGAGTTAAATTAATGTTCACTAAGAAAGGCAACACTGAAGAAAAAAAATCGAGGGTGGAGAGGGTGGGGTTCAATTACATGATTCCGGTTAGGGTTAGAATTAGGATTTTATTTTCATAAAACTAAAGAAAAAACAACAGACTTTGAGATTGGGAGCCGTAAACATGAGGGGGGTGGGGTGTCGAAAGTACGGCATGGTCGGAAATGACTGACAATAATTAAAGTTGTTATTTGCCCCCTGACGGGGCCCCGGGCCTGGGCGAGTCGACTGGCGACAGCGTTATCTGCAGACAGGCATCTCTCCCTCCGCCCCGCCCCCTCCCCACCTCCACTCCCTCTACTGTGCCACTGATGAATGGGCACAGACTACTGGGGCCCTGTCAGGGGGCGCGCATTCCTCACTAACTAACTGGGCTTTACGCCGTACGCATGGCCCTTCGATCTGGTTACCTGTAGTTTCCCACTGTGACGTCAGCAGATAGCTGCTGTTCGGGATGGCTGGGCTACAATTTGGTTATAACAGAGATGCCTTGCTCAGGGTACATCCCCACACTGTCAAAAGGAGTCGAGTTGGTCTTTTACAACAATGTCCTAGCGTCAGTTAGTAGCAGTCAGTCATGCCAGTCAGTCATTTCCGACCATGACAGATAGCAGACGGGGCAGATGCTATTCTGGCAGGCCAACCCATCCCTTTGGCTGCAGCACTTCACTCTACTTGCTTCTATCGTGGGCTGACATAGGCCTGTAGTAAGGGGCCAACAGCAAAGTGAGACCCGTACAATACACGATTCTCTACAGTCATGGACCATCATTAGTGCAGCTTCGTCTTTTGTGCAACACTGTCACACTATACAAGGGGATTGTGCACGGGCTCTTGGTGCTAAGGCTAGCGGGATTAGTTGCCAACGGAGGTGGGGATGTACCATGGGTAAGTCATCTCCACAGTCAAGCCCAGCCCTGAAGAACAGCACCTGTCCCCTCTGATAAGCACTGGCAGTCCAAGTCAGAAACGACAGACATTTCTTTTGTTTGTAAGTAACCCCCACTGTTTCACAGTGCTGAAGTAGTCCTTAGCAAGCCCCACACCAAATGGGAGAGAGGGAGAGAGAGAGAGAGAGAGAGAGAGAGAGAGAGAGAGAGAGAGAGAGAGAGAGAGAGAGAGAGAGAGAACAATGAACACTGAACTGTTTTAATGTCATTGGCTTACATAGCTTAGATGACATGGGTGTGTGAATAGGAGAGAGAGAGAGAGAGAGAGAGAGAGAGAGAGAGAGAGAGAGAGAGAGAGAGAGAGAGAGAGAGAGAGAGAGAGAGAGAGAGCACCATCCTACAACTTTCAGCAATCATGCATTTTAACTACCCCACCTTAATTTCTCGGCTCATACGGCTTTTTCAGCCTTGCCTTTCTTAGTGTATGTAGATTGGGTACTTCAACCTCTATCGGTTTCTACATTTAACGTTAATTTTCATCCGTTTAAACAATTTAAAATATGCATCCGCTAATATCACAAAACAGGGGGCGATTTATGGAACAGCTTTGTCACTAAGTACGGATTTTCCCAAATCAAATGACTATAGTGACACAAAGACGTGTGACAGTCTCGTGACAGTCCTGTGACAAGTGGGAAACCCCGAAGTAGGCCACGCTATGGCTGTTCCATCATTTCTACTAAATGGTAAATAATGGAATTAATTTTTATTCACAATGATTATTGACAAAAAATAATTAACTCAAAAAGTTGCTACAATACTGCTCAATGTTCGCTTCGAAAGGCAAGACTGGAAACGCCGAAAGAGCCCCCAAAATAAGGAGGGTCACTAAAGTACATAAAGGAATCAGTTTTCCACTCGATTCAAATACTGAAATAGTATTGTACTATATAGTGTGGGACTGGCTCAAGCCTAAGCCTCGTGGCTTATAAACGTCCCTTCATTGATCACTGTTTTGCTTGCTTAAAGCATGCCTTTGAAATTATGATTGTAGTTCAATCATCGTATTCAAAAAATAGTTGGCAAAAATTCTTATCCTTGTCAATAAGAATGAATTATGTAATTTTCCCTCTTGATTTCTACTAATTCTAGTGCTGTTATAAATGGTCAGAGTGTAAAAGGAGAATCAATGCTAATGTCATCTAAGCCGTTAAAAATGTTGTACATCTGTATAAGGTCTGCCCTAACACGCCTTCCTTTTAATGAATGAAGGTTTAAGAATTTTAATCTATCTTGGTAACGTTAATCTATCTTGGTAATTTAAATCTACAATTTGTAACCATTTTGGTTGCTCTCCTCTGTACCTTTTTAATAGAAGCTGATTGACGTTTTAGATACGGGTACCAGATGATGTTACAGTACTCTAAATGTGGACGCACCATTGACTTGCATAATACTATTAATAGCACAAATGTTTCCTTATCTAAACCAATAAATGTACTTTTAATTATTCCCAGCGTCTGATTTGGTTTAAATAAGTTTGTATTCGCCAATACACCAACATCTGATTTGCCTTATTTATCCCTTTATGGATATGTGTATCAAAGGTAAGATTTTTGCCAAAGATTTTTTTATCATTTAGACTGGAAAAAACCATTTTTCAATCAATAATAAACCTTTTTTTTCATTTATTATCTTGTTTATGCTAAGAACTTTTTTTTTCGTTTACTCTTTGTCTGATCACAACTCCATCATAAGAAACTTCTATAAAAATAGTTTTTGTCCCCCGAAAGGGCCCCCACTAAGCTATGTAGGCCGTCTCTGGCAAAGTATGCCTGTCGAGTCGTGTAGTCTGCTGCCACACAATAAACACGCTCCTCCCCCACCTCTCTCTCTCTCTCTCTCCCTCCCTCTCTCTCAATGTACCTGTTGTTTTCTAGATTTCTTCTATATTTACTTGTAGTTTTTCTTTTCTTCATTTTTGGATTTCCGTTTAGTATCTGAACATACTATCTCTAAAAAGCTATCAATAGTTAGGACCTATTCAGAATTCTAGAGCAGTAAAGTTCTTCATCATCATCATCATCATCATCTCTCTCTCTCTCTCTCTCTCTCTCTCTCTCTCTCTCTCAAAAAGTACCTGTTGTTTTCTACATTTCTTTTATATTTTACTTTTTGTTTTCCATCTCTTGAATTCCCCTTTGCAGAACATACTGTAGGTTAGACATCTACCAATGGTTATTCTAGAGCAGTGAAGGCCTTCTTCTGTCTGTCTGTCTGTCGGTCTGTCTTCCAATGCACCTGTTGCTTTCAAGGTATCTTCTATGATGTACTGTTTCTTTACTTTCTTGTTTTCCCTTTTGTGGAACCTTACAAAAGACTAGGTTGTGTTATAAAATCTATATACTTGAACAATAACATTTTCAGTGTTCCAACAAAGTGGGGGAGAAAAGCAAAACATTTTAATAAACACCTCTTTCTTCTTCTTTTTCTTCTTCTTGAGATTCTTGGTTATAAATCTGAACATCATTATCTCATTCACACACAGAGCAAGGGATTTTACCAAATAACATGGATCGACGAGCCTATTTGAAAGGATGAAAAAAAGAAAAGAAATAGGCAAGTCTTTTGCATAAATAGTTCCACCAACTTCTGGAAGTCCTGTGCTTGTAACTTCCTCTAATCTGTCCCTCTCTTTGACTTTTCCATTTGCTTTCTGTCATCTACTATCTTTCTTCCTTCTTGGCCCATTCTTCTGACCTCTAAAGAAAAAAAATCTTCCCAATAATTTTCTCCTTTTGAGTGTTGGCTGTATTCAGCAGGGGGAGACCAGTGAACACTGAAAACCAGACACATACATTCCTCACCCATTATGGCTATATGGCCTGGGAATGCAGAAGGAAAAAAAGTGTGAGTAAAAGTTGTACAATAATTGTTTTTTCTCCAGTAGTGAAAGCATCTGTGTGTCTATGCGTCTAGTCTGTGTCTTACCTCGGCCACAATATTTCCATTTATACACCAGCTCGCACATTACTTCAGTTTCTGACCCTCTATCTCTCCAGATCCCTAGGTATAAGCTTTCAACTGTTGGTCGGCGCTCTTTTGCTGTTTCAGGACGAACCTCCTGGAACAAACTTCCTCTCTCCCTCCGTCAGTTACCGACCCTCTGTGCTTTCAAATTAAATCTCAAGACCCACTTGTTTCCCCATCATTGAAGCTCATTCTCTTTTCCCCTCCACTCTCTTGCCTTTTGGTCTATTTCTCAAACGTGTGTGTGTGTGTGTGTGTGTGTGTGTGTGTGTGCGTGTACGAATGCTTAACGTGCGTGTGTGTGCGTGCTTCGATTTGATAGATCTATACCATATAAATACTGTATGCTGCTGTTGTTGTTGTTGTTGTTGCCTATCGCAGTCTTTGTGTGTCTGTCTGTACACCATAGGCTTTTAGCCTTTAACAAATCTTGGGGTATATGGGTATAATAAAATGTCAGCGGTAACAATTCAAGGTTTGGCTTTAGTACAGTAAAAATCGCTTTAAGTCAAAATTGAAGGGACTGAAATTTTGTTTGGAGATAGCCAATATTTTGAGCTGAAGACTTTTCAACATAGATTATTTATATTATACTGGGACAAAAAAATTATTGTGAGTTATCTAGTGTTTTTGAGTTATCCGTTTTTGAGTTATCACTTCACTGTATATTGTCAGGGGGAGTCTCGTTTGCTTCAATTCAAATTAATTTGTTAGTTTGTGTTCTGTAGCCCCTTACAACTGCTGGTTAATCATGTTTATTTATTAACCCAGTAGGCTTTATGCCATAATTCCACAAATTAACCACCACCATCACCTCTCTCTCTCTCTCTCTCCAAAAAGAAGCTCCATTATCATCATACCCTACCAAAAAGAAACTCTTCTATTCTTATTCGACCACTTGAAACCCTAATTATGGTCAAAATATGTGTTGTTATTTTTAACCTCTTTCCCCATAGCAACACATGCAGCTATAGGCTAGTAATATCATTACTACTGTTGCAAGCATAGTACTACTAGTACTAGTAGTACGGTGCCATGAGAAAATAATAATAAAAATAACGTGTACTTTGCCCATTACAAAGATCTACAGATTCTTCCACAGCGACCCCCCAAAAAAAACAATAAAAAAATAAAAAAATTAAAAAAACTACTAAACAAAAATAATTTTTAAATTTCTGAACACTTGCATGCGTGCACGCACACACAAACACACCTACTACAGTGGAACCTCCCTTATAAGACTCCCTCCCACATAAGACCTACTTCTCTGAGACAATGCCCTTCTTTATTTTATTTTTATTAAGATTTCTATAGTGCAAACCTTTAAGCTCTGTGTGCTTTGTAAGTATTAAAATTACCTCCCTTATATTGACGAGTTATAAGGCCTCATTTTGGATTATTTTTGAAGGTCTTGTAAGGGAGGTTCCACTGTACTACTACTACTAATAATAACCATCATGGCACCAACTCCAACCCGTCCCCCCTACTCTGTTCCTCAAAATGGATTAGCCCAGGAGCCAGCAAGCTACTGTGAGTTAGTATGTGTTACTGCAGAAACCACATGGGTGCTTCTACAAAATCCTGGAAAACATGAAAAGCAGGGTTCAGGCCTTGTTCCTTTGTCCTGGGGCACTGGGTGGATGCCTCGTGCCTCCATCCAAGCTGGGTGACCCTGCCCACTCTACGAGTCTCTCCCCGTGGGGATACCGGGGGGGGGGGGGGGGGTCTTTCATCAAAAATAGTTACACCTTCTGGAAGTTATGTGCTTGTAGCTTCCTTTAATCAGCCACTCTCTTTGACTCTGCCTTTTCCCTTTGCTTTCTATCATCTACTATCTTTCTGATTTATTGACCCATTCTCCTACCTTTTTAAAAAAGATCTTCGAAATTATTTGTTTCTCCTTGAGCTCCTCCGAAATCAGAATGTGTCGGCTGTACGCAGCGGGGAGACCAGTAAAAACTGAAAACCGGACACATATGTACCTTATCCATTATGGCCATATGGCCTGGAAACGAAGAAGAAGAAGTTCCTTGTTAGCGGGAGGGTGAAAGAGGGTGTGTGGGTGGAGGCGATGCTTTCCTGAAGCTGAGTGAACAGTGCTGTGAAGTAAGGGGATCAGACAGGTTCTCCAGAGCGTGACAACGCTACATCAAGCAGTCGTGCCATACCATTTTCGGATCCAGTGACCTTGACCTTTGACTAATGATGCTCGAACTTGGCCTAGAAATCCTAAGTACCTATCCACATGCAAAATTACAGCCTCCTACGTGCCTCCGTTCAAACGCTATCATAACATAGTCAAATAGTCAGCCAGCCAGGAAGAGACACACAGCCAGCCTTGAAAACAAACATGTGTGGCTATCGCGGCTGCAAAAGCAAGCGTGGTACTGGAGTGAAAGCATTTATCTCTAAACAATATTGTAGTTTTGGGATTCAGGAGATGGTTTGATTGATTTTCTTTGAGAGAGAGAGAGAGATCTATGTTTCTTTTGATGCTTTTAAGGGCACAACTTGTATCAGTTTTTCAGTTCAGATCTTTCATTTACTATGCTCAAGACTTTGGATGAATATATGTACCACGGTGTCACCCTCCCTCCACATAAACACATGCTTTTTCAGTCTTAATAGGGAGTATAAGTGTACAAGTATAAAGCATTAAAAAGTAGAAGTGTTAAAAATTGGGGAGGATGGCATCTCCTCAAGTTTTCTACACTCACTTTACTGAGTGTGTAAAAAAATTCTTGGGAAAAAGTACCACGCCTAAAACCCCCTTTTAAAAAACCCTAAAAAACAACTGAATTCAGACAATAGCTTGAAGAGAAGCCCCCTTGAAGCTATGGGAGCAAGCTGTGTGCCACTCTATCACACGCACCGTGCGCTTATCAACCTTGACAGCTCTTCTCCCCGCGTAGGTCTGTCTGTGTGTCTAGTCTGTGGGTCTGTCGGTTGGTCTCTCTATCGCTGTCTCTGTGTGTCTACCTGCCTGTCTCTCAGTGTCTGTGTGTGTGTATGTGCGTGAGAGAGAGAGAGAGAGAGAGAGAGAGAGAGAGAGAGAGAGAGAGAGAGAGAGAGAGAGAGAGAGAGGACAATTAGTTTTGATAGGCACAAAAACACAAACAGAAAAACAAATGTATTAACATTCACAGGACTTCACTTACATTTTATTTACATTATGGTGATATAGCAAAATTAAAAAAATTACAGAAAAAACAATAGTTCCCCGAACCTTCGGCTCGGGGGACTAAAAAGATAACTGCACCGGTTTTGTGGAGTCGAGAGAGAGAGAGAGAGGGGGGGGGGGGGGGGGGGAGGGGGGGGGGGGGGGGGGGGGGGGGGGGGGGGGGGGGGGAGGGGTCAGAAGAACTGGAGGTGATATATAAAGACAGACACATGCACACGCGTGCCATTATCAGTATGTGGAGGGCAGAGAGAGGGAGGAGAGGGGAGGGAGAGAAAAGAGTGGTATGGAATGGACGGAGAGGGGAGGGGTGGGGGTCACGGAAAGCCATTTTGTTGTGCATTGTTGAATATACATAACAAACAGCCAAGATGGGAATAGACGCACAGTGTTGTTGTGCGTTGTTGAATATACATAACAGCCAAGATGGGAATAGACGCACAGTGTTGTTGTGCGTTGTTGAATATACATAACAAACAGCCAAGATGGGAATAGACACACAGTGCTGTGCGTTGTTGAATATACTGTATAACAAACAGCCAAGATGGGAATAGACGCACAGTGTTGTTGTGCGTTGTTGAATATACATAGCAAACAGCCAAGATGGGAATAGACGCACAGTGCTGTGCGTTGTTGAATATACTGTATAGCAAACAGCCAAGATGGGAATAGACGCACAGTGTTGTTGTGCGTTGTTGAATATACACAGCAAACAGCCAAGATGGGAATAGACGCACAGTGCTGTGCGTTGTTGAATATACTGTATAACAAACAGCCAAGATGGGAATAGACGCACAGTGTTGTTGTGCGTTGTTGAATATACTGCATAACAAACAGCCAAGATGGGAATAGACGCACAGTGTTGTTGTGCGTTGTTAAGTATACTGTATAACAAACAGCCAAGATGGGAATAGACGCACAGTGTTGTGTGTTGTTGAGTATACTGTATAACAAACAGCCAAGATGGGAATAGACGCACAGTGCTGTGTGTTGTTGAGTATACTGTATAACAAACAGCCAAGATGGGAATAGACGCACAGTGTGTGTTGTTGAGTATACTGTATAACAAACAGCCAAGATGGGAATAGACGCACAGTGTTGTGTGTTGTTGAGTATACTGTATAACAAACAGCCAAGATGGGAATAGACGCACAGGTTATGACGGAATGCCAAGAATGAACGGAGCAGCACAAAGTAGGCCTAGTAAGTAGTTAAAAAAAGAAGATACTGGCCACGATTGAGAGAGAGAGAGAGAGAGAGAGAGAGAGAGAGAGAGAGAGAGAGAGAGAGAGAGAGAGAGAGAGAGATGGTCTAATACAGAGACAGATAAAGGAACAGATTATTTTCAGTAATAGTGGATGTCTGACTCTGCCTGCTGTCACACAGTCTGTCTGTCTGTCTCTCTCCACTCTATTGAGCCTTTCATTTTTGTTCACAAAAAAGAATGCGCATGTAAGTTTACGGGGAATATGGAAGAACAGCAGGAGGTGGGGGGGGGGGGGGGGGTGAACATCCCACCACCACCACTAACACATTTCAGCCATGTTCTCCTCTTGAAAGGGGACAAATTCTACACTGCGAAAGTCAACAGTCTTGTCTTTTTGTGTGTTTCTTCCAGGCAGTTCTAAGAACCACAGTACATTACAATGGACAAGAAGACCTGTGCATTTCTTTCACCCTCACTGTCTGTCTGGCAGTCGGTCGCTCTCTCTTTCTGTCTCTCTCTCTCAAAGATGGCCTGACCTGTGACCTAATCTCTCTCTCTCTCTGTATGTGTGTGCGCGTGCGAGTGTGTCTTTCTGTGTTTGTGTGTGTGAGAACATGCCAGTGCACATGGGTGCATGCCTGTAAAAGAAATGTGTGCCACCTTCTAGAACCTCAACATTTGGGTCAGACAGGAATGAAAAAATCTGATCACTTTATTTTAACACACACACTGAAAAAAACACGCTTATAGATTGGGGATAACGAATAGCGTAGGGTTAGGCAGCAAAATTGTAGCTTAGACACCCCCCCCCCCCCCCCCCTCATGTTTACCACCCTCAATCTCAAAGTCTGCTTCGTTCAGTTTTATGAGAACAATGCTAGGCTGGTCCTAACCCTATCCCTTGAAAGTAAATCAGCACATTTTCTTCTTTTCAGAACACAGAACAAATTGTAAAGTTAAAGTTATAGTAATTGAGTTTGTTTCTTAGGTTCACAAACACATACTTTGGACATAAAAAGTTTTATTAAAGCAAACTATATATAGTAATAGTATGAAAGGAAAAATCTCAGTGAAATAGCTCCGTACCCCTACTCTGAAGGACTGAAAAGTTAGTGCATTTGGACACGAACATTCCTCAAAGTTAACCGTTAACTGGTTTTGTTTCTGAGGTTCACAAATAAAGACATTGGACACATAAAAGTTTTATCAAAGCAAACTATATTGCTTTGATAAAACTTTTATGTGTCCAATGTCTTTATTTGTGAACCTCATATATATATAACGTCATAAGTCTTTTTTACGTGGTGTTTCTACCTTTGTCAGTTCTGTACCTTGAAAAAGAACGAAAGCTTGGATAAAAAATTAGAACTTACAAAGGATTTGTTGTGTTTTTTTCTTCAGATGTATAATATATATATATATATATATCTTTGCATAAGGCACTGTCCCTCCCCCATTGGGAGAAAAAGTAAATCAGCACAATTTATAAAAAATAAAATAATAAAAATTTCGAACACGGAACTACTCAAAGTTAACGGTAACTGGTTTTGTTTCTGAGGTTCACAAATAAAGACATTGGACACAGAAAAGCTTTATCAAATATATATATATATATAGTTTGCTTTGATAAAGCTTTTCTGTGTCCAATGTCTTTATTTGTGAACCTCAGAAACAAAACCAGTTAATGTTAACTTTGAGTAATGTTCGTGTTCAAAAAATAAAATTAAAAAATTAAAAAAATTAAAAAATTAAAAATATATATATATATACATGAGGAAAGTTTAGCCCTTTCACCGCCAATGTGGCATTTATGCACCACAGTGATTTAACACCCATGTCACTAACAGGCATCAAATCAGGGCCTGTGGGAGGCAAGGACAGGCCTAATGTTACACATGTCACAGGAACTCCCAATATTGCATATCATTTTTCTTCTTTACCCAGTTAAGCTTAATGACATTCTTTGGTTGACAAATGGCTGGCGGCGAAAGGGTTAATGGTGTGTTTGTTTTTTCTTCTTCAATTCTTGATCGTTTATATTTCCCATGAATGGCAGAACGTTACTATTCTCTGTAAACATTTTCAATGCGAAAGTTTGAGAAAGGGCATGCACGATAGCCAAAACTTAAAAATAATAAAATACTAGCGCAACGCCGAGTACCAGTAACGCCTAGTACCGGTAACTCCTAGTAACGGTAACGCCAAGTACTGGTAACGCTGAGTACAGCAAATTTGAAGCGATTCGGTTAGGAAATGGCAGAGTTATAAGGCCCCATTTCCCGTTGGAGCTGCACTGAGAGTGACGCGCTCTCCCTAGTAACGGCAACGCCTAGTAATGGTAACGCCAAGTACTGGTAACGCTGAGTACAGCAAATTTGAAGCGATTCGGTTAAGAAACGGTGGAGTTATAAGGCCCCGTTTCCCGTTGGCGCTGCTTTGAGAGTGACGCGCTCTCCCGATTCTCTTCAAATTTGCTGCTAGGCTTTGCCCTGGCCACAGCAAGCCTGACAGCAAATTTGAAACGATTCAGTTAAGAAACGGTGGAGTTATTTGTGAAAAGGTGGAGCGGCGTATTTCGTGCACGTTCCTTAATCGATTCGCTTCCAGTTTGGCACATCGATAGTCACCGTCCCCAGTCATCTACCGTCAAAATGCGAAGGCAATCGGTCCAGAAATACTGGAGATACGGGCGCCGAGAGGCCGGCGGATACGCGTTTCGCGCAGGCCCATTTTGTGTTTCACACACACACACACACACACTTGCCTTTTTATTATATGATTTAAGGAAATGGGAGTTGGATCTTGCGCTGGCCACATGAGATTTTCTAGGTCACAGTACAATCCCTTTCTTTCCGACATTTTGTGCTTAAAGGCAACCCCCTAGCAAGCGATGTAGTCGTGTGGTAGCCGTCCAGAACAAAAAGCAACGGCTACTGTTCTCTTGTTTCGCAAAGGAACGAAGGAAACACTGAAGGAGGGAAGGAAGAAAAGAAAAGAAAGAAAGCAACGAGGGGAAGGGGCGCCTCAATATTCCTGGATAATAAATCTGTCTCTGTCTCTCTGTCTGTTTCTGTCTGCCTGTCTATTTATCTCTCTCGTAATTTCTTTTTCCTCTCTCTCCGATAATGTGCATGAATTGGTCTGTAATCCTTTACATGTGCTTGTGTTCATAAAGAGTATTGATACGGGCAAAGAGGCCTAATAAATAAACCTTCAGACTTTTAAAAAAACCTTGAGACAAAAAAGCAGGAAAGGCAGGAGGGATGGTGGAAGAACTTAAGGGGAGATCTCCAGTCAACTCAGCGACCAAAAGGTCAGAGGAGGTCATATAAACAAGGGGATAGAATAAGATAATAAAACATTAAGTTTGAGGCTGAACATACACAAACAACACTAGAGCTTTAAAACGCTACATCAAGTAGCCGCACAGCAGCATTTTCGGCTCCAGTGACCTTGACCTTTGACAAAGAAGATAATTACGGAGCAGAGGGACGACTGCCATCTACTGTCCCGGGAACAGCAAGTAGCAACTCTGGTGCGACTGCACACCGGCCACAACAGGCTCAACAACCGCATGCATCGGAAGATGAAGCTGGCACCATCTGTCCCTGTGGTCTGGAAGACCAGACAACAGAACATGTCCTGCAGAGAAGTCCCCTTCACAAGGAGGCAAGAGATAAAGTGAAGCACACCGCTGTCCACCAATTTCCATGGATCCAAGGAACACTGGAAAAGACCACTATTTGTCAAGAGAGCTGGCCTGGTCGTGTAGCGGGTGTACACAAGAAGACCTTTGACCAACGAGAGAGAGAGAGAGAGAGAGAGAGAGAGAGAGAGAGAGAGAGAGAGAGAGAGAGAGAGAGAGAGAGAGAGAGAGAGAGAGAGAGAGAGAGAGAGAGAGAGAGAGAGAGAGAGAGAGAGAGAGACAGATGGTGACAAAGAGAGACATGTCTTCAGCCTAACAGAATCAACACACCAGCATCGATCATAGTTCCTCCTGTTTCACTTGTCCCCAGATACCCCCCCCTCCCCCCCCCAAGCACTGGGTATAAACCAAGCATCACCACTAAGACCCTGAGTAAGAGAAGAGAGACAGATGGAGAGACAGAGAGAAACCCCAAAGCACTTGGTAAACCAAGGACTGCTAACTAATTGGCCCGAGGCAGCGCACTTGGAAAGTGGTTGGGGAGAGGGAGAGAGAGAGAGAGACCGACAGACAAGAGACAGAGAGAGAGAGATAGGGAAAAAGAGAGAGAGAGAGAGAGAGAGAGAGAGAGAGAGAGAGAGAGAGAGAGAGAGAGAGAGAGAGAGAGAGAGAGAGGAAAGAGAGAGAGAGAGAGAGAGAGAGAGAGAGAGACAAAGAGAGAGAGAGCCAGCCAGACAAGTCTTCAGTCTCACAGAATCAACACAGCGGCATGACCATGCTTCCTCCTGTTTGTCCCCAGATGCCCCAAAGCACCAGCTAAACCAAGCACTGTCAACTGATCGCCCAGAGACAGCGCGTGGAAGTGGTTGGAGAGAGAGACACACAGAGAGAGGGAGAGAAGGGGGTGGGGGTGGAGAGACAGACAGACGGACAGAGGACAGATGATGAAGTGGGTGGAGGGAAGGACAGAAGGTACAGGAAAGATAACATGAAAGAAGGGTGAAAAATAGCGAGTGACAGAGAACACACACACACACATACAACCATCACACACGCAAGTAAACTACACTTTGAAAAACTTTGAAATACAGTAAAAATCGCTTAAGTCAAAATTGAAGGGACTGAAATTTTATTTTGAGTTGTTTGTTGGCTTACCCTGACTAAAAGACTCCAGGGATCATCCCAACAGCCGAAGCACTTGAACACTATATGGTAAAAGTGCACCAGCTAGGGATGAGAACATTACGCATGTGACCGTTTTTGATTACCCTGCCATGTGCGCAGCCACGCTCCCCGCCACGCTCCGCCTACGTGCGGGGGGGGGGGGGGGGGGGGGGGGGGGGGGGGGGGGGGGGGGGAGGATATTTTGAGTTAAAAAGACTTTTCAAAATAAAGATTATAGTAAAGGTCAAGATGTGCCACCACCCCCCTACATTTCTCGGTTAATTGTATTTTTCCGTTTTTGCCTTTCTTACCATACATAAAGCTGTATTTTAGGAACATTTTTAGCTAATAACCTTTTTGGAATACTAACCCTATCCCTAATCCTAGCCCTAAACCTAACCCTATAAGACGGAAAAACGCAACGAACCACAACTGTGACAAATCGCGGTGTACTGCAGTACATAGTGGGGGGGGGGTTAGGGTTAGGTTTAGTATTCCAAAAAGGTTATTAGCTAAAAATGTTCCTAAAATACAGCTTTATGTATGGTAAGAAAGGCAAAAACGGAAAAATAGAACTGAGAAATGCAGGGGGGGTGGCACATCTTGACCTTTACCGCAAAGGTAATTGTGAGTTATTCCAGTGTTTTTGAGTTATCCAGTTTTTTTGAGTTATCAGTTCTCCACTGTAATTTCTACTTCTCTGTTTTTCTTTTTTACTGCACTTTAAAAAAATCAGACTTTTAAAAACTAAATCAAATGCACTAAAAATTCAGACTTTAAAACTGTAAATCAAATGCACTAGATAAGTAATCATGGTGCACGTATGCAATCAATGCAACAAAAAGTGTGTGTGTGTGTGAGTGTGAGTGTGAGTGTGAGTGTGTGTGTGTGTGTGTAGATGCATGTTACTGAAACTGAAAGGATATGGGTCTCTCTCCTGAAAACTGGTCCAATATGTGACATAGAAGCCAAAAAATAAAATTGGGCAAATTGAACAGAAAATGCATACATAGAGTAGCTTTATGAATCAACTTACTTATGAAATGAAAACAAAATCAGTCAAGGCTATCGTTGCTGGGTTTTATTACTTTATATATATGCGTCCAGAGCTGGTAGCGCTGACAACACGGTGTCCTTCATTACATAATTTCATCAACTTAAATAAACTTTATGATGCATTTATCTCTTTAGAATAACAGACTGTCTTGAAATAAAGAGTTATGAATGATTTCATTAAAAACTTTTTTTTTTTAAAGTTTAATATTGGTGTTGGTTTATACCGTCTTTGGATCTTACCATAATTGATTGTTTTATTTTTCGTTATATAATGTCGTGCCACTCAAAATGCCATTTATTTTATTTCAAATGTGTTAGAATAGTTTCATTATTATCTCTGATATTCCATTAATTTGACAATTAAAAAATAAGTGTTAAATTTTAAAAAAAAAAAATTTCTGGGTAGCGCTGACAACAGGACACCATCTGGTAGCGCTGACAACATGGTGTCCTCCATTATATAATTTTACCCACTTAAATAGACTTTATGGTGCATTTATCACTTTAACATGGCAGACTTTCTTGAAATAAAGACTTACAAATGGTTTCATTTGCAAAATAATACAAAAGAAATGTGTTTAAATACTAGTGTTGGTTTGTGTCATCTATGCACATTACCATGGTTCATATCAAAATGTCGTTATATAATGTCTCACCACTCAAAATGACAAATTTTCATAGCGGATGTGTTAGAATAGTTTCATTACCACCAGGAATAACCCATAGATACGGTAATTTACAATATAAAGAGCTTAATAAAAATTCAAAAATTCTGGGTAGCGCTGACAACAGGGACGCCAACTGGTAGCGCTGACAACATGGTGTCCTACATTACATAATTTTACCTACTTAAACAGACTTTATGGTGCATTTATCACTTTTAACTTACAGATTACCTTGAAATGAAGACATGTTTTCAATGATAGAAAAAAAAGTAAAATATAAAGAGCTTAATAACAACAATAATTTCTGGGTAGCGCTGACAACAGGGACACCAACTGGTAGCGCTGACAACATGGTGTCCTCCATTATCATTACATGATTTCACCTACTTAAACAGACTTTACGGTGCATTTATCACTTTTAACTTACAGATTACTTTGAAATGAAGACTTTTATATGTATCCAATGATAAAAAAAAAAGAATAAGATTTAAATTTGAGAAAAAAATTGTGGGCAACACAGACAACAACAAGGACGCCATTGTCATCCATCCACTAAAAGAAAATTGTATGAATTAAATTTCTTGTGAATTGAAAGATATGTCTGCTACAAGAATAAATGTGTATTTTATTGGCAAATTTGTCCTTATGGTTAAGAACTTAACTGTGAACAAGCTATTCTACACATAGAAGGCCCATTCAGTGGCCAGGTAGCGCTGACAACGGGCCTTTTAGGGGTGGACACCATACTGATTTTGTGCTCTCTTGACCAATCAAAACATCCCACACATTTGAAACTTTGCATGAATAATGATCTTTAGTAGTTGTTTGAAAGTAGTAAACTTTTGACTTGGGCAGAAGAAGTCCCTAAGTGAAAATTTTAATTATGTAGGTAGCGCTGACAACGCATTTTGTGGACACCACAATGACCAAAGATTAAAAAAAAATTGTAAAAAATCTATTTAACAATTATATTTACTGTTCATGCACATACATTGTCAAAAATATGTTTTTGGATAACTAAATAAGAAAAAAAATGGGTCTTAGAGATTGTTGAGGCAAAGAAAATCTGCATTATTTTTTATTATATTTGAGGACACCACATGTTGTCAGCGCTACCTGGTATTTAAAATGTTATTTTAAAACACCCTTTTTGGTAAAATCCACAAAATTGTTGCTATAAAGGAAGGACTACTACTCATCTTGGGTGTGCATGCATATGTGTGCAGAATCTTTTGTGGTTTCTGAAAAAATAGAAACCTTATGCAAGACTGTTGGGCATGTCACAAAACTAAGCACCCAAAATGCCCATTTTTCAAGACAAAATTGTTTATTAAACACATTTTGGTACATGCACAGCTAAAAGAAACATTTTATATGATTCTTACAACTATTTAGAGCTGAAATACACAAATGAATGATATCTCATTGTTTGATTTGATTTTTTATTGTTTAATAAATAGGATAGGTCACAATGACCCAGTTTTCAGGAGAGTTACCCATATGGGTGCAAGCTCGTACAAGCACGCTTTCCCTTTATAATAATATAAATACAGTGGAACCTCCCTATTAAGACTCCCTCCCACTTAAGACCTACTTTTCTGAGTCATTGCCCTTATTTGCTAAAATTATCTCCCTATTACAACTCCCTCCCACTTAAGACCTTATTTGGGATTATTTTTTCAGGTCTTCCACTGTAACACACTAAGAATTTTGTTTTTTAAACATGAGCACTTGTGGTGTGGGACTACATTAATACATACAATCGTTCAAGTGCTTGCGCATTAGGCAAGAATAAAAGAAAGATTTTGAAAATAATAAAAAAGGAAAATTACATAAAAAGAAAATAAACAGAAAATTGGAAAGGAAGGGAACAGAAAAAATAGAAAAGAAAGAAACTAATAAAGACATGCAGTAAACACAAACATGCAACAACCTCAAACAAACACCAACAGACCCAGCCAGGTGACCATTTCACTTACAGCATGCTAGTATCATCTCTCTCCTCTGTCTCTGTTTGTCTCTCTCATCCTCAGCTCCTCACTCTCAAACCTGTTCCTTCGTATTTCCATATCTCTCTCTCTCTCTCTCTCTCTCACACACAACAGGAGAAAAAGAAGAAGGGGGGGGGGGGGGCTAAAGAAGTAAAGAGAGAAGCTGGCCCTAACCCAAAAAGCTAAGGGCAACTACCAATAAAACAAGAAAAGGGAGTGAGGGGGGGGGGGGGGGGGGGGGAGTAAGGGGGAGTAAAGGGGGTGAGAGGAAGAATTTAAAGAGAGAGATAGGGATAGAGATGGGATTGGGAGAGAGACAGAGAGAGAGGACAAACACACACACACACACACACACACACACACACACAAGACAGAAAAGAGGCAGAACGAACTTTCATTTATGTAGGGCAATAAGAGACAGACAGACAGAAACAAGCTAGGGAGAGAGAGAGGTCTCTGTCTACAGAGAATGAGACAGACGGACAAACGGACAGATCAGTCAGGTTCTTGGATCAGTCAGTGTTACTCTATGGGCAAAAGAGGGCCACCTAAACCCCTTTTTCTCCCCCAAACTCAGACCTAGTTGTAGCAGTTAGTATTTTAGGGCCAAACTGGTTTTTTCTCCCCCCCCCCCCTTTTTTAATTTTTTTTGTACAGTTTGCTATTCTGAATAAGCAGGGGGTGATTTGCAATCAGAGTGAGGATCTGTGTGTGTGTGTGTGTGTGTGTGTGTGTGTGTGTGTGTGTGTGTGTGAGTGTGTGTGTGTGTGTGAGTGTCTCAAGTGTGTGTG
>CM065710.1:21317271-21367271 GCA_017654935.2 Phymorhynchus buccinoides
ACATGGATTAGCATAAAATTTCATTGCAATGAATTTTCTACGAAGATCATACAATACAGGGCACGTCAAGAGCAAGTGGATTTCATCTTCTGCTGATTCCCTACAAAAAGGACATAACAATTCTGCATTCGTCACATTTTTATAACGATAAGCGTGTACATTGATGACGGACACCCTAAATCTGAATTTTGTAAGAACACAACGTAGATTCTTATCCATATTAACAGACAAATAACTTTTAACTATATGTGTTGTGCAAAAATTCCTGTACATCCTAAACCTCTCACTGGATTGTATATGACTGTGCCAGTCCTGCCATCTTGAATCTATCAGCCTTTGACGGAGAATGTTTATAAACATCTTTTCATCGCCCACCCCTTGATATTCCCACGCATATCCGAACCCAAACTCGAAAAGAAATAATCTAACCCTTGACGCTCAGTTAGTTTTTCCTCTTTGATCTAATTTGCATAACATATTATAAGATTTCCGTGGTAAGCGATCAGTATTCATTCTCAAAAGTTTAAGCCAAAAGTGAATACATTTAATTCTAGAATTTATAAATTTATATAGGATACCTATTAGTCTCTCCATAAACTAGGTCGTTTGGTGTTTTCATATCAACACACAGAAATTTCTTAAGAGCAAAAAGATGGGCAGACTCACAGTGCATGACAGCTCTTGCATCAAGTCCCAAATAATAGGCTGGATATGACTATCAAAAATCTTAACAAAAAGATCTAATGAATTGTTATTCAACACACGCAGTTTTTTCATAATATTGATCAGTCTGTTCTTAGCTTTACTACATAAATCCCTACAAGCAGCTGCAAAACGCAAACGAGTAGAGAAGAAAATCCCAAGGTACTTATAAATACATATTCAAAACAGCCATTGGTTTACCATCATACAGCCATTTTTCCCTTGCTGATAAATATCCCCCCTTCCTGAAAACAATTATATTACTTTTCCCTAAATTAACTGTAATTTTCTAGCAGTGTTTCCTAAATTATTCAGTTGGTTCTGCAAAGCCACAACAGTTTCTGAAATCAGTGCTATATCATCAGCGAGTAATAAAATAAACAGCTCAAAATATTCACCAGTGAATGTAGCACCATGCCTACCCTTACTAATTATCTCTGCAGCTAACTCGTTTATGAGAGAGAGAGAGAGAGAGAGAGAGAGAGAGAGAGAGAGAGAGAGAGAGAGAGAGAGAGAGAGAGAGAGAGAGAGAGAGAGAGAGAGAGAGAGAGAGAGAGAGAGAAGAGAGAGAGAGAGAGAGAGAGAGAGAGAGAGAGAGAAGAGAGAGAGAGAGAGAGAGAGAGAGAGAGAGAGAGAGAGAGAGAGAGGAGAGAGAGAGAGAGAGAGAGAGAGAGAGAGAGAGAGAGAGAGAGAGAGAGAGAGAGAGAGAGAGAGAGAGAGAGAGAGAGAGAGAGAGAGAGAGAGAGAGAGAGAGAGAGAGAGAGCGAGAGAGAGAGAGAGAGAGAGAAGAGAGGAGAGAGAGAGAGAGAGGAGAGAGAGAGAGAGAGAGAGAGAGAGAGAGAGAGAGAGAGAGAGAGAGAGAGAGAGAGAGAGAGAGAGAGAGAGAGAGGAGAGAGAGAGAGAGAGAGAGAGGAGAGACGAGAGAGAGAGAGAGAGAGAGAGAGAGAGAGAGAGAGAGAGAGAGAGAGAAGAGAGAGAGAGAGAGATGAGAGAGAGAGAGAGAGAGAGAGAGAGAGAGAGAGAGAGAGAGAGAGAGAGGGAGAGAGAGAGAGAGAGAGAGAGAGAGACTTAGAGAGGAACGGGCTTTATAACTCAGCCGGGTTTTTTACCGAATCGCTTCAAATTTGCTATCAGCCCTAACGTGGCGATGACAACGGCAACCAAGGCGGCCGTGTCATTTGCGCAGTTTGGCAAATGCGCAAAACGCGTATCCACCGGCCTCTCGGCGCCCGTATCTCCAGTATTTCTGGACGGATTGCCAAATTTGGAAGGTAGATGACCGGGGACAGTGACTATCTGTGTGCCAAACTGGAAGCGAATCGATTTATAAACGTGCGCGATATGCGCCGCTTCACCTTTTCACAAACCGCGGCGAAACGAGACCCAACATTGACTCGAAATTTGGAATGTGCATGACCAGGGATAGTGACTATCTTGGTGCAAAATTTCAACAACATCCATTCATAAACGCGCACGATATGAGCCAATTTACATTTGCGCGGACCCAGCATTTCAAGCCGTCCACAACAAACAGTTTACACAGAAACAACTCAGTACTGCATGCGCGGGCAAGAAAAGGGTTGGAGAGCGGAGATTACTTTAGCGAGGTACAATATCCCGCTATTCACTGAGTGAGAGCGGAGATTACTTTAGCGAGGTACAATATCCCGCTATTCACTGAGTGAGAGCGGAGATTACTTTAGCGAGGTACAATATCCCGCTATTCACCGAGTGAGAGCGGAGATTACTTTAGCGAGGTACAATATCCCGCTATTCACTGAGTGAGAGCGGAGATTACTTTAGCGAGGTACAATATCCCGCTATTCACCGAGTGAGAGCGGAGATTACTTTAGCGAGGTACAATATCCCGCTATTCACCGAGTGAGAGCGGAGATTACTTTAGCGAGGGATGGGGTGGAACGGGATGAGAGAAGAAGATGGAAGGAGGGAGAGAGACAAAAGTAATAATGTATTTCGCGGACACGGCGAAACCGGTACTCAGCGTTACCGGTACTTGGTGTTACCGGTACTAGGCGTTACGCTAGTAATATAAAAAAAACTAAAACATTGGCAGCAAATAAACTAAATTGAACTTAATAACTTACTAAGCGCTACTAATTCATAATTTCATTCCATTTCAAACTCAATTTTTTTTTAAACATTCTTTTTATTATGGGAGTACACCACTTGTGCCTTCTACATTGGATAATACTGGAAATAGAACTCAACCTTAATACTGTCTTTATAGTTATACCCTCATGGAATGGAAACGAATATGTTAAGCTTGTGTATGTGATTTTTTTCATCGGTGTGTTCCCCCCCCCCCCCCCCCCCCCCCCATCTCTCTCTCTGAGGTGAGCAAATGCCCCTCTGGCACGCAAGCCTTTCTTTTCTTTCTTTCCTTTTTTATTTTTAGCTCCCATGAATCTCTACCACTGTTCATGTTTTAGCGAGGGACCCATTCCTCCTGGCTTAATTTACTGAAAGGATACATCATGTATCATATATTCACTTCTCCAATAAACAAGCATTCATTCACATTTTATAGTTATACACACACACCAAAGTCTCATTCTCTCTCCCCCTTGTTTTGACACATAGTGATGCACACACACACACATTATGATTATATTTTTTCTGTCTTTCTCTCTCCACTTCTCTGAACACACACACCCCTCCCCCCACCTTCTCTCTCTCCCAGTCTGTCTCTCTCTCTGACACACACACACACACATAAATGCTCACCATATTAATTATTCTCTCTCTCTCTCTCTCTCTGAGTCTATCTCACACACACACACACCATCTCCTCTCTCTCTCTCTCAGTGTAGTCAGTAGTCTGGACAGGTTGATGCCGTGTCTAGATAGGGCTGTCCGGCAGGCAGACTGACTGACGGAGAGAGACTATATCCCAGCCACACTCTGAGCTATTGTTTCCCAAGCACAATAGCTGGGCCAGTCCATTGCCAACCTTGCCTATAAGCAGAAAAAAGGGCAAAGCTGTAGCTTAGACACCCCCAGCAAATTTTCGTTATTGTAAATTTCACTGAGAAGCAACATTCTGCTGTCTACAGGAAAGGGATAGGGTTAGGCCAAAAATGGATAGCATAGAGATGCTTTGGTATAAGTCAGACGGTACTATTACTACTATTACTACTGACTACTAACTACTACTATCACAAAAAAAGAGAAGAAAAAGTTGATAGCACCTTCTGGCTTTTAGTTTTACAACTCCATTTTTTCCCTCCACTACCCTCCAAATCCTAACCTCATTCACACTCCTACTTACTTGTCTCTACTCTTTGGGGGGGGGGGGGGGGGGGGGGGGGGGTGTTTGTGTTCACATGTGACATGACTCCCAAGTGAGACAAAAATGCGGGGAAATGCATGTGTATGTGTGCGTGCGTGGGTGGGTGTGGGGCTTGTGGGTGTATGTGTTTGTATTCACATACATCCATGTGACAGACTGCCAAGAGCCAAAAGTAGGGGTAAATGCATACATGTGTGTGCATGTGTGCGCATGTGCGCACGCATGTGTCATATGTGACAGAGAGAGCCAAAAATGGAAAACACTCTTAAGATCCCCCTCCCTGCCTGCCTCTCTCTCTCTTTTGAGTTATTTTTTTCTCTGAAAACATTCTATTGTTCGTTAATTCAACAACAAAAATGCAAAGCGCGAATAGAGTTTAGGGAAATCAACTTTTCTGTCTTTTAAATTACCCCTGCTCTTTTAAAAAAAATTGTTTTTACTCACTGTCTTTGTCGTTTTTTGTGTGTGTTTATATTAGGCAGAGGCTCGGGGTACACATTCTCTAGTCTACAGGTACGGCGCTCAATCACGGGACGCATAATTGTGCGCAAATGTCTTCAAAAACTACTAACATTAATAACCCTGACATGTTTCTAGCAGTATTCCTTACCAAGATGCGTTAAATATATGAAATAAGAAAATGCATTTGTTGACGAAAAATTCGACTACTTTACTATCCCTGAACATGGTCTGAGTGTTGCAAGAATGCCGTACCTCTAGCCACTGTGTTTATATTATGTCGACAAAGGCGAATCCGTGGAAATATCGAGTTGTTTTGTTGTGTCTCATGTAAATAAAACAACGCCACTTCAAACTTGTGTGCTTCTTTGTTTGTTGTCTGTTCTTTAAGTTTAACTCTCTCTAGGCTACAGACTCCGAAGGCGCCCGAATTTTGTCAACCCATGCAGCCCGTATGCGCCCACTGAACGCCAGGTCTAGTACGTTCACTTTCACTTTCTCCCTACCCACCACAATGCAATATACTAAGTTAGTGCTTCCTTTTCCTGACTCTCAGTGGTCCGTTTTTGGTTCTTACAGCAAGGGAAAGCACCCACTAGTCTTTTTGAACGGATTTTTCGAAGTGACCCCAAATTTATTTATTTTTTCCACGTGACGTGCGCAGTATTGACTCGGCGCGATACTCGGAGCGCCATTACAGATTTTTTCTTCTAATTCATGGTTTGTTGTGTGACATTGTGTTAGCTTTCGAATGAAAATATCATCATTGCTATTCAATATGCATCTTTCAGAAATGAAATGTGAGTTAGACTTTATTCTGGGTGATTTTTTTAATGAAAAGATTTGGTGTGACGTTCTGAGTTAATTCCCATCTCTCGGGAACTGGGATCGATTCCCGGTTCGAATGGTTGGGAGTCATTGGGTTAAAAAATGATAATTTAAGGTTAAAAGAACAGACAACAAACAAGCAAGCACACAGTAAAAAAAGATTATTATCCACTTCTATCATCTCTTCATAGTAAACATGCGTGCGTGCATGCGTAGGCACACGCACACACACACTCACTCTCTACCCCAAGCAACATCCCACCACACTTCACCCCCTCCACCAACACACTCACAGACAGCTGACACCCCCTCCCTCCCATTTCCCACCTTACCCTTTTTTTTTACAGCCACACAAAGCAGTTATTGGAGCACAGGAGGCAAAGAATGTCACTCCAAAAGAACAAACTACATTATTTAGGGGGGAAAGGTGAAGAGGGGTGTACAGGACAATACAACACAACAGATGAAATCCATACCCCAGGGAGTGGGAAGAGACTGAAGGAGGAATTCATGGGTGTACCTATGGTAGACCAAATACAGAGAGAGAGAGAGAGAGAGAGAGAGAGAGAGAGAGAGAGAGAGAGAGAGAGAGAGAGAGAGAGAGAGAGAGAGAGAGAGAGAGAGAGAGAGAGAGAGAGAGAGGGGGGGGGGATAGAAAAGAAAGGAGAGAGAGGAATAGAAAGAGAAAAAGAAATTAGAGTGAGAAGGAAAGAAATGCGAGAAGTAAAGAGAAATGATAGGGGGAGAGACAGAATGGGGAGGAGATTGAGGAGGCTGTCTGTCCTTTTTTTTCAGTACCAGTGTTGCCTGTTGGCTTGATAGTGGGTTGGAAGGGAGAGATGGTCTGGGGAGACTTGGTGAAAAAAACCCAACCCAGGGCCGTGCAGTACTGAAATTTACAGTAGCCCATCGAGCTAGTGACTTTTGAAATCTACTGACTCGCCCACAGATTTTTACACTAGCCTCGGGCTACCAAACTAGTACTAGTAGTAGTTTGGGCCAGCCCTGGAAGGAATCAGGAACACAAAACATACAGGCAGAAAAAAGAGAGGTTGAGAGGGGGGGGGGGGGTGTAAATAATCATAATTTCTGTTATTTTCTCTTCAGTTTTTTTCTGAACACAAAAGAAAACTAGGGCATCGCCCAGCGGCAGCAACGCATTGTGACAATGCAAACCCAGCCAGAGTTATGTCCTGTCCCCCCCCACCCCCCAATAAACACACCACTTTCCACCCTTACAGAACGCATAAAATACATAGCCCAAAATTTGAAGCGATTCTGTTCAGTAGTTCACGAGATACAGCTGAACTTTTATACAAACTTCCTTGCACCGAGTGATGTCTCTCCCCCCCCCCCCCCCCCACCCCCCAATAAACACACCACTTTCCACCCTTACAGAACGCATAAAATACATAGCCGAAAATTTGAAGCGATTCCGTTCAGTAGTTCACGAGATACAGCTGAACTTTTATACAAACTTCCTTGTACCACCACCACACAAAATTTGACGCGATTCTGTTCACTAGTTCATGAAATAAAGCTGGGGGGAAATTACATAGCCCAAAGAAGGAAATTTCGGTTTTCAAGGTCAAACTTCAAGGTCAAGGTCAGCACGGTGTTGATTAACAAAAGGAAGCTTCCTTTTCAAGCTGTCTACCCCTCTGCCAATTTTAATCAAAATCCAAACAGTAGTTTTTAAGATAATCGATACACAGACAGACACACAAACCGATCACAATACCTCGGCCTCTGGCCGGGTAAAAATCAAGAACACCAAGCTGAACACTATCCAAAATTTTAATGTTCGTCTAATTTTATTGACTTCTTCTGGGACTGACAAGTACACGACGTCACACATTCATGCAGTGAAACCTCCCTAATCTATTAAAGCCCTAGCAGCCGATCCAAAGAATCGGGTCATGCTAGTCCGACACTTGCCGCTCGCACTACAGGGAAAATAGCTCGCACTACAGGGAAAATAGTAGGGATAAAGAGCAGAGAACGGCAAACTGGAAGGCGAAATGAGGCCATGTGGTGAGAGTCGCTCCTTATATACCCCGGCTGGGCTTTCAAGACCTTAGAACTCTATTAAGACAATAGATAAAGATGTGACTCAACAAAACGTCACTGATTTTGTCCCCCCTTCGTATCCGGACTGCTGAGTCTCCACCTTCCTATTATATTACTAAAGGGAAAACAACCGATCCCAAGGATCGGGTCTTTCTCGCCAGAAAAGCGCTGCCTCGCGGTGGCTCGCACAACAGGGAACAAAGAAGGGCGAACCGTCTCTCTCGCCAGCTGTGATTCAAATGCGGCGCGCACTCAGCCCTCTTTTATAGTCCGGCCGTGCCTTTAAGACCCTTTTGCTTTGGCTAATTTTTCAAGGCCTTAACAGGGAGGTTTCACTGTACAGTATTTCCACGCACTCAATGAGATGGGACAGCAGGGCTCCCAATCGTCCCACAAAACAAGGGGTCCCAGGGACTCCTTTACTTACATAATAGAGGGTCCTAGTGGCGGGATAGAGGGTCCCACTCCCAGTAGCATAGTGAATGCTAAAAATAATTTTTTCTAGTGCATCCCTGGGACCCCCTGCATTCTTTTAGAGAGTCCTTTAGAATATTAGTGCTTCATAGACGGGCCCTCATAGACCCCCAAATGGGGGCCCTGCGGACACCATCTCCCGAGTTACAATCTTTGAGTTTCCCTAAGGTTTCTTCAGAGCTTTGAAACTGTTCTTTGTGACAGTTTGTCATAGTTCTTTGGGAGACACAAAGGGAGATAAATGAAAGGCTGGTCGTCAGATTCCAAGTTATGGCTGGATTTCAGTTGTGGCCATTTTCTTTTTTTAAGCAATGAACTAAGTAAGAGGGGCCCAGCTGCCATCATGGGGTAAAGATAGCGTCACATTAAACTAGTTGGATTTATCCTAAGATGGCGGCTATGAGGACAGCTGAAATCCAGCCATCAGCCATAGGGGGTTGTTAGGGCAGAGAATAAAGAAGGGGGGGGGGGGGGTAACTCCAAAGAGTTAACACACATTTCTTCACAACAAACTTCATTCTCAAACTCACCATAGGAGTCTTGGCGATAGTGGGTGGGCGTTAACCCCGTTTCCGTGGATACCGTTTGCTGCTGGTTATTCAGATGACCTGAATCAGAATGATATTAAAACAATTCACAACATAGCTGCATCCAGGGATATATCTCTTTTCACACCCTCAATGAACTAATCTTCTAAATCTAATTCAGGAATCCCTACAATGACAAAAAGCAAACTTCTCTCAAAACAGTAAAATTCATGGGGATCCACTTTGAAATATACTGTGGGTTCCGGCATCCCTTAACAATCTGTTTTTCAAATGTTGCTGTGTAAATTTATGCTGATCTTAGAAGATGTCAGAGCAAGATATACACAGTCTACACAAGACCAGTTTAAATTTGAAATGTGTTCAACCAAGGTTGCATTGCTCAACTTATAATAATAAATGCTGGCATTGATCTTTGTTCCACCCATTTAAGGACTCAAGACTAGTTTGATACCTGAACATAACATGTTCCCCTGAACCTTACGTTCAGTTCTTGCTGAAAATAAATCAGTGAAACTGCTCCAAATTGGGAGCCCTGCACTAGGCTGCAGCTGTGTTGAAACAAACAAAAATATGTTCATAGCGTAAAAACTAAATTATGTTATTAATAAATTAGTCTTATGATAAACAGACATTGATGTCCCGAGACTCAGGTCCTATCCTATTAAAACTGAAAATGTCCTGTTGTGTTCCCCCTTGTCAGGACAAATCAGCGTGTGGAAAACATAGAGACGCAAGTCGAAAGGCGTCACTTCACTTGAGGAATGGAAAGCTCAATATTTTGGTCACTTCAGATCAAATTACGTCATTTTTTGCTAATTTAGCATCACCATTGGCGTTTTATCTTTGCAAACTGTTGGTTTACTGCTTTGTCAGATGATGCAGCTTGTCTCGATCAACTAGTAAGTCCAACACATCGAAGTTGACCAATTTTGACTGACCATAGACACTGGTTTGCGCACAGCGAAATGTGGTATGGAGAATATGAAGTAAAGCGTGTTATCATTGAACTAGTAATAGTATTGTGTGTGTGTTGCTTCAGAATATGAAGTAAAGCGTGTTATCATTGAACTAGCATTGTGTGTGTGTGCTGTTTCAGAATATGAAGTAAAGTGTATTAAAACTTAAATCATTGAAAAAGAAAGAAAGAAAATAAATGCCCTATGGAAATTGAACAGTGGCACGGTGGCAGACTTTGTCCTATTGATTTCTGCAAGAGCTAGTAAGGCATTTTGTCCTAGTAAGGCATTTCGTACCATTGATTTCTGCAAGAGCTAGTAAGGCATTTAAGGCGTACCATTGATTTCTGCAAGAGCTAGTAAGGCATTTCGTACCATTGATTTCTGCAAGAGCTAGTAAGGCATTTCGTACCATTGATTTCTGCAAGAGCTAGTAAGGCATTTTGTCCCATTGATTTCTGCAAGAGCTAGTAAGGCATTTTGTCCATTGATTTCTGCAAGAGCTAGTAAGGCATTTTGTCCCATTGATTTCTGCAAGAGCTAGTAAGGCATTTTGTGCAAGAGCTAGTAAGGCATTTTGTCCATTGATTTCTGCAAGAGCTAGTAAGGCATTTTGTCCCATTGATTTCTGCAAGAGCTAGTAAGGCATTTTGTCCCATTGATTTCTGCAAGAGCTAGTAAGGCATTTTGTCCCATTGATTTCTGCAAGAGCTAGTAAGGCATTTTGTCCATTGATTTCTGCAAGAGCTAGTAGTAGTACAGGCATTTTGTCCCATTGATTTTCTTGTTTCAGGACAGTTTCACCAGTTGATATGGTAACTCATCCCGTAACTATGGTAACTGGTTGCTATGGTAACTCACCGGGTGATTTCTGTAATCCATCCAGTGGATGGTCATCCATGTCCAGACAATCTAATCCGGGGAGGGGAGGGAACTCTGTGAGAGAAAAACAAATCAGTTCAACAACATGAAGTATGAATCAGTACTGAGTATGTCATGCGTAAACACATCCTTTTTTTAAATTTATTATCCTTTCTAAAAGTTTCTTGGGATATGCTGCATAATTTATTATTCACGACGACAGATGATCAAGACTTTTCTCATAGCATCTGTATACTTCTAAGGTAAAAAACAAAACACACACACAAACCACAGGGTTATTGTGCTACTTTTCTTGTAATTCATGGTTCTTTGGACAATTTTCGGGTAAAATCAGGTCTACTGAATACTGGACATCTTTCAGTTTCATACACTTAAATAGCTATTTACAACTTTCTTTTAATCTTGCCTGACACTGCAACAGGTCTATTTAATATTAGAATCTATGTCAAATTTTGATTAAATACAATTTAGTCAATGGGAAATCTTGGAAATTTGTTGAGGTATTGACAAATGTTTTCCTAAATTGTATTGACTATTGTTCAACCAGTAGAAAAAAATCAATGATGAAATCACTTTATCTTTCTTTCTAATAGATGAAATAATGTATCTCATCTGTATAATAAACACACAAAAATAGTAGGTTAAATGCTTTTTAATTCCATGAAATGACAGCAACTTTTTCAAGCCCCCCACCCCACCCCTTTTTCAGCGAGACTCATGTCAAGCTACATCCCCTGTAAAAATGTTGTCAAGAGTTTTTTTAGATTTGTTTTTTATTACTGCATTTTCTTTCCTTTTAAAAGATTGATTAAGCTTAAAATAAACATTAAAAAATATTTTAAAATACAACTTTTGTGAGCAATAATCCAATATACTCCCCAAAATATAAATCAAAGACCCTATAGATATATTACTATTATTAGTGGCATTTTGTAAAGTCTGGCAAAACACAGCGAGCCACCAGGGGGTGACATACGTCTACCACATATCCCCTTAAGTAAACTTATCAAAAACAAAACTTTTTTTTGATTATAGCAAACTTGTGTTAACTACACTGCAGTGAAATTCGTCTTAAAAGTCAAAATTGAAATGACTGAAATTTTATTTAGAGATCTATAGCCAATATTTTGAGTTAAGGTGACATTTTACCTATAAAGATTGTTACTGGGACCCGTATGAGTTATCCAGTGTCTTTGAGTTATCCGTTTCTTAGTTATCAGGATTCCACTGTATTAGACTATTACTACTTCACTAGACTAGAGAATATAACTTGGGCAGTGTAAGAAGAATAGTTTTTACTTTTAGGCTTGGTATACAGTACAGCCGGAAAATCTGCATGGAAATAATCAATAAAAATTTAAAAAAGGGAAATATCCATATATTAGGGGAAATACGAACAAATCCACTTTTGTTTTTCTTTATTTCTTTTAGTTTTACTTATTTACATGGGTTTCCACGCGGAACATCTGCGTGCATACATGTGTACACAGCCTTAATCATGTTGAACATGCAAAGGATTAATAATCAAACACAAACATAACGGTACCTTGAAGTCTTAAGCTTTGGCTGATCAATAGCATTTTAATTTAAATAACTGATTTTTTCCCCTTGGTCAGTTGTAATTAATACAAGAAAAAAATAAAGCAGTTCAAATTCAATTGTGCTGAGCATACAGTTCACATTAGCATACAAGGAGAGACAGACGTTTTAAAATTCAACAACTGAACAAGCGAACAAATTTACACCCATTGATTGATAGAATGACAGATGACCAACATTTATTCTCATTTCAATTCTCATCAAACAAACACAAGTTCTTTCACTGTGCAAGCAGCAGTCAGGTTTATGCATACCTTCACTGCAGCGACTCACACTTTAAAAAAAATATTGATTCCATATAATTATGATGAGTCATTTTTATTACAAGAAAGAAAAACAGGGAGATCCATAATTTTTCATTCAGTCACACACACAACAGAGCACACACAAAATGTGAAGACAGAAGACCAACATTAAATCAGCCTTTTAATAGTTTTACCAGCTCACACCTTATTTAACTCGTTTTTTTTTAACAATCTGAGCTCTTAATCTTGAACTGTTTTTGTCTCTGTCTAGGTAGAGCTCTCTCTGTCTACTCAGTCTCTAGCTCTCTCTCTCTGGCTTTCCCTCTCTCTCAGTCACACACACAAACACACATAGTCACACACACACACACACACACACACACACAAACACAGCCCTCTCTCTCTCACACACACACACTATTTTTTAAAGTATTCTTTTTGATTTCAAGTCTCACTTTCTTCTAACTAAAAACAAAAAGAAGAAAAATTTAAAATCTGCCAAGTGTCAGAAGCATCAGTAAGTCACAGGGATAAAGATTTTTAGTTGTCCTTTATAATAAAATGCAACTAAAATAATCAAACAAATCCTACTTCAGCCGTTAACAAGCATCTCATCCATAGCCACACCCTTCTCTTTTTCTTTTCTTCCTTTTTTTTTTTCCACATACGAGCTACACTTTCGGTTCAGTAACTTTTAAAACAACAAACTGAAATCAGGCACACCTGTCAAGAATCCCAATGAAAGATAGTAACTTAAGACTGAAATGGATGAATTTTGACAGGGCAAGCGATAACAACAGTTTTCTCCAGTTTATCATGAGATTTAGGGATTCACGATGAACAAAAAGTGAAAAACATAATATTGAGTAGGTACTGCTGTCGTTTTACTATTCTAAATCCCCAAGAGAACAAATTAGCAAGTTTACACAAAGTGTTTACATCAATCACCATTAAGCAGGAGTGTATTTGTAATTAATAAATTATTAAATGCAAGGGCACAACAAATCAGGCTATTTGTTGTGATAATTTTATTATATGCAAGAATTTGTAATTGCTCGCTTACTTTCGTTTTCGTTTTCTTTCTTTTTTCCCCATTTGTCCAAAAAAAGTTTAGGGTCGGCGTCAAAAGACTACAGTCGATCGGGAAACAAGAAACCAACTTCTTTTTTTTTTGCCTAATCAAAAAAAATGAATAAGACAAAGTCCGGCAGTGATAAATTTCAATAGGACAATTTTTTGTCATGACAGGTGAGAACACATTAGGACAGTTTCAGTTAATAGGTCTTATCTCCTTGGGTCTGACTCTGAGCCTTGGGGATCACTGCAGGACTTGGCAAAGTTGTGTTTTCTACTTAAGACATCATGTTTATGACCCTCAACCTCAGTCAAACTACAAAGTCTGCTTCTGTCATTGTTATGAAAATCATATTAGGCTGATCCTATTCCTAACCTAGATCCCTTTCTGGAGAATGACATAACGCTGCTTATCAGTGAAAATTGCCAATTCAATGCAGCCCAGGACTCTCAATCTCTCTTTCTGACTGCTGTAAGGCTTCTGACAGATTCTTTCACAAATTCAATATCATTTTGTTATAGTACATTGATACTGATAAGTCGCCTTTGCAGACTGCTCATTTGATACTGAATGACTGGGCACTGCCACAGTATGGCACACAAACTAACTAAGTACATATAGTTGTGGCCATTAGTACTTGTACTATTAAAACTCAGTGGCATAGCCCCAGAATGACCTAGAAGTAGGACAATATCTACATTTACATCTTTTACAATGACTGAATGAGTAAGCTCCACAACAGCTTTCTTGTTACAAGGTGGGTTTTTTTTAAGAACTTCTCGATAATAAATCACTTCCCTCCTTGAGATGAATGTGAGCATCACTGTCACCAGAAATGCTTCTAAAACGTCAAACCAGCCTGGGACTCACCCGGGTCCAGCAGCAGGCTCCAGTGGTGGGGGTTGCAGCACACGTATGCAGGGTCCGTCTCCGACGTGCCGCAGCACGGCAGCCGCTTCATCTGCGACTCCGACTTGAGCGCCAGCGGCCAGCGAAACAGCTGACAGCACAGGACATGTGGCGCCACCATCCTTCGCCCAAGTCTCAACTCCCCTTGGGGCAGCAAGACGCACTGGGTGGTCTCCCCTCCTTTGGACTCCAGCGCCTGCACCAGCATTTCCAGCTGCGACTCTTTGAGCCGTTTCAGCATGGACTGCGCCACAGATTTGACTTCCAGGTCTTCTGATTCCGATTCCGCAGAAGCGGAAGATGCAGTGCTGCTTTTTTTCTTGAGGTCGGGTTTGTCTTCAGTCGCACCGTCGGTTTCATGCTGCGGGGCGCGGAGCTTCCACAAGCGCTTCACGAGGGAAGAGCGTTTAGACCGAAACATGCAGCATCGGGGGCAGTCGCTCTGCGGCCATGCACACAGGCATAGCCGCCTGTAGCCCGGCGCCGCCTGCGAAGAGATGATCCGAGGCTGACGGGAACACGAGTAAGAACAAGAAGAAACCTGGTTGACCGAATCACAATGTTCGGTGATATAATGCGTTGTTTTGTAATTATGCACATATGCTGAATCCAGAGAGTTGGTGATATAACCCTGCTCTCCTAAAATACTACAAGTACACACTTGGAAATGGGAGAAATCTAGATGCGCGCACACACAACTTCAACAAAGTTGATAGTACTGAACAGCTGTGTATTATGGCTATAGTGATAACCACTAAACCAGTTGAATTAGGTCAGAGTGGCTTTTTTTGTTGTTGTGAATTTCTTGTCATTAATAATTAATATAGGTTTCACAACATTGGCTTTACCACACTTTCAGACCAGTAGATGAATGAGACCAGGCTTTACATTTTCATCTGGTTCCAAGCTACAAATCAATCAATGGTAGGCTATAGTTATGATTCCCCCTTCCAATCAACCAATCAAAGTAGTCCTACACTTGTTCAGTAAAACACAAACAAATCAGTTGGTTTAGCTACAATGCTATTGAGACTAAGTCATGTTTAAGCATAAAGCCGGCTGGAGAAGCAACGAAATCAAACGCTTTTCACAACAGAACACAGAATCTTTAGACCGGAGGTTGTCATTTGGGGCTAAACTGTCAACGGTATCTAGTCTGCCATCGAAGCTGCTCCATTTCCTCCCTCTGATCAAGAGGGAGCTTTGGTGACCTCAAAGATTGGGGCCAGCCGAAAGGAAGCGCTCAAAAGAAACACACCGCCGACACGGGGGGAAAAAGACAAACTCGATCAGGGTTGGTTAGCGAAACACAATAGCCACTTCACCTTGCACACTGGCACACACAATGACAGATGGCACGTACTAACGTTCTTCCCATCCACCAAGCCGGAGCAGACGACATTTTATGGCCGTCTTGTCTTCAGACCTACGTCGCCCAACGGACGGACTAACGAGTTAAGGTGTGTCTTACCTTACGGCAAAATAACACGCTTTCTGTAACTTTGAAGATGTGCGCGGCTTGAAGGTGAATCCGTGAATATGACGACCAAACTATTCACACACAGCCGTGTAGGCCTACATGATCCCGTTGAAAGACAGTCAAGTAAAGAAGAAAACCAACGAGGTAAAGAGTAACATCCCTTGTCAGCTTTCCTTACCCCTCCAGAAGCACTCACACTCACAAAAATCCACGACGATCACACAAAAATTAATCCGCAAAACACAACTCGATCGGTTTCAGTAGAACTATATAGCTTTTCTAATCAAGCTCAGGCAATGCGAAAATGCTCAAGCCTGTCCAGTTTCGGGCCGTGGGTTAAAACTCTCTTCTTCTAGCAGGCGGCATGCGCTACCCACTTCAAAACACTGCCCCTTCCTCGCCAGCCTGGAGCCGCAGGTGAGAAGCTATTTTTTCGCAGGGGTGTAGGGTTGCTACAAGAATAGCTGTTGTGATTTAATACCCGCCTAATTATTTTTCTCTTGAATAGAATTGCACCAAGTTAGGTAAATTTTAATCGGTGACTAATAGTTATTTTCTTCTCTTGTCTATTCCTATATAAACAAATACAATACACACAATTGATACGATTTTTGCTTCCTGTCTCCCCTCCACAATCTACAGGTTAATCGCCCAAGTCTTGATAGTGTTCCATCAGCTCCGACCACCATTGGCCAAGAGGGGTCACATGATTGTCTAGACTTTTTGGCGCGGCGTGGTGTCTAAAAGATGGTTGCGCAAATAAGGTATCGAGTTACTTTGCCCTTTCTGCTTTCAACAAAACATTTTGCTATATTAAAATTTTGGCCATGATTTAGAAGCGAGAAATATGTTTTGATTTTTCAGGCCGATAGATCTGGCCTGTTTGCAATAAATAATTTTGTTGAAGACATTCGCTCGACTACCAGCGAGCGAAGGAGATGTCTACAGAAGCAGACGGCACAGTACTCTCGGCGCCAGGCGGGCGAGTCTATTATCAAGGGGAGGGGTGTCCACAAAGAAAGCCAACTCTGTTCGCTAAATCGCTAGGCCTATCTTCAACCACATTCCATGGTTCATATCGCTTTTCTTGCTCTCTGCAATCACAGACAAACTATGCAGGGAACACTTTTTTGAATAAAAACACCGGAGAGAGAGAGAAAAAAAGAGATGAATCAGCCATGATTCCACAAGCAAAAATAAATTCTTGATGCACATTCATGTGCTTCGCGTAACACAAAGTCTAGGTCTAAGTGACAAGAATTTTATATTATTTTTATTTTTAAAAAAAGGGGGGGGACCACAAAATAATTTATTTTTTTAGACACACAGAGCCATCACATGGTTTTACGATACCTGACACATGTCAACTTTCATTTTTGTTCTCTCGTGTTATGCTTTGTTTTTAGCTAAAGCTACAAAGCTTAGAAAAGAAAAACAAACATTTTCTTAGTTTGTTTAGGTTTGTCTTTAATTCTTTATATAAAAAAAGGGGGGGGGGGGGCCACAAAGGAAAGTTATATAATCTGATTTTTATTCACCGTGTTTATTGTTTATTTCACCTTCATGTGCTTGTGTGATGTTTTTAGTTCAATTATATAATCTGATTTTTAGACACACCATCATGGGTTGGTTTGTTTTAACTGAGAAGCTATTGGGCCGTGAGCCAGAAAAAGAAATCATGCACCCACCTGCAGATTTTTGCAGACCATATTTGTTTAGTAGTGTGGACCCTAACACACTCAAATCAGGATGTTTGCCCTCAATCATCCTCTGGATGAACTGTCAGGGACGTCTGGACCCGAACACACTCAAATCAGGATGTTTGCCCTCAATCATCCTCTGGGTTAACTGTCAGGGACGTCTGGACCCTAGCACACTCAAATCAGGATGTTTGCCCTCAATCATCCTCTGGGTGAACTGTCAGGGACGTCTGCACCCTAACACACTCAAATCAGGATGTTTGCCCTCAATCATCCTCTGGGTGAACTGTCAGGGACGTCTGCACCCTAACACACTCAAATCAGGATGTTTGCCCTCAATCATCCTCTGGGTGAACTGTCAGGGACGTCTGCACCCTAACACACTCAAATCAGGATGTTTGCCCTCAATCATCCTCTGGGTGAACTGTCAGGGACGTCTGCACCCTAACACACTCAAATCAGGATGTTTGCCCTCAATCATCCTCTGGGTGAACTGTCAGGGACGTCTGGACCCTAACACACTCAAATCAGGATGTTTGCCCTCAATCATCCTCTGGGTGAACTGTCAGGGACGTCTGCACCCTAACACACTCAAATCAGGATGTTTGCCCTCAATCATCCTCTGGGTGAACTGTCAGGGACGTCTGCACCCTAACACACTCAAATCAGGATGTTTGCCCTCAATCATCCTCTGGGTGAACTGTCAGGGACGTCTGCACCCTAACACACTCAAATCAGGATGTTTGCCCTCAATCATCCTCTGGGTGAACTGTCAGGGACGTCTGCACCCTAACACACTCAAATCAGGATGTTTGCCCTCAATCATCCTCTGGGTGAACTGTCAGGGACGTCTGGACCCTAACACACTCAAATCAGGATGTTTGCCCTCAATCATCCTCTGGGTGAACTGTCAGGGACGTCTGGACCATAACACACTCAAATCAGGATGTTTGCCCTCAATCATCCTCTGGGTGAACTGTCAGGGACGTCTGGACCCTAACACACTCAAATCAGGATGTTTGCCCTCAATCATCCTCTGGGTGAACTGTCAGGGACGTCTGGACCATAACACACTCAAATCAGGATGTTTGCCCTCAATCATTCTCTGGGTGAACTGTCAGGGACGTCTGGACCCTAACACACTCAAATCAGGATGTTTGCCCTCAATCATCCTCTGGGTGAACTGTCAGGGACGTCTGGACCAATTTGGACGTCCGGTCTATATTTTCTGCCATTCTTATGAAATTGACAGGGTTAGGCAGGGTTCATAGGGGCCTTACCAGTCCTTATAAGTCTTGACCAATTGAAATCTCCAAGTAAGGCCTTACAAGTGCTTACATTCACTTCAAGGTCCTTACAAGGCTGCCCAAAACTGCCCTGAGCAGCAAGACCATACTCACAATAGATCGCAGAAGCAGCACTTTTACACTTGAGAAACATCGCTCAGCACCTTCTCCACCTTACCCCCCTCCCCCACCTTCCCGTTTCAACTGACCGCTTAGCAGACGAACGATGCACCGCGAGTTGTCAAGAAAACTTGGACTGAAATCTATTCTTTATCCTGGTGTCGTTTTTGCGAGAAAACGCGTATATCTGTGTCAGCCATACGTTTTTTTAAAAATCTGCTTAGACATTGTTCACAATGCTGGGAAAGTGTTCCTTTCAAGATCGTTGGCTAAAAGATGCAGATTATCCTTATGCAGATTATCCTTAGGTGTACAGGTCCTTACAAGGTCCTTACTTGGGGATAGCTGAAAGCCCTGGGAACCTTGTTAGGATAAGCCAAGGGTTATTCTCATAAAACTAAAATAACCAGACTTTGAGATTGAGAGTCGTAAACACAACTCGGATTCTGCGTCCTGAACAAGCCGGGGTGTGGCTGCGTATTGGGATTCGGAATGAGCGGCGTGGGAGCAGCGCCACTGTACGGCCCAGAAGATGGGACAGCAAAAAAAAAGAACGAAAAAAAAAAGAACCAGACTTTGAGATTGAGAATCGTAAACATAACTAAGCCGTTTTTGTTTCTACCTTGCAACTGTGTGAAATCGACCGACTGAAGTAGATCGAAGAAACTATTTAACGACTGTTAATTTAAAAATAAAAAAATTCTAAGGCAAATAAATCAAAGATGTTTGGTCTATTGAAACAAACGCCAGAAGGGGAAAAAAGGGGATATAATTATTTGACCACCGAAAGAAATGGTTGCAGCACCAAAACGATTGGAAGGAGCACCAATTTGTCACCACCAAAGCAATTGATCTGAGCACCAACGTAGATATATTTAACACCAAAAGAAATGAATTTGCATCAAAACAAATGAAAATGGCACCCCAAAAACGCCACTAACATAACTGAAATAACACCAAAACTGCTGGAAAACACCAACATTTTAAATGATTCAAATGGGTTGATCAACATCATCATGACATGTCCGATATCTCACTGACGAAGAAGGGCGGGTTTACACTGTTTCCTCTCTTCCTTTTCTGTCCTAGAGGCACGCTCTTTGCTTCAGCAGGTGGTTCAGAGATGGACAGTCGAATCTCCATTCCAATGGAATGTTTGCAGACATTGGATTTCATGAACACAGGGCAGTTGCAGTGAATTTTGTCATCATTCATAGTGAGGTTTGCACAACCCCTGTTGCGCAGAGCCACAAGAATTCCTCTTGGCTTTCGGACTCCATCACTGAACAGTGCATCTATAGTTTCTTTGGTCTTTGGGTGAATACCACGAGTCGGTGCTCCTGGGTTTGTTGAGTGCTCGAGTTCCCCAGTTGAAAACATGGCAACGCCATCATCCCCAGCTTTGTAGAGCAGGAATACCTCTGCTGGGCACCCGGTTCCTTTTCTACACTTGTATACTTTCCTCCCTTCATACGTCTTGTGGGTTTTGGAGATGGCCCAGTCATCCTGAAACAAAACAATGGTTCTTTGTAGCAGTAAATCGTCATCAACATCATCATCATCATCATCATCATCATCCCCATTTTCCCCATCATCATCATCATTATCAGCAGCAGCAGCAGCAGCATCAACATCATCATCATCAGTTCACCACCAGATGCAGTAACACCATAATCATCATCAGTAAACATCACCATCGTGCATCATCATCACCATCATCAATATTTCATTCATTATCATCATCATCATCATCACCATGCATTCATTCATTCATTATTATCATCATCATTCATTCATTCATCATGATGATTCTCACCTTCGTAACAAACTCTTGTGCCTGGTCCTTTGTTGGAAAGTCATTCAGTTTAGTCCAGTTCTTCCCATCTCCTCTTCTTCTCTTTGTTGGCGGTATGTCTTCATCTGTCGCGTCATGCTGCGGCTCAGAGAAAGTTTCAATACTTTCAAACTCTTCTTCCATTTTTGTTTATTTTACTGGTAGCTGGATGCAGTTGAAATGTGATCAAATTGGTTATACCTATACCCACTAGTCAGTGATCTCAGCTCACAACTTCTTTCACTTGAAGACCAGTAACACTGAGTACTGATCAATCATTGTTTTTGGTGCCCAAATGTATTTATTCTGATGCTCAGTGTACTTACTTTGGTGCTGTGAGCAATACTTCTGGTGGTGATATCATTTTCCTGGTGTTCAACTACAATATCTGGTGATAGAATATGTTGTTAGGTAATGAACCATCTAATTTGTTGCTGAACCATCTAATTTGGTGGCGGGACATTTCATTTGATGCTAAATAATTTATTTGGTGCTGGATAATTGTTTTGGTTTTTGTTCTACCTAATTTGATGGTCAAGAAATTATTTTTGGTGCTGCAATCACCTAATTTGGTGGAGCAATAAATGGTAGCCAAAAAAAGGTTGAAATAAAAAGTAGATCCATTTTGTGTTTTCACACACGCGCGCGTGTGCGCTCTCTCTCTCTCTCTCTCTCTCTCTCTCTCTCTCTCTCTCTCTCTCTCTCTCTCTCTCTCTCTCTCTCTCTCTCTCTCTCTCTCTCTCTCTCTCTCTCTCTCTCTCTCTCTCTCTCTCTCTCTCTCTAATGTGACTGTCTGTCTTTCTCTGGTTTAAATAAAATAAATTTCCAAACAATACATAATATACAATACAAAAAAGAGCATCAACAAGCTAGACCTTATAGTGTGCTCTTTAAACATTTTGAACATTAAGTTTGTTCGGTGAAATGACAGGCTGCATATTAGTACATGATGTATTCATTTACTTAAAATTAAATAAATCAGAAAATCAAAATAAACAGGAAAGAAGACATGTACATTTATCAAATAGTAAATGACCAAAAGAGGAAAAAAAGGAAAAAGAATATACTAGTATCTGATGAAATCTCTCTCTCTCTCTCTCTCTCTCTCTCTCTCTCTCTCTCTCTCTCTCTCTCTCTCTCTCTCTCTCTCTCTCTCTCTCTCCTCTCTCTCTCTCTCTCTCTCTCTCTCTCTCTCTCTCTCTCTCTCTGACTGAACATTGTCTCTTGCCACTGTAGTATTATAGAGTCCCCAGTGTAGTGTCCCCTCAAGCACTTACCCGGGGTATCGGATGTCAGCGCTGTCAGAAAGGGACCTCCCTGTTCACCCCAGGGCTCTAATCCCCGGGTTCTTTATCGCCCCCCCCCCCCCCCTCCCTCCCTCCGACGGTACCCCCAGTCTTAGATACTAGATAGGCAGATATACCTGCATACTTAACACAGACGTACGTAGATGGTGTCCTGTGTATTTTAGCTCAGAACAGGCTCCACGGAGAGGGTCGATTATACTGACTCTGTGCGCGCCGATTCCGATGTAAGGTGGGAGTCCTACTAGGTGGCAGATAGTTAGAAGGGCGACACAGTCATCCTCCCTCACCATTGGGAGTTGGTGGATTTGCATGCTGACAGGACGATGTACGGCGACTTGGATCAACTCTGCAGCGTTGACCTCGAGTCACGCCGGTGCCCAGGGGACTTTGGCTGAACCAGGGCATCATCCACTGGAAGGGTTCACACCCTCCTGCAGAGACGACTCGACCTAATTGTATAATTATCTCCTGCCCGTGTGCGACGACATCGACTCCCCGGTACGGAGCAGGTCGCCCGGTGGTCCTGAAGACGGCCTTGGAGGGGAGGGCTGCTCACCGAAGCCAGCGACTGACAAAAGACAAGCGGACTACAGGAGCCCCTGGACAACCTGTGGCTGTCTCACAATGATTCATCGTCTCCTACCGCGACACATGCTGACTCCACTCAGACATCATCTAAGACAGAAACACTTCGACTCGGACTCCGTCAGAATGTTCCAGTAACAGACAGCGTTTCCCACGAGTCCAGGATCCGCAACGTGTTCCGGAATCACCAACGACGGCTGCCACGTCAAGACTCCTGTCCCATACTCATCAACTTCACCTTCATCCTCAACCAGGAAGATCAAGTCTTCAAGATAGATGTGTCCATGAGACGCAACACCTAATTGGACGTTAAACTCACCATCAAGCAAAGCAAGCAAGCAATCCACTGAACACCACCAAAGTGACTCAGCAGCAGTGCAGTGTCTCCTCTGGTGATTACCTTTTGACAACCGAACATAGGTTTGCTCCCTTTGGACTGCTTGTTTTGTATTCTGCGACCTGACAAATCGTGTGTGGCTGTGAGTTGGGACTCGGAATGAGCGGCGTGGGAGTAACGCCACTGTACGGCCCATAAGATGGGACAGTAGCAAAATGGGAGGTCACTGGCGCTACTTCTGTACAAATTATGGTCGATAAGGTGGAAAATTTGCGTTTGTTTCAAACATTAATAATCCGTACCTTAATCATTCTTTTTAATAAAATAATGTCATATTGCAAGCATTATTACCCCTGTACAAATGTTGCTCAGGTCGTTGAGAAAATCTAGATTTCAGTGTTTTAACTTTAATGACACGGCTCAACTATTCATTTTTGATTAGCGAAGTGAGTAGGCTCTATTATGCGATTGTCTCTTGGTGTGTGTGTGTGTGTGAGAGAGAGAGAGAGAGAGAGAGAGAGAGAGAGAGAGAGAGAGAGAGAGAGTGTGTGTGTGTGTGTGTGCACGCGCGTGTGCATGTGTGTGTGTGTGTGAAGTTTATATGTGCACGCGCGTGTGTATGTGTGTGCTTGTGGTTTGTGTATGATTGTTTTCGTGCATATGCCTGTCCCATGTTATTAGTGGGTCATTCCGCCTTATCCATTGCTGCGTGCATGTGTGCACGAGTGTGTTCTCAAGCAATCAGTGAATAAATCAATTCATTGCTGTGTGCTTCTGTGCATGTGACTTTGTTCTCAAGCAACCAATGAATTCAGTCTGCAGATCAAATGTGTATTGTCCTTTTCACACAATGCCAATGAGCAAGCATGTGTGTGTGTGTGTGTGTGTGTGTGTGTGTGTGTTCACGTGCGTATGCTAGAATCTGTGTGACGTTTTACTGAACGCGAGAAATGGAAAGAAGTGAAGGGATGACGTATAAGTCATTTATTATGCCTCACCTTGATTTTTCAGATATTATATGGGACAATTGTACAGATAAATTAGCACAAGACCTAGAAGATCTTCATTTAGATGCCCTCAGAACAATAACTGGAACAGTGCGTGGTACAAATCACCAGAAACCTTACTCTGAATCTGGTTTTGCATCATTAAAAGAACGCCGTCGTCAACACAAACTAATTATGTACTTTAAAATTGTGAATGGAACCGTTCCACTTTACATTGCTACTCGTTTACTTCAGCTAGTGTCTAATGTTAATCCATACCATCGCCGAAATCCTTCAGAAAGACAGATTCCTTACTACAGTATATTGCAGAACTGCAGTTTATCAATCGTCATTTTCCCCATCATCAACACCTCTGTGGAACAATGGGATTCATTAAGTCGCTTTAAACGTTTTCTAAAACGAACAGACAGTGAAGTGCTTGTGTATTATTATTTACCAACAAGATCCATGGAAATAGTTCTTTGCAAGCTTCGATTACAGGTGAGCGATCTTAAGCATGACCTTTTTTTTTAAACGACACCTTTCTGATGACTCATCTTGTACTTGTGGTTCTGCAGTGGAGAGTGTCTCATTTTCTTTTAGAATGCCCTTTGTACATTGAACCTAGAGCTCAAACGAGTGCACTGTTAGTGTTACCACATGATATTCAAACTAATGTTTCTACTCTTCTGTTTGGAAGTAGGGACAAAAATCTAAGTAAAAACAAATCAATTATGTTGGCAGTAGGCAATTTTATAAGCGTTTTGAAACTGATTGATGAGTGTGTGTGATGGTTTATAGTGTACTTAGTATGTTGTATTTTGTAACACCCCCCCCCCCCCACCCCACCCCCGTTCTTCTTTTTGTTTTTTCTTAGTCTTTTTTTTCTTTCCTTTTTCCTTTTTTTTCTTCTAGTTATAAATGAGAGCATGATGTATTGTTATCTTAGTTTAGTTTTTATTTCAATGTAATTGGTATTCTTATAGTTATTAGTAAATTCACGACACAGCCTTATGTTTGTAACTGAAATGTTTTTGAGTACGCTTATAAGCTTATAGCTTGTTGTGCTCATGACATAATGTGTGTACACTGCTATGTAATATGTCAATAAACTTTGTTTAAAACAAGGAATGGAGTGAAACAGGCGAAATGGCACAAGCGGTTCTCTTATCTAATCTCCAACAAGGCACATTGCCGGCCATAAGGCGAGATGGGAACTGCGTTTCAGTAAGTATCCCTACTGACGACAATGTGAAGCCAGCGCCAGTGAGGGCGGAACATACTGATCCACATGACGTTGACCTGAACGCACCAAGGGCATAGACTGGATCGGCAATCGAAACTAGACTATTGAAGCAGAGCATTTAAGGTCACATAATATGAGATATGTTGTTTTAATGGTGATTTGATTGAGATAAGGAACATTGTGTTGAAGATGATGCCATGGAGGTCCATGTTCGTCTGACTGACTGCATGACTACACTATCAAACCAAGGATTACTCACAATTAACCAAAGCCAGCTTTTCCAACAATATTTCCCAATAACTATTTGTAACGGAGTAATCCTCTTGCCATGGTACCATTCTACAAACAAAAAGGACAGATTTAATCAAGGCTTTAATTTTTTGTAATTAAAACAAACCCAGACTGCCCAACTTCATTATCATTGTAGTTGTAAAGGTGCCGTAACGCCAGAGGTAACGCTCGTGATGTGACACCATTTTACAAACAAGGAAAGTGGTGTAGATCAGCTAGGATCATTAAAGTGAACAATGAAACAAGATTAATATTGTAATCTATTGTATAATATTATCTTCAAAGTAGCTTTACAATATCTTGAGTTTTGTAATGTTTGCTCAACAGAGGTCTGCTTTGCACCAGGTGACTAAGCAAAATGCAACCAGCTTAAATGACTGCATCGTTTATACATTTTGTAATAATCAAGCCATCGTTTTTACTTCTCTGGTTCATGAAGATCCAGTGCATGAAATATTGCAACAGGTGGTTTTTTTAAGATGACCCAGAAAGTGATAGTTTCCGCTGTATCCTTTTTATTTATTTTTATTTTTTAAAGAAAACCCCAAACTCTCTCTCTCTCTCTCTCTCTCTCTCTCTCTCTCTCTCTCTCTCTCTCTCTCTCTCTCTCTCTCTCTCTCTCTCTCTCTCTCTCTCTCTCTCAGCGGTGCCTTTCAATCCTTTCTGAACATGGCTTCAGAATTGTGTGGGTATCTCAGGGTGCTGGAAACGAGCGGCATTAAACAGACTTGGCATGCAGACTTAGAAAGTAATTATAAGTATAGATGGTTTTACACATTTAAATGTGTCTTTCAAAGCGAAATGTTTTTGAAAATGTTAACAGATAAGTGGCAGCGAGCTAATTATGCAAGATTCAGATTACGCACTCTTGGTTTCAACGCAAATAAGCGATGGTTTCAGTCTGAGGTATCCACAGAATCTCCATGTCCTTTATGTGGTGCTGTTTTGAGCGATGAAATACATTTTCTGTTTCAGTGTAGCTCATTTAATGAGCTTTCCCGCTTTGCTACTATCTGAAAATGAAATACAATAAAAAGCATTTTCAAAACTCATAATAATAATAATAATAATTAAAATTTATAGAGCGCCCTTTCTCTCATGAGCTCACGGCGCTTCACAATTATTTTAATAAATACATAAATTAAATCATAAGCTACTACAATATTAACTATCAAAAACATGCACATAGCCACAACACGCACGCACGCACACATCCACACAACCACGCGCGCGCACACACCCACACACAATGTGCAGAACATAGTTTTAAGGCAGGAAACAGGACAAAAGAAATCAGAGGTATTGCCGGAAGAGGTGAGTTTTAAGAGCGGTTTTGAAAGATTGGACAGATTTAGCAGAACGAAGTTCATATGGTAGGGTGTTCCAGACAGAAGGTGCGCTGAAAGAAAATGAACGTTCGCCATATGTTTTAGTGTTTGTACGAGGAATAGAAAGGATAAGTTTGTCAGAAGAGGAACGGAGAGACCTGGAGGGTGAGTACAGGTGAACGAGATCAGACAGGTAGGCAGGACTAGATGAATGGACAGCATTGAAACAGAGGCAAGCAATTTTAATTCATTAATTGAGACGTTTTGTAACGCGTAGACAAACTTAAATTTTCTTTTCTTATATAGCTATTTGTATTAAGAAATGCATGTAGTGTTTTGTTTAGTAATTAGTCGAGAGCGACTTAATATTTTCTTTTTTTTTCTTTTTCACCTTTTTGTTTTCTCACTCTAAAATTTAATTCGCCTTTGTACTTTGTTTTTGAAGCCCGTGGTACAAGGAGTAGACGGGCGTTTTGTTATTTTCTTGATGTTCAATGTTGTTATATTTGATTTGTCTGATGTGAACGAACACAAATGTTATATGCTGTTACCCCTCCCCCTTGTCAAAAGACCCCCGGGCAATGACAATAAACCAGTGTCCGTCTCTCTCTCTCTCTCTCTCTCTCTCTCTCTCTCTCACATGATAGAAAACACACAAGCCACAACATCGTCAGCATAGGATTAAACTAACGTCAATGGCACTTTGTCTGTCTAGACAAGACTTGGCCAAAATCAGTCCTTCGCCTCCTCCCCGAGTGGGAGGGATATCGTGCGTGTTCGTATCCGTTTGCTTGCTTGTTAAATGTAATATATCCTGTATCCTGTAGTCTTTTACCTCAACCTGGGGGAGGTGTCGTGGGGGTAGCTATCGTGGTACATATCTTCTTTGTTTTGTTTGGTTGTTGTTTTTTCTAAATTAAATGTCCTTGATTATTACGTTATGTGCATTGTTCCATTACTTTCGATGTCCCCCACTTTTTTTACACACACACACACACACACACACACACACACACACACACACACACACTCGTGTGTTGGTAAGTTAATGTGTTAAAAAGACTGAAGATTTTAATACTTTTTTCCTTGCATTTCTAGTCCCCGAGCCGAAGGTTCGGGGAGCTATTGTTTTTGTCTGGTCCGTCCGTCCGGCTATTCGTCCGTTTTTCTCAAAAACTATTCAGTCTATCAGTATGTTTTGTATACTAGTTTGCCAAGGTGCAAGCTATCCACTGATGTATTTAGTTTTACATTAAGGTCAATGTCGCGCCAGTTACGGGGTTCAAACCCCGAAACACATAATCGCTAATATCTCGCGAAGTTTTGCATGTATTTTAATGCAGTTTTTTTCACAACATTTCTTGATGAATGGTCTATAACACAGTTGTCATGAATTTTTCTGTGCGCGCATGTGCGCATGATCGCGCGCGCTCAAATCACGGGTCCGAACCCCAAGGCTATATATAAAAAACTATTCAGTCTATTATCGTCAAATTTGGTATACTTGTTGCACAAGATGCAAGCTATCCACTGATGTACTTAGTTTTACATTAAGGTAAAATTTACGCCATTCCGATTTCGGAGTACCTCGGCGATGCACTTGTTTTTCCTTTCTTTCGTTATGTTCCCCTTTTTTTATTTACTACTTTGGAATGCGTTTTTTTTTTCTTTACATTTATTTTTCAACGGATCGCTTTTTGAAGAGAAAAAAAGACATTTTATTTCAAGATGGTACATTGTATACGCTAATACAATGTACCATCTTGAAATAAAATGTTGATTTGACTTGTGTAATGACTCTCTCTCTCTCTCTCTCTCTCTCCCCCCCCCCCCCCCCCCCCCGCTTTCTTCAATAAACCACACCCATTTTATAATTTTTCAGGTGCCAATCCCCACCCACCCCTCCCCTCTTTCAAAGAAACACAACCAAAAAACTCTTATACCCTGATGCCTATCTCTCTCTCTCTCCCCCCTCCCCCCCTCTCCTCTTTTTTTCTTCTTTCTTTCATATATAAGCATTGTATTGTGTTCAAGTTGTGTTGGTATAGCCTAGCCTATTGTCTAGTCGCCGACTAGATTAGTAAATAGGGCTGGGCTGGGAGTCTCGTGCATTGAGCGGGGCGCATTGGGTTGGTAATTAGAATTAGCTGCCGATTACGATGCTCAAGGGGGGTTCGGCGCCCTTTTCAATAGCAGCCAGCTTTTGGCAAGTCGCTTGTCTCAGTGCTTGGGTTTGTACTGGCTGGCTGGGCGAGTCCATTTTGTGTAAACCCCTCTCTTACTCCCTTTCGCACCCTCGTGTTCTATTAAAAAACAACACCGGGAGTGTTGTAAAAATCGGAACGTTGAATCTGTTAATCCGTGTGTCTGTTTGTTTGAAGGTGTTTTGGTCCATTACTCAAATTTATGTATTTATTTAGAAAACGTTTATAGCGCGTTACCTTAAAGCTCAATGCGCTTTTATCATTGGTATTTGGTACTTTATAGTCACAGAGATGTCTGTGAAAATTGGTTGCTCCCACCTGGAGAACGTGTCGCAGCCAGAGGCGCGACACCCTTTTTTAAAATATTATTAAAATTTATTTGCATACGATTTTTGTGTGACTGATTGGTTATTCTAATTAGTTCAGGCCAATGATAAAGTTAGAGGTTTACAATAATGATTTTCTATAGAAATGGAGAATGCCGAATGGGAAAATCATGGTACAGCTTAGTGTTTTGTGAAGGACCCTCTAGGAGGCATTTGCACTTGCTCTTAGCAGGCAAAAGGATGTGATGACCTTTGATGACCATCCCTAATGCCAGCTGTCCTCAAATCCTTTTGGCTGAGAGAGTAGGGATGTACCCTGGGCAAACCATAACCACTTTTCACTCCCTCCCCCCCCCCCCCCCCCCCCCCCCCCCGATCTCGACAATAGCAGCTGCCTGCCCTCTCTGTTATCTGGACGTCATAGTCGGAAGCGGTGTATGCAAACAGTAATGTGTTCCGGCACCTTCCCCAGCCACAACTACTGAACCGATCTTAATGCAGTGTGGCAGGCAGAATTCTTCACCATGTCTCTGACGATTATGCTTGTTATGTCAGTTTCTCCTAAATGGCAAGCTACGCAAACGTACTCCCAACACATAAGGCTCGTCATAACACTGACTGATGTTAAAGTAACTGCTCTGATCACAATGAAGCATTCGGGCATTGTAACGTTTCTGACAACCCAAGGATGAGGCCCTTGGCGGTATTTCACCCAGATGATAAGCCATATAAATGCTGTGTCAGTTAAATCAATTTCCTTATGGAAAATGCGTTCCACTCACCATAGCCTACATTAATTAACAACAACAACAAATTAAACAAGTGCAACGCCGGGCGGCTGCAAAGTCCCCTCGCAGCATCGCCGAGCTACTCCGAAATCGGAATGTGTCGGCTGTACACATACATAAAAACGCATAAAAACAGCACGTAACTACATAAAAACGCATCAAAACAGCACGTAACTGAATAGTCTTTTATATATAGCCTTGGGGTTCGGACCCGTGATTTGAGCGCGCGCGATCATGCGCACACGAGCGCACAGAAAAATTCATGACAACTGTGTTATAGACCATTCATCAAGAAATGTTGTGAAAAAAACTGCATTAAAATACATGCAAAACTTCGCGAGATATTAGCGATTATGTGTTTCGGGGTTTGAACCCCGTAACTGGCGCGATCTTGACCTTAATGTAAAACTAAATACATCAGTGGATAGCTTGCATCTTGGCAAACTAGTATACCAAATTTGATGATGATAGACTGAATAGTTTTTGAGAAAAACGGACGAATAGCCGGACGGACTGACGGACGGAAGCACGCCGGACGGACCAGACCAAAAACAATAGTTCCCCGAACCTTCGGCTCGGGGACTAATTAAGTTAAATTAATTAACCGACTGTACTGCAAACTGGCAGAACTGTGTCCAATGCATCGACAAGGAACTGTGTCCAATGCATCGACAAGGATGCGTCCAATGCATCGACAAGGATGCTTGTTATTTTAATCCATTGGCGTTTAAACGTATATCCAGTGAGATCGATTTTGTCTGTGTATGTGTGTGCATTGTTCTCTGCTGATGAACTGGGAACACGTTTCTATGGCCTTGTCATCTTATTCTTCATTTCTACTGGGTGACGTCAGGAGCACCACTACTACTACTGGCGCGCGAGGTTGAGATAGCCATCATGTACGGTGAAATATTTGTGTCAATATTTTATCTTAAATGTGTGATTATAATAAAATAATGTTATTATAAATTGTGGGTTTTACGTATCACAGACGCTGACAGTGGCTACGGTTACGCCGCTGATGCAACACTCCGACCATGATCAAGGGAAACAACTCATGCTAGTCGATTTCTCATCACCAAATGTATAATTATTAGTTCGCATATTTAGCGCATTATGGTTTGGCTAAAGTAAAGGACAAGGCTTGGGATAAGTCTACGGAATGAAAATCCGTTTAACGCCCTCCGGTCTGAAACAGACACATATGGGACATTAGTAGATATAAAGATGGCGGGAATGATCCTGGAGACAATGCCCGGAGGCAGTGCAACTCCAGGAAAGTCCCGAATTTTTAGCGATACAGATGTATATTTATTCGAAGAGCTACGGATGGATAGCTTTAGTCATTTTTCTAAGCATTATGGGCACTCTATATGCGTCCCGTAACCATAGAGGGACGTAACGAAGGTTGCGGTTACGGACCTACACTACCTCATACTTCTGAAGCACTCATACGCATGCCACACACACACACACACACACACACACACACACACACACACACACACACACACACACTGGGAATGTACATACATACACACACATCCACGTGAACACACATCGGCCTACACACATATGTCTGTACACACAAGCACCTGCATAATTATACCATAGACCCCCCCCCCCCCCCCCCCCCCCCCCCCCCCCCCCCCCCCCCCCCTCTCTCTCTCATACCAAAAAGAAACTACATGTGGCTTCAGCAATGGCTTTTAACATGTTGACCTCCCCACAACAAAAATAACAAAGAAAGACAGCAAAACAAAATCGTAAGAAAAAGCGTAGTTTTTCTCGTTTAAGTTTTAAGTGTGTGTGTGTGTGTGTGTGTGCTGTGTTATTAAGCTCAGCTATGTGAATAAAGATAACATAATAAAAAAAAGAAACCGTGTTTTTTTAACAAAAGAAAAAGAAATTCAGCATGTGTAGAAGTAAATATTATATACTGCTCAAAATTTGCTAAGGGTATTGTCTTTAACATGCAAAATTATCAAAGATACACATCAAGCCATTAATAAAAGATGTCTTGTTTAGTTTAATTAACATTTCATCATCACATTTTGACAATTAAAAAAACGAGGTCCAAGAATGATTCGATTGGCTTACCTCAAGGAACGTTTGTGACGCCCCTTCAAAATGCATAAAACAACTGAATGGAGCGAATTTTTCCTTTTCGTTTTGCTTTTTATGGCAAGAAAAGTAATGGATAAGCATGTGCGAGACACCCTCACTGCAATTCCCGCTTGGAAACGCCGTTTCGTGTTCTGGAGGAGCTTTTGAAGCTCCTGCTGATCCAGGGTGTTCCACTCCTCTAACAGGCACTGTTCTGGGTCACGTAGACTTCTGAGCTGCTGTGAACTGCTGCTAACGGCTGCCTGGAGCATGTTTCAACTTTGTTCTATCAGACTGAGGTCTCTGGATCGGGCAACCTACCTCATATGGACGAGGGTCTCTTGATGCAGGTACGTGTAAACAACCTTTTCTCGATGAAAAGGTGCATTGTCATCCATGAAGATGACGTCATCTCGGATCGTACCAGCAGAAGGTTTGACGTGGACATCGATGAACTCGTCCCTGTAGTGAACAGCTATCAGGGATTCCTTTTGAAGAGTGTGTGACACTGTTTTGCCGACCATGCTGATACAGGCCCAAACCGTCAAAGACCCACCCAAGATCTGTCATGCTCTGTTACGTTTCCTGGTAACGCTCTCCTGAGAACCTCCACACCATGGCAAGACCATCAGTGAAATAAAGACAGATCCTGAATTTGTTGGTGAAGAGAATTCATGTCCAGTCTCATAATGTCCAGATGACGTGGTTCTAGGCTCTCAAAAGACAGCGTTGCTTATAAGCAGGATGCCCTAACATGCCCAGGGAGAGTTAAAGGGGCACCCTGACAGATGCGTTTTTGTAAGAAACACGTCGAGATCACCAGGAAAACACCCTTTACAGAGATCGCAACACTCACTTTGCTCTGGTTTCCTAGAAATCAAACCGTGAAATCGGCGATTCCTCCTTGACGAAGGTGCTGACAGTCAATTTTTTTCAGTAAAAGAGAAGCCGTCTGAGTCGGTTTGATTTCTAGGAAACCAGAGCAAAGTGAGTGTTCCGATTCTTGAAAAGGCTGTCTTTCTGGTGATCTCGACGTGTTTCTTCCAAAGGCTTACCCGTCAGGGTGCCCCTTTAAGGCAGCATCATGGAGTCTGTTCTTTATAGTTTGGGTGGAAATGTTCCGCATTGAAGCATTCAGCAAATTAAAATGCTCCAGAGAGCGTGTGTGAAACGATTTTGGCAGGCCTGAAATTGTGTTTATTGCTTATAATGAAACCGCCTGTTAGCAATCAAGGTTATAAAAGTCTATCCTTAGCAAATTTTGAACAGTGTATATTGTTGGTGTTAGGCTAATATGAGGCAGCCTAGTATGGCATTCCAAACGTCAAACAATTATTTGCACGATTTTTAGTGGTAAAATGAGGCACATTCCTCATTCTGTGCACACAATTCATTCTGTGGTGCACACAATTCATTCTGTAGGACAGAATTCATTCTGTGGCACACACAATTCATTTTGTAGGACAGAATTCATTCTGTAGGACAGAATCAATTCTGTGCACAAAATTTATTCTGTGGGATACACATTTCATTTTCTGCGCAGAATGAATTCTGTGTCCCACAGAATAACTTTTGTGCACAGAATGAATTCTGTTATCCCACAGAATGAATTCTGTCATACAGAATTAATTCTATCCTATAGAATAAATTCTGTCCTATGGAATGAATTCTGTCCTATAGAATAAATTCTGTGGGAAACACAATTCATTCTATGGAGAACGAGGCTCATTTGCATATGACGTTGATTGTAGGTACCTAGGGAGTGTTCATTCCAAACCTTTCTTATACTTCCAATGATTTAAACAAATCTATCAAATGTAAACAGTGCTATCATAACTATTTCATTCATATAAGACAGATTTTCCCTCATCATTAATTAACACACTAACTGCTCCCTTGAGGAGCTTAGTAGGTCAATGTCTAACACCCGTGACGTCACTTTGTATGCGAATGAGCCTCGTTCTCCATAGAATGAATTGTGTTTCCGACAGAATGAATTCTGTTAGTACAGAATTTATTCTGTAGGACAGAATTCATTCTGTGCACAAATATTCTGTGGGACACAGAATTCATTCTGCGCACAAAATGAAATGTGTATCTCACAGAATAAATTTGGTGCACATAATGAAATATGTGTCTTATAGAATGAATTATGTCCTACAGAATGAATTGTGTGTGCCACAGAAATGAATTCTGTCGTACAGAATGAATTCTGTCCTACAGAGTGAATTGTGTGTGCCACAGAATGAATTCTGTCCTACAGAGTGAATTGTGTGTGCCACAGAATGAATTCTGTGCATACAATGAATTGTGTGCACCACAGAATGAATTGTGTGCACAGAATGAGGAACGTTCCTCATTTTACCACTAAAAATCGTGCAAATAATTGTTTGACGTTTGGAATGCCATAGCCTAGCCTATCGTGTGTTATTACACTATGAAAAGAATGTGTGGAAAATTGTCTGAATGTCTCACAAGCATGCATGACATGATGGGGTTATCATTAAACTCTAACAAGGCGGCGGGAACATGATAACGTTTCCAGTAGCCCGGGGAGAGAGAGGTTCCGGATTTGGTTTCAATGTAGTTTACTTTTTACTGATTGGGGGGTAGAAAAACCTACATTGCAACGATGGATCACTAATGAATGTCTTATCCTAGTTAACCAGCGTCAACGATGGATCACTAATGAATGTCTTATCCTAGTTAACCAGCGTCAACGATGGATCACTAATGAATGTCTTATCCTAGTTAACCAGCGTCAACGATGGATCACTAATGAATGTCTTATCCTAGTTAACCAGCGTCAACGATGGATCAATAATGAATGTCTTATCCTAGTTAACCAGCGTCAACGATGGATCAATAATGAATGTCTTATCCTAGTTAACCAGCGTCAACGATGGATCACTAATGAATGTCTTATCCTAGTTAACCAGCGTCAAGGATGGATCACTAATGAATGTCTTATGCTAGTTAACCAGCGTCAACGATGGATCACTAATGAATGTCTTATCCTAGTTAACCAGCGTCAAGGATGGATCACTAATGAATGTCTTATCCTAGTTAAACAGCGTCAAGGATGGATCACTAATGAATGTCTTATCCTAGTTAACCAGCGTCAACGATGGATCACTAATGAATGTCTTATCCTAGTTAACCAGCGTCAAGGATGGATCACTAATGAATGTCTTATCCTAGTTAACCAGCGTCAAGGATGGATCACTAATGAATGTCTTATCCTAGTTAACCAGCGTCAACGATGGATCACTAATGAATGTCTTATCCTAGTTAACCAGCGTCAAGGATGGATCACTAATGAATGTTTTATCCTGGTTAACCAGCGTCAAGGATGGATCACTACTGAATGTCTTATCCTGGTTAACCAGCGTCAAGGATGGATCACTAATGAATGTCTTATCCTAGTTAACCAGCGTCAAGGATGGATCACTAATGAAGTCTTATCCTGGTTAACCAGCGTCAAGGATGGATCACTAATGAATGTTTTATCCTAGTCAACCAGCGTCAAGGATGGATCACTAATGAATGTCTTATCCTAGTTAACCAGCGTCAAGGATGGATCACTAATGAATGTCTTATCCTGGTTAACCAGCGTCAAGGATGGATCACTAATGAATGTCTTATCCTGGTTAACCAGCGTCAAGGATGGATCACTAATGAATATCTTATCCTAGTTAACCAGCGTCAATGATGGATCACTAATGAATGTCTTATCCTAGTTAACCAGCGTCAAGGATGGATCACTAATGAATGTCTTATGCTAGTTAACCAGCGTCAACGATGGATCACTAATGAATGTCTTATCCTAGTTAACCAGCGTCAACGATGGATCACTAATGAATGTCTTATCCTAGTTAACCAGCGTCAAGGATGGATCACTAATGAATGTCTTATCCTAGTTAACCAGCGTCAAGGATGGATCACTAATGAATGTCTTATCCTAGTTAACCAGCGTCAACGATGGATCAATAATGAATGTCTTATCCTAGTTAACCAGCGTCAAGGATGGATCACTAATGAATGTCTTATCCTAGTTAACCAGCGTCAACGATGGATCACTAATGAATGTCTTATCCTAGTTAACCAGCGTCAAGGATGGATCACTAATGAATGTCTTATGCTAGTTAACCAGCGTCAACGATGGATCACTAATGAATGTCTTATCCTAGTTAACCAGCGTCAAGGATGGATCACTAATGAATGTCTTATCCTAGTTAAACAGCGTCAAGGATGGATCACTAATGAATGTCTTATCCTAGTTAACCAGCGTCAACGATGGATCACTAATGAATGTCTTATCCTAGTTAACCAGCGTCAAGGATGGATCACTAATGAATGTCTTATCCTAGTTAACCAGCGTCAAGGATGGATCACTAATGAATGTTTTATCCTAGTTAATCAGCGTCAACGATGGATCACTAATGAATGTCTTATCCTAGTTAACCAGCGTCAAGGATGGATCACTAATGAATGTTTTATCCTGGTTAACCAGCGTCAAGGATGGATCACTACTGAATGTCTTATCCTGGTTAACCAGCGTCAAGGATGGATCACTAATGAATGTCTTATCCTAGTTAACCAGCGTCAAGGATGGATCACTAATGAATGTCTTATCCTGGTTAACCAGCGTCAAGGATGGATCACTAATGAATGTTTTATCCTAGTCAACCAGCGTCAAGGATGGATCACTAATGAATGTCTTATCCTAGTTAACCAGCGTCAAGGATGGATCACTAATGAATGTCTTATCCTGGTTAACCAGCGTCAAGGATGGATCACTAATGAATGTCTTATCCTGGTTAACCAGCGTCAAGGATGGATCACTAATGAATATCTTATCCTAGTTAACCAGCGTCAATGATGGATCACTAATGAATGTCTTATCCTAGTTAACCAGCGTCAAGGATGGATCACTAATGAATGTCTTATGCTAGTTAACCAGCGTCAACGATGGATCACTAATGAATGTCTTATCCTAGTTAACCAGCGTCAACGATGGATCACTAATGAATGTCTTATCCTGGTTAACCAGCGTCAAGGATGGATCACTAATGAATGTCTTATCCTAGTTAACCAGCGTCAAGGATGGATCACTAATGAATGTCTTATCCTAGTTAACCAGCGTCAAGGATGGATCACTAATGAATGTCTTATCCTAGTTAACCAGCGTCAAGGATGGATCACTAATGAATGTCTTATCCTAGTTAACCAGCGTCAAGGATGGATCACTAATGAATGTCTTATCCTAGTTAACCAGCGTCAAGGATGGATCACTAATGAATGTCTTATCCTAGTTAACCAGCGTCAAGGATGGATCACTAATGAATGTCTTATCCTGGTTAACCAGCGTCAAGGATGGATCACTAATGAATGTCTTATCCTGGTTAACCAGCGTCAAGGATGGATCACTAATGAATGTCTTATCCTGGTTAACCAGCGTCAAGGATGGATCACTAATGAATGTCTTATCCTAGTTAACCAGCGTCAAGGATGGATCACTAATGAATGTCTTATCCTAGTTAACCAGCGTCAAGGATGGATCACTAATGAATGTCTTATCCTAGTTAACCAGCGTCAAGGATGGATCACTAATGAATGTCTTATCCTAGTTAACCAGCGTCAAGGATGGATCACTAATGAATGTTTTATCCTAGTTAATCAGCGTCAACGATGGATCACTAATGAATGTCTTATCCTAGTTAACCAGCGTCAAGGATGGATCACTAATGAATGTCTTATCCTAGTTAACCAGCGTCAACGATGGATCACTAATGAATGTCTTATCCTAGTTAACTAGCGTCAAGGATGGATCACTAATGAATGTCTTATCCTAGTTAACCAGCGTCAAGGCGAAAGCTGGTGAATGTTTTCAGTGGTGTTTGTTCCTGGCTGGCTGACTGACGTTGCATGTTGATATGTGGATGTGTGTCAACACGATAGCGTTTGAATGGAGGGATCTCGGAGGCTCAAGTTTTGCACGTGGATATGTTGTAGGCCAGGTTCGAACATGAAGGTCATTGGTAAAATGCAAGGTCACTGGAGCCGAAAATACTGCCGCACGGCTGGTGATCTAGCGTCTTAACGATCTAGTTAACCAGCCGCGAAGCGAAAACTGGTTTATGTTTTAAGGGCAGTCTGTTTGCTTGTTTCTGGCTATCTGACCATGTTAACACGATAACGTTTGAACTACGAGGCTCACATTTTGCATGCGGATAGGTAGTTAGGATATCTAGGTCAAGATCGAAGATGAAGTAATAGGTTAAAATTCAAGGTCACTCGAGCAAAAGATGTGCCGCACGCTGCTTGTTACTGTTGCAAGACACTGGTCCAAGGGAAACAAATATTGCTTTTAGCATCTTGTTACTTCCATGTCCTTGTCTTATAGGCTCTCACTCTGTTTAAAGTTTGCATGCGGATATGTAGCTAGGACATCTAGGCCAAGTTATAAAAAAGAAGGTCATTGGTCAAAGGTCAAGGTCACTGGAGCTCAGACTTTTTATTAAAAAAACAAATTTCAAACATTTTCTATAAATTTCCTTCAAAATCTGTATAAATTTTAAAAAATCTGTATCTTTACTAAAGTCTTCCTTTCCGTTAAGCATCTTCATAATTTCAAATGGCCTTTTGGCCCAGAGGGCGTTAAATCTCTACTTTTCTCTCTCTGTCCAGCTGAAGAGGTCCAGTGGCTCTATTGTGCTGCAGCCTTCAACTCGTGCTGAAGTCTTCCACGATCTTCCAGGCCAATGCTAACTGATCTTGGCTAAAGAGTAGGGATGTAACCTGGGTATAGTATCTTCACTGTATTAAACAAAATTCATCATATCTTTCCAGAATAGCAGTTCACTTTCATCTGGAGATCATAGCTGGACGCAGCTGACTTGCGCGTGCATGGGTGGGTGTGCACGCATAGACTCACACGCGCGTGCACGCACGCAAGCACTCACACACAGAGTACACACGAGCGCGTGTACACACACTCTCTCTCTCTCTTTTTTTTCCATACTCACACGCGCGCGCATACACAGACACAGACACTCAGAGACAACACACACACACACACACACACACACACACACACACACAGAGAGACGCACAAACTATCTCACATACACACACTCATGCACACACAGAGACACATCACTTCACAACAGTCTCACACGCAAGTGAGTGTGCGCGCGCACACACCGACGTACACACACACTCTCTCTCTCTCTCTCTCTCTCTCTCTCTCTCTCTCTCTCTCTCTCTCTCTCTCTCTCTCTCTCTCTCTCTCTCTCTCTCTCTCTCTCTTTCTATTCATGCATACAGACACGCGCGCGCGATAATATTGTGTATGCACAATTATCAGTATGTTTTTTGTGAAAAACATATCTAATAGGCCTACCAAACATTGAGGGAGAGATGGGGGGGGGGGAAGTCAAACGGACAGACAGACAAACACAAGCGTTTTATAGACATACAGACAAGACTTTCCTTTATATACAGACGGAGAGACAGACATTACAGTTGTAGACAGAAGAAGTCGGAGAGACAGACATAAGAGGTTTAGAGAGAGACGGGGGAGACAGAGACAAGAGTTTTATGGTGGCGACGGTTAACTGCCGCTGACTGTTTTACGACTCCTTTTGACTAGGCCCGACTCACAGAAGAGGTATTTCTATGGGAGACCATTGTAAGGTGTTTGGCTGAGGTCAAAAGAACAAACATACAATGAAGGGGGGGGGGGGGGGGTTGAGATATCTTGTACTTACGCAACCCCCTCAAATTTTTGCATCGAAAATGTGTCACTGAGAAGCAGCATTCTGCCATTCTCAACAGGAAAGGGATAGGGTTAGGATCAGCCTAGGATTATCTTTCATAAAACTGAAAGAAGCAGATTTTGAGATTGAGGCTGGTAAGCATGAGGGGGTGGGGGGGGGGGGGGGGGGGGGGGGGGTGTATTTAAAGTACAAGTTTGCCCCAAATCGAAGCATCAATGTTAACAGTGTTGACATTTCAGGGGAAAGAAAAAAAAAAAGAAAAAGACAAGAAATGTAAACGAACGAATGAAGAAATGAACAAACAAGCAAAATAAAATAAAATAAAGTATTCAATCGATCAATCGATCAATCACCTCCTCCTCCTATTCCATTTATCATCACCATTGTCATCATCATCGTCGTCGTCATCATCATCATCACCATTCACCATTATCGTCGTCGTCGTCGCCATCATCATCAACATCATCATCGTCGTCTCTCTCTCTCTCTCTCTCTCTCTCTCTCTCTCTCTCTCTCTCTCTCTCTCTCTCTCTCTCTCTCTCTCTCTCTCTCTCTCTCTCTCTCTCTCTATCTCTCTCTCTCTCTCTCTCTCTCTCTCTCTCTCTCTCTCTCTCTCTCTCTCTCTCTCTCTCTCTCTCTCTCTCTCTCTCTCTCTCTCTCTCTCTCTCTCTCTCTCTCTCTCTCTCTCTCTCTCTCTCTCTCTCTCTCTCTCTCTCTCTCTCTCTCTCTCTCTCTCTCTCTCTCTCTCTCTCTCTCTCTCTCTCTCTCTCTCTCTCTCTCTCTCTCTCTCTCTCTCTCTCTCTCTCTCTCTCTCTCTCTCTCTCTCTCTCTCTCTCTCTCTCTCTCTCTCTCTCTCTCTCTCCAATGCATTAGAGTAAGGGCAGAGTAGGGATGTTGGCGGGCCCTTATGTCTGTGTGATGTAATACGGTGTACTGATGCTAGTAATACTTGTTGCTGACTGTATTCTGATGATTTCATTTTTAGTCCCCGAGCCGAAGGTTCGGGGAGCTATTGTTTTTGTCTGGTCCGTCCGTCCGGCGTGCCTCCGTCCGTCCGGCTATTCGTCCGTTTTCTCAAAAACTATTCAGTCTATCATCATCAAATTTTGTATACTAGTTTGCCAAGATGCAAGCTATCCACTGATGTATTTAGTTTTACATTAAGGTCAAGATCGCGCCAGTTACGGGGTTCAAACCCCGAAACACATAATCGCTAATATCTCGCGAAGTTTTGCATGTATTTTAATGCAGTTTTTTTCACAACATTTCTTGATGAATGGTCTATAACACAGTTGTCATGAATTTTTCTGTGCGCGCGTGTCCGAACCCCAAGGCTATATATCAAAAACTATTCAGTCTAGTATCGTCAAATTTGGTATACTTGTTGCACAAGATGCAAGCTATCCACTGATGTACTTAGTTTTACATTAAGGTCAAATTTACGCCATTCCGATTTCGGAGTACCTCGGCGATGCTGCGAGGGAACTTGGCAGCCGCTCGGCGTTGCACTTGTTTTCTTTTGTTGTTGTTATTGTTGCTGGTGGTGTTTTGTTCTCCCTTTTTCTAATGACTTTTGAATTTCTGATGTTACATTGTTTTAGTCCATTCCAATACTGTTGTTGTTAGGGATAATGCTTGTTGCTTAGTATATTCTGATCAGTCTGTTTCTCAAAGATATGATATTATTATTATCATCATTATTACTCTTAAGATTATTATTACTATTATAGATGCTGAAATAAATGTTGTTTACACATTCTTGTAGTCCCCCCTTTGTTCTACTTCTTTGTTATTTGGTTTTGTTTACTTTGTTACCTTGCATCATCATGCATGCGCATATCTGTTTGCCTTAATGTTTTGTTAGTCTTGTTTTCGTCCCAAGGACATATTGGAAGAATAGATTTGGTCTAAAATCTTAATCTTTGTATAATAAAGTTTTTCAGTCTTCACTCTCTCTCTCTCTCTCTCTCTCTCTCTCTCTCTCTCTCTCTCTCTCTCTCTCTCTCTCTCTCTCTCTCTCTCTCTCTCTCTCTCTCTCTCTCTCTCTCTCTCTCTCTCTCTCTCTCTTTGTGCGCGCGCGCGTGTATGTGTGTGCGTGTGTGCGCGCGCATGTCTGTCTGTCTGTGACCAAAATGTGTTACACTTAACAGCGTCTAAACCACTGAACTGACCGTAACAACACTTGGTACAGTGGTTTGCTAGGCCTTGTCATTGCGGCACGTGATGTCAGATTTACAGAATGGCTTTCAATTTGAACGCAATCCCAGTGAATCAAATTCGGATATTACAAAGATACTGATTTATTTCAAAGGTAATGGATGGACTTAAGCCAAAGTTAGGCACTGTGAAAAGGTGTCACATTACTACTTTTTTTGTTTGTAAAATATTGAATTTCTCAGTATTACCATACTGATACAATAAATGTTTACCACAATGACCCTACAATAAATACAATGACTGAAACTCTCTTGACAAGGGAAATGAGCTGTAGTTATCTTTGCCTTGATGAAAATCCTATTAAAGTCATCAGGCCTGGAACAAGCACATGTGGGACATTAATAGATATAAAGATGGTGGGACGATCCTGGAGGTACTGCAATGACAGGAAAGTCCCGAATGTTTAATCGATACAGATATGATATAACCATCCATATCGTACCTTGCCTTAAACTGGGAGTACAGTGCACATGGCTCGGCCATCTTGTTTCTTCTTCTCATCCTCTTCCGCCTCCTACTTCTCTCTCCCCCCCCCCCCCCTCACATCGTCCATTCTTTCCCTTTTACTTCTCCTCTTCCTTCTTGTCTTTTACACACAGACACACACAGACACACACACACACACACACACACACACACACACACACACACACACACACCCTGATCCCCTTCCACCATTCCCATCCCACTCTCTGCCTGTCCGTCTGTCTGCCGTCTCTCTCTCTCTCTCTCTCTCTCTCTCTCTCTCTCTCTCTCTCTCTCTCTCTCTCTCTCTCTCTCTCTCTCTCTCTCTCTCTCTCTCTCTCTCTCTCTCTCTCTCTCTCTCTCTCTCTCTCTCTCTCTCTCTGCATGGAAGATCAGAAGGTTGGACTATAGATAATCCTCGTGTCAATTATCATGAAGGATGGAGTGGATTGAGGATGATAAAGTGTGTGTGTGCGTGCGTGCGTGTGTGTGTGTGTGCGCGCGCGCGTCGTGTGTTTTGCATGCTTGTGTGTGCGTAAATTAAGTGTTTGAGTGTGTAGTCTATCTGTCTGTCAGTCTGTGTGTGATCAGTATCATGGAACATCATGGTGGTAAACTAAAGTAACACACATATGAAAATCTATACTCATGGTTCCCAAGCCCCCCAAATGGACAAGTCTCATCCCGCTTCCACCCCCCATGCACACACAGACATACACTAAACATACACACATACACACTCACCTGCACACACACAAGCGTGCGCACCCATACACGCACACCCACCCACCCACCCACCCACCCACACAGTTTATCGCACGCGCGCGCGCGCGCGCGCACGCACGCACACACACACACACACACACACACACACACACACACACACACACACACACACACACACACAGTACACTCACTCACTCACTCACTCATCCACACATTCAATTATCCATAGCTCACAAAAAGTTCGAACAGTTTTGACTCCCCCCCTTCTCAAATATTTCCCATTATATTCCCTACCACCACATTATAATAAAAAGTTAGGAGTCAGTCAGACTACATACTTATTGGAAGTTGTTAAGTGTATTGAGTGTATTACGCTAATTGTGTTTTGTCTAGCTTTTTTGACGCGCGCGGATAGCCATAAGTTCGAGTTGGCGAGGGTTCGCCACGGGTCGGCCCAGCCTGTCTACTGTCATACATCATCTGTTGATGGGGAGTGGGGCCCCGTCAGGGGGCTGAAAACTACTCTAAAAATAAATAGTTTTTTGAGGTGTGTTATTTACTTCATTGTTTGTTTGCTTGCCTGTGTATTTATGTGTTTATTTATTTGTTTTTATTTATTTAGTTAGTTGTTTGTTTGTTTGTTTGTTTGTTTATTAGCCCGCCACCGAGGAGGGTTTATTTACTTGACCCTGCTTCGTGTGTGTTTGTGTGTATATGAATGTGTGTTTGGAAATTAATTTTCAGAAAACAAATACTGGACGGATATTAATTAAATTTGGTGGAAGGGTAGGCATCTTAAAAAGGAAGGAAGGTTCCTTTTGATACTTATGACCCTGCTAACCTTGACCTTGAATTTTGACCTTAAAAATCGAATTTTCCTTCTTTGTGATATATATTTCATGTCCGAGCTGTATCTCGTGAAGCAGTTGATGGAATTACCTCACATTTTGTGTGGTGGTGCATCATGGTACACAAATGGTCCTGAAGGAAAACTATAACAGTGCTGACCTTGACTTTGCAGATTGTCCTTGAAAACCGAAATTTCTTCTTGTGGCCATATCTTTCACATCGTTGGACTTATGATGTTCAAACTTCGTACGTAGGTGTATTACCTTATGGTAAATCTGGAATGTAGAGGGTGACATTTGAATCCTTTTGACTCTGACCTTGACATTTCACCTTGAGACTGTTAGAAGAAAACCATTCGTCACACAACCATTCTCGATCAGCATCACTCGAAGAATGCAGTGAGAGACATTTTGAAGCTTTTTTTACCTACCTTGACCTTTGACTGTTTTTTTCCTTCTGTCTGTCCAGGCTGTATCTCGTGAACCGCTTGATGGAATCACTTCAAAGTTTGTGTGGAGGTGCAACAGAGGGCGGGGGATAAGATAGGGAGAAGGGGGGGGGGGGGGTATGGGGCGGAAATGGCAAAGGACAATGTTGGTACCCTTGCCCCCGGTTTGCACTGCATCTGGAGGGCTTCGCATTGTCACAATGCATTTCTAGTTGATTTATTTATTTATTTATTTATTTATTTTGTAGGGGTGAAGGCTTTCACCAAATAACTCTTTGCATTCATGAAATACTTCTGCGTGTGTTGTTTTACCAATTTAGTTACTTGTTTGTTTGTTTGTTTGTAGATCAAACATAAAATTTGCTTTTGTTTTTATAATTAACAATTTACTTACTTACCTAGTTAGCTTGTTAGATGGCCAGTTATTTAGTTATTTAGTTGGTTGTTGGTTGGTTAGTTAGTTCGTTAGATCGTTGGTTGGTTGGTTGGTTAGTTAGCTAGTTGGTTGGTTGGTTGGTTAAGTTGGGTAATTAGTTAGTTAGTCGGTTGGTTGGTTGGTTGGTTCGTTGGTTGGTTAGTTAGTTAGTCGGTTGGTTGGTTACAATAGTTGGTTTGTTTGTTTGTTAATAATAAATAATAATAATAATAATGGGAATTTATATAGCGCTCTTTCTCACATGAGCTCAGTGCGCTTTACATTGATAACAAGAACATTAAAGGCAAACAAAGAATGAATCATTAGAAAGTAAATTAAACACGATAATTGCACGCAACGGTCTCTTACTTCCCCCCCCCCCCCCCTCTCTCTCTCTCTCTCTCTCTCTCTCTCTCTCTCTCTCTCTCTCTCTCTCTCTCTCCCTCTCTCTCTCTCTCTCTCTCTGCTCTACGTGGTCAAAGCGAGGTGTCAAAATTCCAAAACATTCCCATAAGCTAATAACTCGCAGATCCTTTGCTCGTTTTAAGAACGAAGCGTTTCTTTCAGATTTAGCTCATTCCCAGTCATTGCGCTCTGTCTATGAATTTACTGATCCCGATGAAGCTTTTGAAATTTGGTACCACAGTTTCCTTAACATTTATGATAAACACGCTCCTTTAAAAACAATGCGAGTAAGCTATAATTCTAGAAAACCTTGGATATCGAAAGATGTAGATGATGCCATCAATGAAAGAGAGTCGCTTTTGGCATCAGGAGATAAAGATAATTTTAAAAAGCAAAGAAATTTGGTTAATTCTATTAAACGATCTGCGAAGAGAACATACTTTAAAAATCTTATATCTACTAAGTCTGATAGTAAATCAATTTGGAAAGCAATAAATCAATTAACCAATAAAAATGTAAAGACTAAGAACCCATCTGTTAAATTATCGACAGAAGACATGAATAAACATTTTTGTGACATGGCCACCACAATAATAACATCAAATAGAACTTCAGAAAACAATCTAAATATTCTGCAGAACTTCTGTGATACTAAAACAGTTATAAAGAGTGTGCTGATATTCCGCTATTGAGTGTACACGAGGTTTTCAACACTCTTACCCACTTGAAACAGACAAACACGCGAGGCATTGATGGAATTGATGCTAAGATACTGAAGGTATCTGCCCATGTAATTGCTGAAACACTCAAATATGTTTACAACCTATGTATTTCAAAAGGCATTGATGGAATTGATGCTAAGATACTGAAGGTATCTGCCCATGTAATTGCTGAAACACTCACATATGTCTACAACCTATGTATTTCAAAAGGCATTGATGGAATTGATGCTAAGATACTGAAGGTATCTGCCCATGTAATTGCTGAAACACTCACATATGTTTACAACCTATGTATTTCAAAATGCATTGATGGAATTGATGCTAAGATACTGAAGGTATCTGCCCATGTCATTGCTGAAACACTCACATATGTCTACAACCTATGTATTTCAAAAGGCATTGATGGAATTGATGCTAAGATACTGAAGGTATCTGCCCATGTAATTGCTGAAACACTCACATATGTCTACAACCTATGTATTTCAAAAGGCATTGATGGAATTGATGCTAAGATACTGAAGGCATCTGCCCATGTAATTGCTGAAACACTCTATTATGTCTACAACCTATGTATTTCAAAAATCGTATTCCCAAAGCTTTTAAAGTAGCCAAAATATTACCAATCCACAAGTCAGGTGATTGCGAAGATCCTTCCAACTACAGGCCCATTTCTATTTTATCTACCCTATCTAAGCCTTTGGAAATGCACATAAATAAACATATTCTGAATCATTTCAATTCCTTTGACTTATTTCATCAAAACCAATCAGGGTTTAGAGCTAACCATTCGTGCCACACCGCTTTAACCAACCTGGTAGATCAGTGGCTTATTAATATTAACAACGATGAAATTACAGGTGTTCTTGCTGTTGATTTCATGAAAGCCTTTGATGTTGTTGATCGTAACCTCTTGCTAAAAAAACTAAAAATGTATGGCATTACTAATAACACCTTAGAATTCCTATAGTCTTTTTTATCAGATCGAAAGCAAAGAGTCTTTCTAAATGAATCTGAATCCTCTATAAAGCCTGTTGATTTTGGTGTTCCCCAAGGTTCAGTCCTTGGCCCCATCTTATTTTCAATATCCATTAATGATCTGCCTCTTTTTCTTACAACTCCCACTGAAATGTTTGCAGATGATACTAGTGATAGTAAAGTAGATAAGGTTTTTACTTGTTTACAGGACAATGTTGACAAACTAATTGAATGGTCTGAAATTAACCATATGAAACTACATCCAAAAAAATCTAAATACTTACTTATCATTACTAGACAAAAACGTCAAAATCTCTGCCTTGGTTCTCATTCGCTCTATATCAATGGTGAAATCATGGGAAAAGTTGACCATCACAAGATACTCGGAGTTATTGTTGATAACAATCTCTCGTGGTCCTACCAAATATCTATGCTTTGCAAGCAAATATCTAACAAAAGTCTATCAGCTTTCCAGAATTAAACATTTTCTTGATTTCGACAGCCGTAAATTGTTTTTCAATTCTTATATCCAATCACATATTAATTATGCTTCTACACTATGGGATTCAGCTAGTGGAAAGAATCTAAAACCTTTATTTAGTTTGTACAGGCGTGGTCTTAAGTTGATCCTTCTGAAATCATCGTCCATTACTCTATCAGCACCTAGGAATACTGCCTCTACAATGGAAACTTGAATATAACAAAGCTATTTTCATGTTTAAAATAATGTCTGATCGCGCTCCTCCTGCTTTAAAACAAAAATTTGATTTAAACCTCGTCCGCAATGTTCTTAAAATCAAAGTACCTCTTCCAAGAGTTGATCTCCTCAAGACTAGTCTGTTGTATTCGGGCGGTTGTTTGTGGAATACGATTTTAGCTTCTTTTAATGTTCATTCAAGTCTCAATGTTTTCAAGAAAAACTACCATAAGCACCTTATGATCAAACATATAAACAACATCACATATTAATCTCTTATGTGGCTTCTGTTTTAAACGTTTATTCATGACATGGTTAATTTGTACATAAATCTTGTTTCTAAACATGAGGTTTTGTTGTTGTTTGTTTTTTTGTTCACTTTAGTGGGGGGGGGGGGGGGGGGGGGAGAAGGAGAAAGAAAGTAATTCCTTGTGTTTTGATGATGTCATACTCATAATACATTTATTTAGATTGATTATTATTAATTTTTTTTTTCTTTTCCCTTCCTCCACAATGCATTTCCTGATTCTTGTGAATTCAATTTATATTAGTTCATATGATTACTGTGCTGTGTGTGAGGTTGGTGGTGGGTGGGGGGGAGAGTGGATGGGTGTATGAATGTGTAGTTTTGTTGTTGTTTTTTTGGTGGGTGTTTTTTCCTTTCCCCTTGTTGCTTTTGTTCATTAATTGAAGTTGAATCATGCTTTTCTTCTTTTGTTTCGAGGGCAAGATGTAAACTCTTACAGTTGGCAATGCTTGTGTTCAGTTTTCTAAGTCAGCAAAGAATCTCGGAGTTACCCTCGATTCAAATCTTACAATGCATACACAGGTTATTAATCTCATACGTTCCATCAATTATGAGCTCAGACGAATCAGTGCTGTTCGACACTTTCTGTCTGTTGCAGCCACGAAAACTCTAATTTCTGCCTTTATTCTTTCCCGCATTGACTATTGCAACTCTCTTGTCTGTGGCTGTCCTAAGTATCTCCTGCAACGTGTTCAAAAACTGCAAAACAGTGCAGCACGCCTCACTCTCAAGATTCCACGTTCTGATCATATAACACCTCATCTTCGTAACTTGCACTGGCTTCCAGTAGAGGCTAGAATCAAGTATAAAATAGCTTGCCTTTGTTTCGGTGCTGTTCACTCCTCTGGTCCTGTCTATCTCTCCGAACTAGTAACTGTCTACTTACCTGATCGCTCCCTACGTTCTTCCTCTGACTGCTGCACACTCAAGGTTCCTCGAGTCCACACGAAATCGTTTGGTGAACGATCCATCTACTATTTAGCACCTCACTTATGGAATTCCCTCCCACAACATGTCCGCTCATCTGACTCTATCTCCGCCTTTCGCTCTGCCCTTAAAACTCACTTGTTTCGGACATATTATTATGATTGATTAGTGTTTGTGTGTGAGGTGTGTGTGTGTGTGTGGGGGTGGGGGGTGGGGTCCGTTTTATTGCAGAAATCTTGTAAAAAATGTATTTACAATTATTTTATAATTCGTATTTTGTATGTAGAATGTCTACGTCTTGTAAACTTTAAATGCTTGTAAATGAGGTAGAAGGGTATTTTTGTTTTTGCAAAATTTGTCTATTATAATTAGTCATGTAATTGGTATGTCGATGGCAGTATGATTTTATTTCAAGTTGCAGTATTGTATTCAAACTTGATTGAGAATGTGAATGTGGTTTCTATGTTTCTTCTTAGAATGTTCATGTTGTAACTATTTTACTCTTGTATAATTAATTGTGTGCGAGTGTGCGTGTGTGTGCGCATGCATGTGTGTGTATGTGTGCGTGCGTGCGTGCGTGTGTGTGTGTGTGTGTGTGTGTGTGTGTGTGTGTGTGTGTGTGTGTGTGTGTGTGTGTGTGTGTGTGTGCGTGCGTGTGCGTGTGCGTGCGTGCGTGTGTGTGTGTGTGTGTGTGGGGGTGGGGGGGGGTGGGTGGGGGGGGGGGTGAGTAAGGAAGTAAGAGAACGTTGTGTGTAAGCATCGTGCTTATTTTACTTTCTAATGATTAATTATTTGTTTGCCTTTAATGTTCTTGTTATCAATGTAAAGCGCACTGAGCTCATGTGAGAAAGAGCGCTATATAAATTCCCATTATTATTATTATTATTATTATTATTATTTATTAAACAAGCCCATTGTGTGCTTATTCTTTTCCCTCAATAAACAAATGTTTCAAATGTTTCAAATGTTTCTCTCTCCCCCCCCTCTCTCTCTCTCTCTCTACTCTCTCTCTCTCATCTCTCTCCTCTCTCTCTCTCTCTCTCTCTCTCTCTCTCTCTCCTCTCTCTCTCTCTCTCTCTCTCTCA
>CM065710.1:21369771-21377763 GCA_017654935.2 Phymorhynchus buccinoides
AAGACCATTTTAAAATAGGGCAACAGAGCACAAAATGTACTTTTGTTATCAACACTATTCTTGCACAGTGGACAGAGAAGATCACGATCATTATGTTTCCTGTATCTATAATAATGAGTAATGATATCAGAAATTCCAAATCTGAATTTAGTCAAAATATACTTCAACTGTTTTATCCATTTTATTGAAAAGAGAGAGAGAGAGAGAGATGTGAGAGAGAGAGAGAGAGAGAGAGAGAGAGATTATGCTGAGATGAGAGACGTGAGGAGAGAGAAAGAGAGAGAAAGGGGGAGGAGGAGAGAGTGAAAGAGAGAAAGAGAGAAGAAGAGACAGAGTTTGAGTAGTTTATGTATAGACTGGTCCAGCGCCGTCACTGCCCAATCCCTTTAATAAAGGGAGACAACCGGATTTTGTTAGTGACTGGTGACACTGCGAGACTGAGCGTGAGAGTTGTGATAGGCTGTGTGTGTTTGTGTGTGGTTGTGCGTGTGTGTGTGTTGTAGGTGTGGTGTGTGTGAATGAGAGAGAGAGAGATGCGTTAGAGAAAGAGCTTATGCGTCTATTTGTGTGGGTGTGTGCAGCGAGCGTGCGTGCGTGTGCGTGTGAGCAGAGAAAATGTGGTGTGAGTGAAAGCTAGAGATATAGAGTAGGCGTGTGCACGCACGCGCGTGTGTAATTGTCTGTGTGTGTGCGAGTCAGAGAAAAAGGAGGGGAGGGGGAGCGACGGATAACAGACAGAGAGACAGACAGACAAACACACGACGAGAAATACTATGGGAAGACGGGGTAAAAAGCCCATGGGCGGGTAAAAAGCCCACCCCAAATATCTCATGAAATAAAGAAAATTTCAGTCAAATGTGCCCATGAGAAGAATGCTAAACATTAATCTCCACGTCTCAAGGGCAAAATGTGACTGAAAATTGCTTCACCTTCATGAAATAATTGGCGTGGGCTTCTTACCCCGCCCATGGGCTATTTACCCCGTCTTACCCTACGTTCTTCTAGCTCCTCATTTCTGTTTCTTTCAGTTCCTTTACAATAAAAACTCACACAGAACAGTTATCACCAAGGACGTAGCAAGCGGCCCGGGTAGTCCAGCGCATGGCCGGTACTTTTTTTCTTTTCTTTTTTTTTTTTTAAAGAGAAAAGGACTAAAACGAAGTAGAAAAAAGAAAGGAACGAGGGAAAGAAAAGAACATAACACCAAAAAATTTTATAATGGAAAGAATTGAAAAAAGGAAGGGTTTTTATCTTTGTGTTTGAAAGAGATGCTAAATAACGGTCTCAAAACGCGTAAAAATTATTCACTCTTTCCCCATCGCAACAACAGTGATATGCAAGTCATTATATGAAAAGTATAGCACTGTAAAAAATGGGGAAAAAAAAAATATTTTATACGTGTATTCTTTTATTAAAAATTTTAATGAAATACATTGTTTATTTTAATTTTATAACATTTTGTAAAATAAATTTTATTTTTGAAAATTAAAAAAAATATAATTTTAAATTAAATTAAAATAATTTTTAAAAAAAAAAAAAAATTTTTTTTTAAAATTTTTTTTTTTTTTTTTTTTAAAATTTTTTTAAAAAATAAAAAAAAAAAAATTTTTAAATAAAAAAATAAAAAAAAAAAATTAAATAAATAAATATTTGTTTATAAAAAAAAAAAAAAAAAAACAAAATTTTTTTTTTTATTAAATATTATTAAATTTAATATAATTTTTTGTTTAAAATATAAAAAAAATATAAAAAAAAATGTTATTTAAAAATTTTTTTTTAATTTTAATTTAATTTATTTAAAAATATCATTTAAAAAAATTTTTATAAAAAAAAAAAATTTTTATTTAATATATAAATTTTATATAAATGTTTTAAAAAAAAAAAAAAAAAAATTCAATAAAAAAAAAAAAAAAAAAAATGTGCTTTTTTTGTAAATTTTAAAGTTGTTAGAATAATTATTGTTATTGTTTTAAAATTTTAGTTTATGAAAAATAAAAAATAATTTATAAAAAACGTGAACTTCGTATTGTATTTTTAAATTAATCAATAATATTTTAAAAATTTTTTTTTTATATGACAGATTTTTAGAAAGGTCAACTCTTTGAAAGGTATTTTTATTTTAAAAAATTACGGACACGGTTAATTTCAAATTTATTTTTAATTTTGGAGAGTCATTTCGACATTAATCAAACATTAAAAATTGCTTTGTTGTACAAGCTTCGATTTTAGAGGTAGAATTTCTAAACGCTGGATACTCAGTACTGTAGGGAAGAGGAGTTTCAGAAGGAACAATGTCATGCACGTCCTATGCAAACGCAAATGGTTTTTAAATTTTTCTCGCTTGCCTAGATCCCAATTGTAGAGGCATTTGATGGTGTGGACTGGATATAAGGATTGAAAAAAAGTTTTTACGACTCTCTAAATCAGAAATGCTTTATCCTGGAAAGTTGATAGACTTTTCTTGATACTTGCTTACAAACCATAGATTATTTGATGGGACCATGAAGAGGTTGTGTCAACATAAGGTCCTAAAATTTTATGATCGTCAACCCTCTTCCATGATTTCACCATTGATATACAGGGATTGAGAACCAGGGTAGATTTTGCGCTTTTGTCTGGTGGTGATGAAATAAGTATTTACATTTCTTGGGGTGTAGCTGCATGGATTAAATTCGGACCATTCTATTATTCGGTTAATGTTATCTTGTAAAGAAATAAACGTTTTCACTTTACTGTCACAGGATTGTACTGTAGTATCGTCTGGCGAAACTTTCACATAACGCGGTTAGATATAATGGTAATTCTTAATATCTTTGAGAATTAATATAGGACCAAGGATGGAGCCTTGGGGAATACCATATTTGACATTGCATATAAGAATTCGCATTCATTTACGGAACTCGCTTTCTTTCGGTCTGATACAGATGATGTTATGGATTCCTAGTGGTAATTGTAGTAATGCCATATATCTTCAGTTTTTTTAGTACAAGATACGATCGACAACATCAAAGGCACCCCCCCCTTTTTCATAAAGTCAACCAGCAAAGAACAACCCGTGATGTTGTCATCGTTTATGTAATACGCCATTGGTCTACTAGGTTAGTTATTAGGGCCGTATGACATGAAATGGTTAGCTATAAAACCTCCGATTGATTTGATGAAAACAGACCAAAAGAGTTTTAAATGGATTAAGCTATGTTTATGTGGGTTTCAACGGTTTTGTACAGCCCCGCAGAATAGAAATGGGCGGTAGTTAGTAAGGATCTTCATAGTCACCCGATTTGTGATAGGTATAATTTTGGCTACTTTAAATGCTTTAGGGAACGTTTTTTAGCAATACATAAATTGTAAACATAAGTAAAGTTTTTCAGTTATTGCAGGAGCTGACATTTCAAATATTTTTAGAATCAATTCCATCAACGCCTCGAGTAGTGGTCTGTTTTAATGACTAAGATAATTGCAAACTTCATGTACACTTCAAAACGGAATGTTAGGGCAATCATTAACATGCTTGGATTCACAAAAAATTCGCGAATATCTGAAATTGTTTTCGGACGATCTAGCTGACGTTAAATTGAATTTGCAATGTTACAAAAGTGTCCTTCATGTCTTCGTAGATAGGTCTTTGGTGATGAGATGCTGGCATTTACATTTTTATGGTTAATAGATTTATTGCTTTCCAAATGGATTTGCTATCTGGGATCTAGAAGAAATAAGATTTTTAAAGTAAGCTCGTTGTGCAGATCGTATTAAAGAATTACTAAGTTTTCTTTGTTTTTAAAAATCATAGTCCTATCCCTGCCATCAAAAGCCTCTCTCTTTCATTAATGGCAGCGTCTATGTCCTTTGATATCCAAGTTTTTTAGTTATTTCTGATACGTCTGTTTTCAAAAGGAGCGTGTTTGTCGATAAATATTAAGGAAACTATGGTACAAGTTTCAAAACTTCATCTGGATTATTGAACTGATAAACAGAAAGTAACCAGGAGAATTTTGCGAATTCCAAGAATAAAAGATTCTATGTCAAATGAGTAAGGTCTGCGAGTTATTTAGCCTATGAGAATTCCTAGGGATTTTAACCACCGCGCTTATGACATGTAAAGCAGACAGGAAAGTGAATCACTACAGGCCATAGAGGGTAGCATGTATTCTATGTATGGTGTTGACTGAAGTGGTGTCAATGTGATCGATAAGTGTTTTCCGATGTAGCAGTGATTCTTGTGGTTTTTGTCCAAGTAGTTTAGAGAGATTAATGATTCATTAGTTTGTACCAGGCTTTTGTGGTTTTAGCAATCTATATTAAAATCACCCAAAGATGTTTCATTAGAAAAAAGACAACGCTTCTTCTCATTAACGGTAAATCTGTCTATCCATCCGAGCGTTCAGCAGATTTCTATATATAAAGCTAATAAAAATCGGTATTAGAATGTTTTAATTGTAATTCAATCCATAATGGATTCGATGTTTATGATTATGGATGGGTGAAACTTCCGTACAAACGCAAACTCTGATGAACATAGACAATTAGACCATTTTCTCTGTGTTTTAGATGGATCTTTACGAATTAATGATAGCCAGGTTAATGCAATTCATTGTCAAAATTTTGTTCAAGATAATCTTAATTCCGCAATCCTAATAGATGAAATGTTCCCGAATTTGAATAAATACTGATACATCACTAAACTTATTCCAGTGATGGTTGATAATGACGTAATAAGCATAACGAAGTCGTGAAAATAAGGCACGCACAAATACCAATCAACACAATAGAATATTGTATCATATGAGATACTAATGTAGTAGACAAGTAGATACAAAGATTGTCAATAGAGATATGTGAAAATTACACAGTCACAAATGATGTACAGAGACAATGAGAACACTCCTCAATCAAAATTCGTCAATCTAATTTCCGAATGACATATAAAACAATGATCACCAAGTTTAATATCAGAGGACCAGGTGTATTATATTGTGTCCGGCATACCTGTGCACAGCCAGAGTTTTGCATTCACACCACTCCACAGCACACACACCACCCACACACACACACACACACACACACACACACACAGCACACGCACACACACACACACACACGCATGCACGCACGCACGCGCCGCAACACTGTGCGCATAAAGACGTGCACGCCGTGAGCACATATTAATATGCTAGTGTGTACATGAAGCATGTTTTCATTTATCTAATTCATTCTTTATTACGTAATTCATGCTTTTATCTTATAATATGAACACAGACTATAACTTTTCTTAAGTCATAGTAGTAAGGAATACACCAACGACTATATTACACCATAGATACCACCACAAACATACAATATAGACCGCTGGCTCATTCGCCATGTACACAATACTTATGCACATATTTGTAAAGGAAAAGTCGTAAAGCAAAAGTACCATAGTTAAACAAGATTATCTTTCTGGGAGCAGGCGCACGCACCTAAAAACCCGCCGCACACACCATGCAGCGGTGTGCGCACCCCGGAATATAGTATTGCGTTCCATATGGAAAACGTGGTGTTTAGTTTACAGAACGGAACGGGCTTGGTGTGCTTTGTAGGATCTGTTGGTTTGCCAGTATTTGTGATGACCACCTGTAGAACCTACAGGTGTTTATGGTGAAACTGGCCTTGTCTGGGATGGGCATTCACCAGCGTGGAGGAATGCCTATCCTTATTTGGGGCCTGCATCGGGGTTACATCTGGCTTGGGTCCATCTACAGAGTTATCACATTGTGATGTAAGGCTGGCCCGGGGGAAACGTGGGGTGTAGTTAGGGGCACGAGGGTTGGACGTCTGGGATATTGACTCTGGAAGGAGAGTAGGGAGCTGGTTAGTGACATAAGGAAGGGGGCTCTGCTCACACAGATAGCCTGCCAACATTGTAGCAGTCATGCTGTTGTTGCAGCAGTGGAGGGGGGCGGGATGAGAGTTTCGGAGTACCCAGGGGGATCAATCAATGACTGCTGGTTGTGCTGGGATGACTGATACTCTTTCTAGAAAAAACCTGGTTCTCTCTTGACCTTCTAAATTCTAACCGTTAGAACACCTGATGTTCATGTATAGAATTCCCTGATTTTCTCTTGACCTACTATTAGTCCTGCTACGCCTATCAGACTTTTGATGTTTTTCCGCGAGTTTGGACCGTTTCCCCTGTGGTTTGGGTGTCCTGATGTCCCTGTACAGGCTCTGATCAGCAGCAAGGTGGGTACATGGTCAATGACCCAACTTACTATTCTCACAAGCCGTTTTTAGATTCATATTGGAATGTATATGGAGTATTGAAAGTGATGCTTACCCTGGCAGCATCCCCAAAAAAAAAAAACGCACAGAGCTGAATGACACAAGCGCGCTTGTGAAAAGCTTGGAACACAGATTATCAATCACTCCATGATCTCACTGTACATTGCTTAGGGGCAGGAGTTGATGCCGGACCTGGATGATGACATCTTGATTTGGGTTGGCTGGTACCGAGGAGCCAATTTTGAAGGTCATCATGGACATGCCGGCACACAATCTTAAACATATAGCTCCCCTTTTGGAGCAAGTCGTCTAGGATTTATGAACGGAATGACGGATCTCCAACAATAACATTGTCGCCGGTCAGGAATAGTCATACTGTGTAAGGTTTCATGGGTGGGTTTGGGCTGTGTCTAGGCGGTTGTCTTTGTTTTGTTTGTCCCATGTATGGTCGCCATATGTGCCTACCCGGGTCTAGAGGACGTAAAAACACAACTTTCCATTTTGTTTGTCATGTCGTCTGAAGTTCGTCTCCTGTTCAGATTGGGATTTTTGCCCTCATAACAAGAGCTTCAAAAGGGTTGGAGGTGGACACCGAGTATTGTGTCTATCTATTTCATCGTTTGTAGGTGGAACACCGAGTATTGCGGTCTATCTATGTCATCGTTGGAGGTGGACACCGAGTATTGTGGTCTATCTATGTCATCGTTGGAGGTGACCCGAGTATTGCGGTCTAATCTATGTCATCGTTGGAGTGACACCGAGTATTGTGGTCATATCTATGTCTAGTTGGAGTGACACGCGGGGGGGTATTGCGGTCTATCTATGTCATCGTTGGAGGTGGACACCGAGTATTGTGGTCTATCTATTTCATCTTGAGGTGGCACCGAGTATTGTGGTCTATCTATATCATCCGTTGAGGTGACACCGAGTATTGTGGTTCTATCTATGTCATCGTTGGAGGTGGAACACCGTATTGTGGTCTATCTATGTCTCGTTGGAGGTGGACACCGATATTGTGGTCGATCTTGTCTGTTGGAGGTGACACCGAGTATGTGGTCTATCTATGTCATCGTTGGAGTGGACCCCGAGTTATTTGTGTTCTTCTATGTCATCGTTGGAGGTGGACACCGAGTATTGTGTCTATCTATGTCATCGTTGGAGGTGGACACCGATTATTGTGGCTATCTATGTCATCGTTGGAGGTGGACACCGATATTTGGTCTATCTATGTCATCGTTGGAAAGGTGGACACAGAGTATTGTGGTCGATCTATGTCATCGTGTGAGGTGGACACCTGAGTATTGTGGTTCTATCTATTCATCGTTGGAGGTGGACCCCGAGTATTGTGGTCTATCTATGTCATGTGTTGAGGTGGACACCGAGTATTGTGGTCTATCTATGTCATCGTTGGAGTGGACACCGAGTATTGTGGGCTATCTATGTCATCGTTTGAGGTGACACCGAGTATTGTGTCTATCTATTCATCGTTGGAGGTGGCACCCGAGTATTGTGGTCTATCTACGTTCATCGTTGGAGTGGACACGAGTATTTGGTCTTCTATGTCCATGGTTGGAGTGGAACACCGAGTATTGTGGTCTATCTATGTCATTCGTTTGAGGGGGACACCGAGTATTGTGGTCTATCTATGTCATGGTTGGAGTGGACACCGGGGGGGGGAAGTAATTGTGGGTCTATCTATGTCATCTTAATGCGGCCTCATCTCTCCCTCTC
>CM065710.1:21383263-21388263 GCA_017654935.2 Phymorhynchus buccinoides
ACGTTAACATTTGTCACTCTTTCCCCATCGCAACACAGTGATATGCAAGTCATTATATGAAAAGTATATCACTGTGTTTCTATGGGGAAAGAGTGAAAATTTTTAACGTGTATTCAGACCTTAAATAAACAAGTAAATAGACCCACCCCACCCCACCCCACCCCATACCACGTACATCGAAGGTTGTAAGGGCAAAGAGGTCAGAAAATTGGAGACAGAACGAACGAACGAAACGAACGAACGAAATTGTTTTATTGAGGGAAAAAGAGTCAGCACACAATGGGCTTTTTTACATCTTGCCCTCAAACAAACATGCAAGAAAATCAATATATTCAACACAAAAATAATGAAGAAGCATGCAAAAAGTAATCATCGAAGAATTATTCACGAAGAAGAAAAAATAGATACAACAAAACCGTCTATCTATTCCCCACCCCCCTTCCCCCCTCTCACACACACAAGAGGAGAGAGAGTGAGAGAGAGAGAGTATAGAGAGAGAGCACATGAAATAAGGTAAATACAAAACTTGTTAATAATTTAATAACAACAAATTAGATAATATGCATACATGTCAACATATCAAAAGTGGAAACATATTTGAAACTAAGAATGGGGTTAAACAACATTGCTTGTATGTTTCAACATAAGATACTTATGGTACTCTTTTTTAAAAACATTAATGCCCGAGTACACATTAAAGGAAGATGAAATAGTATTCCATAAGCAGCCACCTGAATATACAAGACTAGATTTTAAAAGGTCAACTCTTGGAAGAGGTATTTTTATTTTAAAAACATTACGGACAAGGTTAATTTCAAATTTATTTTTTAATGTTGGAGGAGCATTATCGGACATTAATCTAAACATAAAAATTGCTTTGTTGTACACAAGCTTCCATTTTAGAGGTAGAATTTCTAAACGCTGATAATCAGTAAGTGTAAGGGAAGAGGATTTCAGAAGGATCAATTTCAATGCACGTCTATACAAACTGCATAATGGTTTTAAATTTTTCTCGCTTGCCAGATCCCAAATTGTAGAGGCATAGTTGATGTGTGACTGGATATAAGCATTGAAAAAAAGTTTACGACTCTCTAAATCAAGAAAATGCTTTATCCTGGAAAGTTGATAGACTTTTTTTATACTTGCTTACAAACCATAGATATTTGATGGGACCATGAAAGGTTGTGATCAACAATAAGTCCTAAAATTTTATGATAGTCAACCTCTTCCATGATTTCACCATTGATATACAGGGATTGAGAACCAAGGGTAAGATTTTGACGCTTTTGTCTGGTGGTGATAAGTAAGTATTTACATTTCTTGGGGTGTAGCTGCATGTGATTAAATTCGGACCATTCTATTAGTTTGTTAATGTTATCTTGTAAAGAAATAAAAACGTTTTCCACTTTACTGTCACAGGAGTGTACTGTAGTATCGTCTGCAAACATTTCACATAAAGTCGTTAGATATAATGGTAAGTCGTTAATATATATTGAGAATAATATAGGACCAAGGATGGAGCCTTGGGGAATACCATAGTTGACAGGCATAGTAGAAGATTCGCATTCATTTAAAGAAACTCGCTGCTTTCGGTCTGATAAAAATGATGTTAGGAGTTCTATGGTATTGTTAGTAATGCCATATATCTTCAGTTTTTTTAGTAAAAGATTACGATCGACAACATCAAAGGCTTTCATAAAGTCAACAGCAAGAACACCCGTGATTTTGTCATCGTTTATGTTAATAAGCCATTGGTCTACTAGGTTAGTTAGGGCCGTATGACATGAATGGTTAGCTCTAAAGCCCGATTGATTTGGATGAAACAGACCAAAAGAATTAAAGTGATTAAGAATATGTTTATTTATGTGGTGTTCCAACGGTTTAGACAGCACCGACAGAATAGAAATGGGCCTGTAATTAGAAGGATCTTCATAGTCACCCGATTTGTGGATAGGTATAATTTTGGCTACTTTAAATGCTTTAGGAAAACGATTTTTAGCAATACATAAATTGTAAACATAGGTCAAAGTTTCAGTTATTGCAGGAGCTGACAATTTCAATATTTTAGAATCAATTCCATCAACGCCTCGAGTATTGGTCTGTTTTAAGTGATTAAGATAATTGAAAACTTCATGTACACTCAAAAACGGAATGTTAGGGCAATCATTAACATGCTTGGATTCACAAAAATTCTGCAGAATATCTAAATTGTTTTCGGACGATCTATCTGACGTTATAATTGAATTTGCAATGTTACAAAAGTGTACATTCATGTCTTCGGTAGATAGGTCTTTTGGGGATGAGATGCTGGCATTTACATTTTTATTGGTTAATAGATTTATTGCTTTCCAAATGGATTTGCTATCTGATCTAGAAGAAATAAGATTTTTAAAGTAAGCTCTTTGTGCAGATCGTTTTAAAGAATTAACTAAGTTTCTTTGTTTTTAAAAATCATAGTCATTCCCTGACATCAAAAGCCTCTCTCTTTCATTAATGGCAGCGTCTATGTCCTTTGATATCCAAGGTTTCTTTTAGGGTTATTTCTGATACGTACTGTTTTAAAAGGAGCGTGTTTGTCATAAATATTAAGGAAACTATGGTACCAGATTTCAAAAGCTTCATCTGGATCATTGAACTGATAAACAGAAAGTAACCAAGGAGAATTTGCTAGTTCAAGAAGAAAAGAGTCTATGTCAAAATGAGTAAAGGATCTGCGAGTTATTAGCCTATGAGAATTCCTAGGAATTTTAACACCGCGCTTTGACCATGTAAAGCAGACAGGAAAGTGATCACTACAGCCATACGAGGGTGAGCATGTTTCTATTATGGTGTTGACTGAAGTGGTGTAAATGTGATCGATAAGTGTTTTCCATGTAGCAGTGATTCTTGTGGGTTTGTCAATTAGTTGAGAGAGATTAAAGGATTCATAAGTTTGTAACCAAGACTTGTGTGGTTTTAGCAAATCTATATTAAAATCACCCAAAAGAAGTGTTTCATGAGAAAAAGACGACGCTTCTTCCATCATTAACGTAAATCTGTCTATCCAATCAGAGCCTTCAGCAGGATTTCTATAGATAAAGCTAATAAAAATCGGTTTAGAATGTTTTAATTGTAATTCAATCCATATGGATTCGATGTTATGATTATGGAGGGGTGAAACTTCCTTAAAACGCAAACTCTGATGAACATAGACAATTAGACCAGTTTCTCTGTGTTTAGATGGATCTTTACGAATTAAATGATAGCCAGGTAAAGACAATTCATTGTCAGAAATTTGTTCAGATAATCTTGTTTCCGCAAATCCAAATATATGAAATTGTTTACCGGAATTGAATAAAATATCTGATACATCACTAAACTTATCTAAGGCCATCTGCAGACGGCCAGTTATCACACGTGATAAGCATAACAAGTCGTGAAAATAAGGCACGCACAAATACACAACACAGAGAATATTGTATAATATGAGATACTAAATGTAGTAGACAAGTAGATACAAAGATTGTCAATAGAGATATGTGAAATTACACAGTCACAAAATGTATGTACAGAGACAAATGAGAACAATCCTCAATCAAATTCGTCAATCTAATTTCCGAATGACATAAAAACAATGATCACCAAGTTAATAATCAGAGGACCAGGTGTATTAATATTGGTCCGGCATAACCTGTGGCACAGCACAGAGTTTGCATTCACACACACACACACACACACACACACACACACACACACACACACACACACACACACACACACACACACACACACACACAAAACACACGTCGCGCAAGAGGTGTTTCACACACACACACGCACACACACTTGTTAAACGCGCGCACAGCACGCACACGCACGCACACGCGCACGCACACATGTGCGCATAAAGACGTGCACGCCTGAGCACATATATAATATAGCTAGGGTGTACATGAGCATATGTTCATTTATCTAATTCATGCTTTTATGAACGTAATTCATGCTTTAGCTTATAATATGAACACAGACATATAACTTTTCATTAAGTCATAGTAGTAAGGAATACACCAAACCACTATATTACACCATAGTAATCACACCACAAACATACAATATAGACCTGCTGGCTAATCGCCATGTACACAGATACTTATGCACATATTTGTAAAGGAAAAGTCGTGTTGTTAAAATGAAGCAAAAAGTACCATAGTTAAACAAGATTATCTTTAATGGGAAGCAGGCGCACGCACCTAACAAACACGCGCACACACGCATGCGAGCGCGCACACGCGAATATAGTATTGCTTTCATATGGAAGTAGGTGTGGGTTAGTTTACAGAACGGAACGGGCTTGGTGTGCTTGTAGGATCTGTTGGTTTGCCAGGATTTGTGATGCCACCTGTAGAAGCCTACAGGTGTGTATGGGTGAAACTGGCCTTGTCTGGGATGGGCATTCACCAGCGTGGAGGAATGCCTATCCTGATTTGGGGCCTGCATCGGGGTTACATCTGGCTTGGGGCCATCTACAGAGTTATACACATTGTGATGTAAAGGCTGGCCCTGAGGGAAACGTGGGGTGTAGTTAGGGGGCACGAGGGATTGGACCTGTCTGGGATATGACTCTGGAAGGAGAGTAGGGAACTGGTTACGTGACATGAAGGAAGGGGGGCGCTGCTCACCAGATAGCCTGCCAACATTGTAGCAGTCATAGCTGTTGTATGCAGCAGGTGGAGGGGGGCGGGATGAGAGTTCGGAGTACCCAGGGGGATAAATCAATGACTGGTTGGGCTGGGAGTACTGATACTCCTTTCTAGAAAAAAACCTGGTTCTCTCTTGACCTTCTACCGTTAGAATACTGATGTTCATGTATAGAATTCCCCTGATTTTCTCTTGACCTACTATTAGTCTGCTTACGCCACAGACTTTTGATGTTTTCCGCGAGTTTGGCCGTTCCCCTGGGGTTTGGGTGTCTGATGTCCCTGTACAGGCTCTGATCAGCAGCAAAGGTGGGGAAATGGTCA
>CM065710.1:21393263-21395763 GCA_017654935.2 Phymorhynchus buccinoides
GAATCTCTTTCATTCTCAATTTAAAATTATTATCATTCTACGTTCTTTAACCTTTCATTCTCTCTTAATAACCATTCTTCAAGCGCCTGTTGCGCAAACTCAGGTACAAATAGAAGAGATTAAAATTCAGGTGAGTTTTGAAGGAGGAAGGTGGCAGAGTGGTTAAAGCGCTCGTCTGCCTGGCTGCACTGTGCCCCTTTCTCCCCAGTCTGGCCCCACGGGACTGAGCACCTGGCCATCCACAAGCTGCTGATGGTCATTGCTAGGTTTACCTTGCCTTCCCCCTTTCATCGTCCCTTCATTGGTCGATGTCATGCCTCAGATGTGCTACAAAATTATGGAAAAACTGCATAGATGTAAACCACACAAACATAAATGAAATGGGGAAAAGGGAAAATGACCAGCCTGAGACTTTCTGTACAGTGATCTGCTCCATCTGAAAAACAAAAAACAGGTGAAGACGTCAAGATCAGAAAATGAACAAGAAAAAACCTTGCGTGTGTGTGTGTGTGTGTGTGCTTGCGTTTGTGTGTGTGTATGTGTGCACTTGTGCGTGCGTGTGCGAGTCTGTGTGTGCGCGTGTTGTTGTTCTTCAGTTTAACGTCCTTCCACTAAAAGTGATTCAGACAAAAATGTGCGCGTGTGTCTGTGCGTGTGTGCACGCGCATGCGTGCGGGATTATGCATGTATGTACTCGTGTGTGTGTGTGTGTGTGTGTGCGTGTGCGTGTGTGCGTGCGTGTGCGTGTGCGTTTGTTTGTATGTACTCGTTTGCCTGCCAGTGTGTGTGAACGTATGCCTGTGTGCGCGCGTGTGTACATACGTGTGCGTGCGTGAGGGACAGAAACAGAGAGAAAGGAATAGGGCATTTGTAGGGCCTACACTGCACAGTAGAGAGAAATCAAGAATGAATTTACCCCCCCCCCACACACACACACACACACTCATGCGCGTGTGCACACTCGCACACCACGCGTATATGTGATAAGACATTCAAAATAAAATACAGAAAAAAAGAATGATTTATATTCGTCAAATCGAAGATAATCTAGGGAGGTTTCCTTTTCCATTGACTCAGCTCATCCTTCTTCTCTCTATCGCTTATCTAGTTCCTAATGCACGTGCAGTCTCTCTCTCTCTCTCTCTCTCTCTCTCTCTCTCTCTCTCTCTCTCTCTCTCTCTCTCTCTCTCTCAGTGTACGCGCATGAGGTGTGGGTATGAGTGAGTGTGCATGTCTGTGTGCATGTGAGTGATTAAGTGTGTGTGAGAAGGGGGTGGGGTTAGCTGCCTGCTCAATCTTGCGTCTAAATATTATGACACACACACACACACACACACACACACACACACACACACACACACACACACACACACACAGACAGACAGACAGACAGAGAGTCTAATATCACGAGAAGTGGATAGACGTTAAATGAAAGACATAGAGACAGAGACAGACAGACGAAGGCGGTAGGAGAGACGGAGAGACCCACAGACACATAAATAAGAAAGAAGGAGACAGACAGACAGACAAATAATGGATGGACAAAACAGGAAAGAAAGAAAGAAAGGGAGAGAGGGCGACATATCAGGTCATAATGTCTCCGGTGTGTGATATTAATTGAAGACTGGAGACGCCGTTTTTGATGAAGTTTTTGTCTTTTTAAAATGATTGTCAAAACATACTTTTTTCATTCATCTACATGTATTCATTTATTCCTTTGTATATTTATTTCCAGTCAAAGAAAACAAATAATTAATTCATTCACTATTTGTTCGTTTATTTGTTTATTTCTTTTATTTATTGATTCACTTGATAATAGCCATTATCATTCACTTGTTTATGCGACAATAGAGCCCTTTCGTCTCGACTGATAGTCGCCTATGGCACGTGGATTGCTGGGGAAAAACCTGCTGATAATTAAGTTGAGGCTAATAAAACATATAACATTAATTATGTGAATATTTCAGTGATCAGTTTTGTTTCTCTATTTTGACAGTTCTGTTTTGACTTTTAATATTTTTGGGTAATTACTCCCTCTCTGTGTGTGCTTCTCTGTCTCTATCTATCTCTGTCTCTCTCTCTCTCATTTGCTGTCTCTCTGTCTCTGTCTCTGTCTCTGTCTCTCTCTCTCTCTCTCTCTCTCTCTCTCTCTCTCTCTCTCTCTCTCTCTCTCTCTCTCTCTCTCTCTCTTAATTATAATAATGTGAATTATATAGCGCTCTTTCACAAATGAGCTCAGTGCGCTTTACACCGAGAACAAGAAAATTAAAGGCAAACAAATATAAATAACTAGAAAGTAAAATGCACACGATGCTTGCACGCAACCCTCTCTTTCTTCCTCACACACACACACACACACACACACGCACACGCACACGCACACGCACACATACACGCGCGCGCGCACGCAAGATTCAATAATTTATTATCCTTTCACCCCTACTGGGGCATGGAGGATTTAATTAAATTTCAACTTTAAACAAACATAAGATTCAAACTT
>CM065710.1:21400763-21408263 GCA_017654935.2 Phymorhynchus buccinoides
AAAAAACAATGGAATCCGAAAGGATTTACAAGACTTTTGTCTTTCTATAAGGTTCGCCCCATGCCGGGTTACTAATTATCTTCAGTGTCCGTAGGAAAGTTCAAATGATTGGCGCAGTCCGGGGGACTTAGCTGTTTCAAGTTCCTCCGTGGTGATCGGCGAGTGCTGGGTTGGCTGGGCTTGCTCGTCAGATGAGAGTAGCTCCCAGTCGTTCCGGTTATGGCTTCGCGGGATGGCACGGTTCAGGCGTGGTCTCCTCGCGGATTCTGGGTGCGGGTCATCTTGGCGACGGACCCGTCTTGGTGCTTGGTGGAGTCCGGGATGATCGTCCGGCCCACGATGCCCTGTAGGTGGGCTATTCTGGCTGGGAGAGGTGTTGCTCTAGTCAGTTTCAGCGTCTTGTGTGAAAAACTTTTTCTCACTACGCCAATTATAGCCTTCACTTTCAAACAATGAAAGCCTGTCATTGGTTTATAGCAATTGACACGTCACAAGATGATGCTATAATTTTATGCATACTAGTACCGAACAATCACGCGCCAGTTACATCCTTATCACGTGCCGACATTCAAATCCTTCTCGTGCTCGGAAAGGACGGGTTGTCTTACAAAGGGAGCCGACTGTTGATATCACTATCTCGTGATGAGGAGGGTAGATAAGAGAGGGGGGGGGGGTGAAGGGAGATAACCTCTGTAGGGGTTACATGCCGACAGGGGAGACAAATCGAACTTCAAACAGACAACGCCCTTACTCGGCGTTCTCTTTGGTGGTGGATGGCAATTAACGTGGCGGCCAAGTAAAGAAATGAAAAGGAGAGGGAAAAGGAGAGAGGGTGAAGGGGGGGGGGGGGGGGAGAGAGAAGAAATGGAGAAAGTGGGTCGCGCGGGGTGGTCACTTACGTCACAGAAGAAGCATACATCAATAACAAACAAATGTCTGAAGGTATACATCAATAACAAAACAAATGTCTGAAGGCATACATCAATAACAAAACAAATGTCTGAAGGTATACATCAATAACATAACAAATGTCTGAAGGCATACATCAATAACATAACAAATGTCTGAAGGTATACATCAATAACATAACAAATGTCTGAAGGTATACATCAATAACATAACAAATGTCTGAAGGCATACATCAATAACATAACAAATGTCTGAAGGCATACATCAATAACATAACAAATGTCTGAAGGTATACATCAATAACAAAACAAATGTCTGAAGGTATACATCAATAACAAAACAAATGTCTGAAGGTATACATCAATAACATAACAAATGTCTGAAGGCATACATCAATAACAAACAAATGTCTGAAGGTGTACATCAATAACATAACAAATGTCTGAAGGCATACATCAATAACATAACAAATGTCTGAAGGCATACATCAATAACATAACAAATGTCTGAAGGCATACATCAATAACATAACAAATGTCTGAAGGCATACATCAATAACATAAAAAAATGTCTGAAGGCATACATCAATAACAAACAAATGTCTGAAGGTGTACATCAATAACAAAACAAATGTCTGAAGGCATACATCAATAACATAACAAATCTTTGACATAACAAATCTTTGAAGGTATACATCGATAACATAACAATTCTTTGAAGCATACACCAATGACATAACAAATGTCTGAAGGTATACATCAATAACATAACAAATGTCTGAAGGTATACATTAATAACATAACAAATGTCTGAAGGCATACATCAATAACATAGCAAATATTTGAAGGTATGCATCACAACAAACAAATTCTGAAGGTTTCCATCAATAACATAACAAATGTCTGAAGGTATACATCAATAAAATAACAATTCCCTGTCACTGAATGACAACAGACCCACAAACGTGATCGAATATCAAGCTACTACTTTCATCTAGATTTGTTTTCCCCTGTGGGACCCCTGTGCGTTAAGAGTCTTCTTCTGTTCTTACCTTTCTTTCCTGTTCGTTCAACCCCAGACTATTCAAGCTACTACTTTCATCTAGATTTGTTTTCCCCTGTGGGACCCCTGTGCGTTAAGAGTCTTCTTCTGTTCTTACCTTTCTTTCCTGTTCGTTCAACCCCAGACTATTCAAGCTACTACTTTCATCTAGATTTGTTTTCCCCTGTGGGACCCCTGTGCGTTAAGAGTCTTCTTCTGTTCTTACCTTTCTTTCCTGTTCGTTCAACCCCAGACTATTCAAGCTACTACTTTCATCTAGATTTGTTTTCCCCTGTGGGACCCCTGTGCGTTAAGAGTCTTCTTCTGTTCTTACCTTTCTTTCCTGTTCGTTCAACCCCAGACTATTCAAGCTACTACTTTCATCTAGATTTGTTTTCCCCTGTGGGACCCCTGTGCGTTAAGTGTCTTCTTCTGTTCTTACCTTTCTTTCCTGTTCGTTCAACCCCAGACTATTCAAGCTACTACTTTCATCTAGATTTGTTTTCCCCTGTGGGACCCCTGTGCGTTAAGTGTCTTCTTCTGTTCTTACCTTTCTTTCCTGTTCGTTCAACCCCAGACTATTGTTTTCTACTTTCTACCACATTTCAATATTTTGGGCATTACATTTCATTTGACTTTTAAAAGAATTCCAGCCACATTTTCTTGAATTCTACTTTTTTTTGTTTTACCATTTCCTTGCTTTTCCCCCTCTCCTCTCCTTCCCTTTACCCTTTCTCCTTTTTCTCCAGTTAATTTCTTAGAGAGAAAAAATCCAGCTTATTTTCCCCCTTGCTTTACAACTTTTGTCTGTTTTTACTTCTTTTACTTTAATTCACTCTCATATATTACCCTGTACTTATTTTTCACCTTTTTCTGCTTTTCTGACCACCCCCACCACCACCATTTACCACCACCCGTTCTTGTTACATTTTGTGCGTGTTTTTTTCTTTCAAATTATTATCCTATGTCTGTGTAATATTCCCATATTATGCAAGAAAAAGCTCCAACTCTTTTTTTTAAAGTGCTTCAAAATTCAATACCGACGATTCATCATTATAGTCATACAGCCGCCTCAAACCCGCCCAAATCCTTTAGCCAGTCCAGCTTTTTCCCTTCACGGTGACGCCACGGGCTGTGAGCAGGGAGGGCCACAGTGGCGTCTGTCGCGTCACGCGACTGGAGGGAAAAAGCTGGACCCGGAATAGGATTAGTGACTTCTGTCAAACCAGCGTGGCATAATAGCCTGGCCCAGCCCTGCACAGCGTTGTTGCCTTCAGGAGGAATAGAGCGAGGAACGAGGTGGGAGAGCCACATCAACGGTACTCCCAGTTCGAAACACACAGAGATGCTGCCTTCAGGAGGAATAGAGCGAGGAACGAGGTGGGAGAGCCACATCAACGGTACTCCCAGTTCGAAACACACAGAGATGCTGCCTTCAGGAGGAATAGAGCGAGGAACGAGGTGGGAGAGCCACATCAACGGTACTCCCAGTTCGAAACACACAGAGATGCTGCCTTCAGGAGGAATAGAGCGAGGAACGAGGTGGGAGAGCCACATCAACGGTACTCCCAGTTCGAAACACACAGAGATGCTGCCTTCAGGAGGAATAGAGCGAGGAACGAGGTGGGAGAGCCACATCAACGGTACTCCCAGTTCGAAACACACAGAGATGCTGCCTTCAGGAGGAATAGAGCGAGGAACGAGGTGGGAGAGCCACATCAACGGTACTCCCAGTTCGAAACACACAGAGATGCTGCCTTCAGGAGGAATAGAGCGAGGAACGAGGTGGGAGAGCCACATCAACAGTACTCCCAGTTCGAAACACACAGAGATGCTGCCTTCAGGAGGAATAGAGCGAGGAACGAGGTGGGAGAGCCACATCAACGGTACTCCCAGTTCGAAACACACAGAGATGCTGCCTTCAGGAGGAATAGAGCGAGGAACGAGGTGGGAGAGCCACATCAACGGTACTCCCAGTTCGAAACACACAGAGATGCTGCCTTCAGGAGGAATAGAGCGAGGAACGAGGTGGGAGAGCCACATCAACGGTACTCCCAGTTCGAAACACACAGAGATGCTGCCTTCAGGAGGAATAGAGCGAGGAACGAGGTGGGAGAGCCACATCAACGGTACTCCCAGTTCGAAACACACAGAGATGCTGCCTTCAGGAGGAATAGAGCGAGGAACGAGGTGGGAGAGCCACATCAACAGTACTCCCAGTTCGAAACACACAGAGATGCTGCCTTCAGGAGGAATAGAGCGAGGAACGAGGTGGGAGAGCCACATCAACGGTACTCCCAGTTCGAAACACACAGAGATGCTGCCTTCAGGAGGAATAGAGCGAGGAACGAGGTGGGAGAGCCACTCCCAGTTCGAAACACACAGAGATGCATCAACGGTACTCCCAGTTCGAAACACACAGAGATGCTGCCTTCAGGAGGAATAGAGCGAGGAACGAGGTGGGAGAGCCACATCAACGGTACTCCCAGTTCGAAACACACAGAGATGCTGCCTTCAGGAGGAATAGAGCGAGGAACGAGGTGGGAGAGCCACATCAACGGTACTCCCAGTTCGAAACACACAGAGATGCTGCCTTCAGGAGGAATAGAGCGAGGAACGAGGTGGGAGAGCCACATCAACGGTACACCCAGTACAGGGATATAAAAGGAGGGAGTCGAGCAAAAACGGCAGTTTTCGCCACACGCTGCGAGCAAACCCTTCTTTTCTTCTCTTGCTGGTAGAGGCGTGTGTCTAAAAATAGCCACCTGATTCCTGGAATCGGGTGCTGCGGCTTTAAGGCAGAAAGGCATTTGTTCACATAAAAAACGCTAAAAAGACTGGGAATACGTTTATATTGATTGCTTGACATTTCATGAAACTGACATAGCGGGCATTATCGTAAAAGCATAGGCACCATTTCTGCCAAGGTTTATTTTATTTGGTCCCATACTTTAGCCACTATGACATAACACACATTCTGCTCACACAGAGAGAGAGAGAGAGAGAGAGAGAGAGAGAGAGAGAGAGAGAGAGAGAGAGAGAGCAGAGAGAGAGAGAGAGAGAGAGAGAGAGAGAGAGAGAGAGAGAGAGAGAGAGAGAGAGAGAGAGAGAGAGAGAGAGAGATGAGAGAGAGAGAGAGAGAGAGAGAGAGAGAGAGAGGAAGAGAGAGCGACCTAAGTGCGATATGAGAGAGAGAGAGAGAGAGAGAGAGAGAGAGAGAGAGAGAGAGAGAGAGAGAGAGAGAGAGGCAGACAAAGATAGACAGCGACATAGAAACGCACATGCTCTCCTTCCCATTCTAATGCACTCCCGTTCTTAGAGAAGTGGGAGCACAAAACGGGCACCAAACTGTGCTGTTCTTACCAAGAGTCGTTGTCACTAAAGGGCCTTCTCACTCTGTGCCAATGGTTGAGAGAGACAGTAGACCATAGTAGGCCGCGAGCTTTTCCCACCACTGATGCAAATTGTATGTATTAGCCAGTCTGTGGCTTCGGACAGTCTGCCGTCCATCAGCTGCCATGCTGGAGGGATGGAACAGAGTTCGTTTATAGTGGAGATGCCTTGCTTAGGGTAATCCCCCCTCTCTTTCGGCCAAAAGTATTAATTTTGAGGATAGCTGGCATTGAGCATATGGTCCCCAAAGGCCAACCAATCCCTGTGACTGTAGCATTAAAAGCCATTGGAAATGCCCCCTACTTTAAGAGGCTTAGGTCGTGTACACATTAGACGCGTAACTTCAATACGCAAACCCAGAAGTAAGTGAAAGAAAGAAGGGTAAACATTTACGGATTAGGGGACATTCGGACATGTGCGCAAATCTTTTCCCTTCTTTTTTTTACTTATTTGCAGATTGTGCACGGGTTTCCGCACGGAATCTCCGCATATGTGTGTACACGGCCTTAGTCTGTACAATAAATGAGTTTCTACAGTAATGGAACAACATGGTACATCTTAGTCTTTTGTGGAACAGAAAGTCATAGGACTTTCAAACTAAGGGGCATTCTTAAACAAGGGACCTTCCCCAAATCCCTTTAGTTGAGAGATTGGTCATGTACCCTGGACAAAGCATCTCCACTGTAAATAAATTCCAGCCCAACCATCTACAGACTAGCAGATGTATCCTGTGCTATCCTGCAGTCATGGTCGAAAACGACAGACTAGCATGCATAGTCAGTTATCTACTGCTCACAAAAAGTAGGGGCTATTGTGTTTTGTAAGATCACAATGGGTTCAATAACGAAATTATAAGTTCTATTCAATTTGAAGACAAAAGTATGTTATTCCTTGAACATAAAATATAAACACTAAAATTAATTTTGAAATGTCACGTGATTGTCAGAGAGAAGGACATCAATGGGTGCAATGTCCAAAAGTCACAAAATAGTCATAAAACAGTTGAAAACGTGTTGGGCCACTGTTTCCTGCAAGGCATAGCAGGGCATTTGATTCAAAATGGTCAGGGGACCTTGTACACCATGAGATGGTCTGGGTTTCGTGGTGATCTTCTACAAAATGTGCTCAGTGGAGACGCGAATCGTCATTTTGGAGGTTAAAATCTGCCCAAAGCTGGCGTTTTTCAATTTCACCTTGCACCATTGTAACGGTCATAAGAGGATCTATGGACGCCGGGAAAACCCCATTAATCCTCCAGAAAATCTTCAGGAGACTGTTCCAGAGCATGAGAAAGCATTGCCTTGAATGCCTGGTAGCAAACAGTAGCCCAACAATCTGTCGACTGTGTAAAGGTGTTTTGTGATTTTGAATAACGCATCCACTGATGTTTATCACCTACGGCAGTCACGTGACATTTTAACATTGATTTTTTGTCTTCGATGTTACAGTCAAGAAAGGCTGAACTATCATTTTTACATGAAATTAAACTTATTGAGCCCATGGTGATATTGCAAAACCAATATCCCCTAGTTTTTGTGAGCAGAATAGTTGGCTGGCTGGTTGGTTGGTAGCATTTACATCAATTTAGATGAGAAAATAAAAAGAGGCTGTTTTATTTTTTATTCTAAGCATGTCCTTGATTATCCACTGTCAAATGTGGCTAGTTGGCAGCTTCGTTGTTGTTGTTCTATTTGGTAACTAATGCACCTGATAATGACAGCACAGACGCCACGCTACAATCAGATAGCAGTAAGCAGAAGAAAAAGGCGGCCCTCCTGCCTCCAGACCCAGTCTGTGGCAGCGCCTGGCTCCGCCACTAACCAGATCTGTCTCCTCGTGTTCACAATTAACTTTTCTTGGGGGACCCTCTCCTTCATCCCCCTCGCCCCCCCCCCCCCTCCCACTTCAACCACCCCTCTCCCTTATTTCTCCCCATCAGTTCCCCACTAGGCTTACCATCTTCTAGGCCTAAATTACACAGACACACACAGACATAGATACACACAGAGACGCGCGCACGTGTACATACGCATGCACACGCACACACACGCACGCACGCACGCACGCACCAACACACACTAGCGCGCACGCACACACACACACACACACACACACACACACACTAGCGCCCACCCCCCCCCCCCCTCACTCTCTCTC
>CM065710.1:21418263-21450763 GCA_017654935.2 Phymorhynchus buccinoides
TCGGATTTCTTTGAATGTCTGCCAGTGCCACGCGAGCAGATCGTTGTTCTGATTATTATTATTATTATTTTATTTTTAGCAGATCTTGTTGTTAATTCTTGGACTTTCTTTCCTTTCTTTTACTTTCTTTTATTGTCTTTCTTTTTGTCTATATTTTTGTTATTTGATTCTTTCAAATTGTTTTCTTTATTTATTTCTGTCTGCCTGTCTTTCTCCTTTCTTTCTTTCTTTTCGCTCTTTTCTTTTTCTTTTCAGTTTCGGAGCGAAACTGAGGAACTATTGTTTTTGTCTGTATCCATCCGTCTGTCCGTTTGTTCGCGTGTACGTGCGTCCTTTCGTCTGCCCGTGTTTACATTGCGTTTTCTTATAAGCCGTCAAGTTTATTTTAAATCAACGCTAGTATGCAAGTTCCTGAGGATATTGCCTATGGACTGACTGTTGTGGTTTTATTTCCACAACTGTACTAAGATATCATTACTTTGGATACCTCCGTCCATGCGTCCATACGTGCGTGTATGCGAGTTAGAGGGTTCGTGAGCCGCTGGACAGAATCGCTTGTGGTGCATCACTCCTTACAAATGCCGTATTGTTCTGACTATAAGGCACACACCCGAAATTTGACACCAAATTCAGATTTTGTAACTATATTTTCTTGCTATATTATTAGTCATATTATAAGACGAAGGGGTCTCAATCTGGGGGAAATATAAGAGACTTCAAAAAGTATCGCCTTATAGTCCGAAAACATACGGTAATCTCGTATAAAGACTATAGCCATGCTGACCTTCACCTTGAAGTTTGACCTTGAAAACGCAAATTTCTTCTTGTGACCACATCTTTCATATTGTAGTAAGAAATACCATGTCCAAATTGGCTATGTATGTGCATTGGCTAATGGTGATTTGCAATATTGAGTACCGATCAAGGTTAAGGTCAAGACCTATGTGCTGTAGGCTACAATGAGGGAAGTGTCATGTTATGAATTGTACTTTATTTTGTATGTTTTCAGGTTGTGTACGTTCTTAAGATTCATTGATTTGTGTTTTGCTATACGTGGTCGAACTTTACGCTGTGACAGTCCTGTGATAACCGTAGATGTTGACGGGACTATAATAGACTAACTAACTAAGATCTTGAACATGTAACATCATTGTCTTAGCCATATCGTTCACATTTTTTGCAGTTACAATCCCAAACTTTGGTGTGTTGGTACATTGGGTCAAGGTCATTTGTGGTGCAAAGCACATATATGTGTGACCTTGACTTTGCCCAGATAAGCAAGCGAGGGCACTTTGCACCCGCTGGTGTACAGCCTTGTCACTTCTTTCATTTGGTCTTTTCTCTTGTTTTTCTTTCTGTTCGTATAAAAAAAAAGTTATTTCTTTGTTTCTATCTTTTTTGTGTGTTCTTTTTCTTTTTTCTTCCTCCCTTCCTCCCTTCCTTCCTTTTTTATTTCTTTTTCCTTCGTTCAATCTATCCTTAATTTTAGATTATCAATGCCTCCTTTTTTTTTATGGGACGAAACATTTTAAGTATTCCTAAACGGGGTTTTTTCCTCAATGGTAATTTTGTTCTTTCACATTTTTCAGGGTTTTTTTTCTTTCTATTTTTCAAATTATATTTTAGAATTTTTCTTTGTCTCTATCTCGTCCTTTCTTATAAGCCTCGGGTAAATACCCCCCCCCCCCCCCCTCTCTCTCCCCTTGGGTTGTAAGTAGCCTTCTCCCTGGAGACCGGCGAGCCTCTGTGTAGCACTACCAGAATAATGCACACACATCTGAGTACGTATTGTAGCCACCTCCACGTGCCAAGGTTATGAGGTGGGGTCGGGAGGGTGATGGGAAGGTGGAATAGAAGGTAGGAGGGAGATGGGGGGGGGGAATATGGTGTTGTTTTTCCTTCCGGTTTCGTCCCTTTTACCTTTTTACCACTTAGGGGGGAGGGGAGAGGCAGAATATTTGTCTTCACAATTCCTTATATTAGTAAATGTAGAATAACAATTTAATTCCCCTTTTATCCATTTTATAAATGATTCTTAAACGATGAAGCAGCACTTTAGACTTATGTTATCCTTTTAAATAGGTACGAAATGGTAACAGACTTATGTTATCCTTTCAAATAGGTACGAAATGGTAAAAGACTTATGTTATCCTTTTAAATAGGTACGAAATGGTAAAAGACTTATGTTATCCTTTTAAATAGGTACGAAATGGTAAAAGACTTATGTTATCCTTTCAAATAGGTACGAAATGGTAACAGACTTATGTTATCCTTTTAAATAGGTACGAAATGGTAAAAGACTTATGTTATCCTTTCAAATAGGTACGAAATGGTAAAAGACTTATGTTATCCTTTTAAATAGGTACGAAATGGTAAAAGACTTATGTTATCCTTTTAAATAGGTACGAAATGGTAAAAGACTTATGTTATCCTTTTAAATAGGTACGAAATGGTAAAAGACTTATGTTATCCTTTTAAATAGGTACAAATAGGTACGAAATGGTAAAAGACTTATGTTATCCTTTTAAATAGGTACGAAATGGTAAAAGACTTGTTATCCTTTTAAATAGGTACGAAATGGTAAAAGACTTATGTTATCCTTTTAAATAGGTACGAAATGGTAAAAGATTTATGTTATCCTTTTAAATAGGTACGAAATGGTAAAAGACTTATGTTATCCTTTTAAATAGGTACGAAATGGTAAAAGACTTATGTTATCCTTTTAAATAGGTACGAAATGGTAAAAGACTTATGTTATCCTTTTAAATAGGTACGAAATGGTAACAGACTTATGTTATCCTTTCAAATAGGTACGAAATGGTAACAGACTTATGTTATCCTTTTAAATAGGTACGAAATGGTAAAGAGGGGAAGAGATGAAACGAAACGGGATGAAAAGGGGAAAGGACGAAAGGGGACGCAATACGTGGTTTTTTTTTACAGCTACATATTTTGTTATCAACCCTTAACACCTCACTTTTTGTCTTGTCATGTATAATTCACACCTTTAACGACAGCCAACCAGCCAGCCAGCCGGGCTGCTGCTCCCTGTTCCCCAGACAGGCGCGTGCTGTTGTGGTCACGTGACCCGAACGTCATTTCCTCACCAGCTCGCGCTTCTTTGCTTCTACTGTAGCTATGGCTTCCCTTGACTGCCTGACGCCATCTTGGCTTTTATTTGGTGCGGCCCTGTCTTGTATTGCATTCTCTTGGGACCGATTGGTTTTCGAATTAATGGAGGGGGGGGGGTGTGTAAGAGGGTGGTGGTGAATGGGAGGGTAGGGAAAGGGGGTGAGTGGAGAGAGAGAGAGAGAGAGAGAGAGAGAGAGAGAGAGAGAGAGAGAGAGAGAGAGAGAGAGAGAGAGAGAGAGAGAGAGAGAGAGAGAAATAGCTGTAGTACTAGGGTTGGAGCGTGTAGGGTAAGAAATGCATGTTGTGTTTGAGTGTGGGTTTCTATTCACTTTATGATATTGGGAAGATAGGACACCCCTTTATTCACCCTTAAAACCTACTACGTCATATCCAAACAAATAACATGCATAATACAATATTAAAAAAAGCAAAATGAAATAGATAACATAATTAGTGGACCTCTACACATTCTACCACCCTCTGCAATAAAATAGATCTAATCTCCGTCTTGCCATCAGCCATCCATAATTATCAAACACCCATGCTCTCTCTCTCTCTCTCTCTCTCTCTCTCTCTCTCTCTCTCTCTCTCTCTCTCTCTCTCTCTCTCTCTCTCTCTCTCTCTCTCTCTCTCTCTCTCTCTCTGTGTCTTCTTAGAAACTGGAAGTACGCTTTTATGTTTTACGATCTTGTTCTTTCTTTCTTTCTTTCAAGTCTTTCTTTGTTTCTGTCTTTTTTGTGGTCTCTCTCAGGAGATGGACTAATTTCAATAATTAGTTCTGCAAATGACTGTCGAAGAAGACTAGACTCACGCATCTTCGGAATTCCAGAACTTTCTTAGGTAGGGAGGAGGGAGGGGTGGGGTGGGAAGGTAGGGTGGAGGCATGGAGGTGGGGTCAAGAACTTATAGTTATATATATCTATAGTCCTTGGTGGGGTAAAGGTGTGGGTAACTTGAGGAGGGAACATGTGTGTGTGTGTGTGTGTGTGTGTGCGTGCGTGTGCGCGTGTGCGTGTGCGTGCGTGCGTGCGTGTGTGTGTGTGTGTGTGTGTGTGTGTGTGTGTGTGTGTGTGTGTGCGTGCGTGCGTGCGTAGTGTGCGCGCGTAGAAAGAGTGAGAGAGAGAGAGAGAGAGAGAGAGAGAGAGAGAGAGAGAGAGAGAGAGAGAGAGAGAGAGAGAGAGAGAGAGAGAGAGAGAGAGAGAGAGAGAATTGAAATTGAAGAGAGAGAGAGAGAGATTCAGAGAGAGACAGAGATAGAGCGACAGACAGACAGAGACACAGAGAGAGAGAGAGAGAGAAAGAGAGAAATAACACTGAATGCCTATTCTTACAATCTGTTTTTGGATAAAAGAAAACAATTAAAATTTTACTAGAAACGTGAACAAGTAACACTCTCAATCACAAATTCTCTCTCTCTCTCTTTCTCACTCTCTCTCTCTCTCTCTCTCTCTCTCTCTCTCTCTCTCTCTCTCTCTCTCTCTCTCTCTCTCTCTCTCTCTCTCTCTCTCTCTCTCTCTCTCTCTCTCTCTCTCTCTCTCTTCTCTCTCTCTCTCTCTCTCTCTCTCTCTCTCTCTCTCTCTCTCTCTCTCTCTCTCTCTCTCTCTCTCTCTCTCTCTCTCTCTCTCTCTCTCTCTCTCTCTCTCTCTCTCTCTCTCTCTCTCTCTCACACACACAGCATACATAAGCTGCCCACAACAAGTTAGGGAACACTTTCAAAGTACACATGTTTTGGTAATTTGCTTGTAGCTTCAAAAAGCGTCACATCTGGAACTTAAAACCTACCAGTCACACGCACAAGCGACATGGCCTTACTGAGATCGCAAAGTATTTTCGCGATCGCCATTGGTTTATATGGTAATGTGAGTTTAAAAACGCCTCAAAATCCAGAAAACTGCAACAAATTTAGTGCATCAGCATTTTGTCCATAGAGTGATTCGCGCCAAATGGTGCTCATGCCACGTTACCAGGAAGCTGAAGGAATAGTAGAGGCTCTACGCGGATGGAAACTGGACTTGTTGGTCAAAAGCATGAAACTTTGCGTGAAGCTTCCTTGCCCCCCAGAGGGCAAATTTCCAGATGGACCCAAGATGAATGTACGTCATGCGTCACAAACGAAAGCACATTCGTCTTGGGTCCATCTGGAAATTTAATATTTTGTGTGTAAGGAAGCCTCACATCAAGTTTTATGCTTTTGACCTGTGATATCTTTTAATTTTAAGCACGTTATTTTCAGACTACTAACAATGTGAGAAATAGGACCACCTGGTCAGAGATGTGCACTCTTTCAGTACTTTCGAGCAGAAAAACCAGTTCTTATCACTTACTGTGTATCAACAGTCGATCCCACAATAACAAAGCAAATAATACTGTATAAAGTGGCTCTTTGTTGGCAGTGGAGCCTCAGGTTTGGGTCGAACCCATTATGAGATCGACCACATGCAGTGCGTTTTAAGCGCACGTCATGCGTCACAAACGAAAGTACTTTTGTTTTGGGTCGATCTGGACATTTGACCTCTGGGGGAAGGGGGGGGGGGGGGTAAGGAAGCTTCACAGCAAGGTTCATGCTTTTGACCAGTGTGTCCAGTTCCGGCGGATTGTTGAGCCTCCACTATACCAATTTCCCTTCTATTTCAAATCTCTTAATTATTATATCTTTCTAAATGCCTACCAATTCCCCTCCTATTTCAAATCTCGTAATTATCTATAATACCTATATACCTATTTGTACAGGCAAAGTTTCGTCTGTCTGACTGTCTGTCTGTCTGTCTGAAGCCAGCTAATGTTTGAGCATGTGGAAAACCAAAACCAAACGCCATCAAACCTACATAATTTTATTATTGATCCGCATCGCCCAGAGGATTAAGTAAGGCCCATTGGAACTGCTGTTCTGGAGAAGGGAGCTTGAACTGACACTCAAAGAAATTAATCCGGGGGTTCATAATTCACATGAATTACTGATTCACGGACCTGAGTGAGTGAGTGTGTGTGTGTGTGTGTGTGTGTGTGTGTGTGTGTGTGTGTGTGTGTGTGTGTGTGTGTGTGTGGTGTGTGTGTGTGTGTGTGTGTGTGTGTGTGTGTGTGTGTGTGTGTGTATTTTGAATCGGTGTTTAATGGTGCTTATGAATTGCTTTTCTTTTTTAAATGTTCATGCATGCGTGAGATTATGAGGGTGTGCGTGCGCGCGCGCCTGTGTGTGGGGTGGGTGAAGGTGGGTGGGTGTAGGTGTGTGCGTGCATGCGTGCTGGGTGTGTGCGTGTATGTCCTTGCATGCTTGAGCAAGTTTGTCTGTGTGTGTGTGTGTGTGTATATGCGCACGGTGTTTAAAATAGGCTTTTTGCATACTATGTCTCTGTCTTGTGTTGTTTTGTTGATTGTTTTATCGCTGCAAAAAGAATTTCCAGTAAAATGGACAATACAAATGTTGATTGATTGATTGATTGATTGATTGATCGATTTATTTATTTATTGATTGATTGATTGATTCCCTATTCACTGAAAATTGCGCGTGCCTGGCTTGTCTTTTTTGCAATCAAGGGAGCCACGTCATTGGCCAGTGTATAGAAGGGGACAGGGGTGAGGGTTGGGAGAAGGTAAGGGGATGGGGGGTGAGGGGTGGGAGTGAGCACAATGCAAAAGCGTAGAACAGAGAGAGAGAGAGAGAGAGAGAGAGGGAGAGACAGAGACAGAGAGAGAGACAGAGAGAGAGAGAGAGAGAGACAGAGAGACAGAGAGAGAGAGAGAGAGAGAGAGAGAGAGAGAACTGAGAGAGAGAGATAGATCAAGTGAATGAGAGAGAGACAAAGAAAGAGAGAGGGAGAGAGAGGGGAGAGAGAGAAGAAGAAGAAGAAGAAGAAGAAGAAGAAAAAGAAGAAGAAGAAGAAGAAGAAGAAGAAGAAGAAGAAGAAAAAGGAAACGGAAACAATAACAATAACAATAACAATTCCCCCCCTCTCTCCCCCTCCTCTCTCTCTCTCTCTCTCTTTCTCTCTCTCTCTCTCTCTCTCTCTCTCTCTCTCTCTCTCTCTCTCTCTCTCTCTCTCTCTCTCTCTCTGTCTGTCTGTGTAAACCAGCACAATCTTTTACTTTTATTTTATTCTTTTCACAAAAAGTATACACAGTTAGTGGTGTTTGTGGTTTCTTTGATCAAAAGATGTATATCCGTCTGTCTGAGTCTCTTTCTCTATTCTCAGTTACACATTTCAGTGCACTCCATTCCCACTTCAACGTTCTCCGGAAACCACGAGTCATCTTCACGTGACCACGCACGTCACCACTCACCTTTACGGATGAGTCATCCAAATTATTTCTCAATAGAACCTACTCCCCTGGGGACATCCCGTTTCGTCCTGTTCCATTTTGCCCTGCTTCTCTCTAAGATTCAATACAGTTCAATGGTCAACCTATGGCGATATTTTTCACGCCAGAGGGCAGCCAATGCACTAGGGGCTTATCACGCGATTTTCTTACTTGGGCGTAGTGAGAGAGAGAGTGATGGTAGGACCACTCACTGTCTCTCTCTCTCTTTCTTTATCCCCAACTAATAATATAGAGAGGATTAGCCCCACACGAGCGTCATGCCCTCTGGCGTGAGAAAAATCGCACTAAGTCTCTCATTGAGGTTACCAACATTAACCTTTATTAATAAAAAGTATTGTTTCAAATAAAATTCACAAAATAAATATATATGACTCTGTGCTCATAAAAAATGGTGTCTTACTAAAAATACTAAAATAGAAAATGTTTAACAAAAAAATAGAATAGACTTAACTTGTTGAAGACATGTGCTCACATCTTTTTGCACCCTGTCCAAGCCACACCAGAAGGATAGTGGGGAGGGGGGAGGAGTTAATCTTGTCTAGCACAGATAAAATGCCACTCACAACATCTGCTGCCTGCTGCCTGCGTGGGGCGGTGTTGCTGATGTTGAAGTCGTAGCCCAAGTAGGTGTAGGCCTGCTCTCGGTCGTACATGGGCAGAGGCTGATCCTGGATGGTATCCTGGAGGTGTTGCCAGTGCGGTCATTCCTGCACCAGCACCAGCGGTTGCCAGACCTCTTGGCGTGCAGGATGGCACACTTTCGGTGTTTGACCTCCATCCCTGATGTGGCCATGAACTGGTCTGTCTTTCTCACTGCCTCACTGATGGCAGCCTCAGTTGTGCCTGACGCACACACATCGTCCACGTAGCCCTGCACTGGGTTCGGGTTGGACGTCGGGGGGTAGGGCTGTTCGATCCAGCGGAGCCACTTGTCAATGCCTCGTTCAAAGACAACCACGCTCCATGGGCAGCCTTGGATTATGCCTTTTCCACGCTGGATGGGTCTGGTCAGCCCTGCTGCTGTCTTCACCCGGAACGTGGAGGCGCGGTAGATGTCCCGAGTGATGTCTACGAACACCTGGGGGTTGCCGGCAGACCTCAACTCGTTGATCATGAACTCATGATCAATGCTGCCGAAAGCATCCTTGATGTCAAAGAATGCTGTGCAGAGCGTGGAGGAAATGCGCAGAAAGTCACTGACGTTGGACCGGAGGCAGTAGACATGCTCTTGGAGCCCATTCCTCGGCATGGATCCTTTCTGGCGTTTGGACAGTTTCCCTGTCTCCACGATCCACTGCATCTGGCGGTTGAGGGTCAGCTTCTCGGCCAGAAGGACTTTCAGGACAGCTGGAGTTGAGGAACGTCCTGAAAGGCCAACTCATCCCTTGGCTCCAGCACTAACACCCGGTGCTAATACACCCTAGTTTGTGAGTCATTGTCATTCACAACAGACTAAGCTTTGCCTTGATTTTCAATAGCTGATTAACTGTTACTGATTGGTTAACTGTTACTGTTAACTGGTTAACACAATTACTGTACATCTCTCACTTTACTATTTGCCCCATTTCAAGCTAATGTCATCAAATACACCCTAGTTTGTGAGTCAATGTCATCCAATACACCCTAGTTTGTGAGTCAATGTCATCCAATACACCCTAGTTTGTGAGTCAATGTCATCCAATACACCCTAGTTTGTGAGTCAATCATCCAATACACCCTAGTTTGTGAGTCAATGTCAAGGACCCTAACACCCTAGTTTGTGAGTCAATGTCATCAAATACACTTTGTGAGTCAATGTCATCAAATACACCCTAGTTTGTGAGTCAATGTCATCCAATACACCCTAGTTTGTGAGTCAATGTCATCCAATACACCCTAGTTTGTGAGTCAATGTCATCAAATACACCCTAGTTTGTGAGTCAATGTCATCAAATACACCCTAGTTTGTGAGTCAATGTCATCCAATACACCCTAGTTTGTGAGTCAATGTCACAAATACACCCTAGTTTGTGAGTCAATGTCATCCACACCCTAGTTTGTGAGTCAATGTCATCAAATACACCCTAGTTTGTGAGTCCATCCAATACACCCTAGTTTGTGAGTCAATGTCATCCAATACACCCTAGTTTGTGAGTCAATGTCATCCAATACACCCTAGTTTGTGAGTCAATGTCATCTACACCCTAGTTTGTGAGTCAATGTCATCAAATACACCCTAGTTTGTGAGTCATCCAATACACCCTAGTTTGTGAGTCAATGTCATCCAATACACCCTAGTTTGTGAGTCAATGTCATCCAAGGAAAAAAGCCAACATTTGATAAAAGGACAACCTGTTGTCTTCGCACCGATCAACAAGCTATTGTCCTTGATAAAACGGCAATCTTGTGCTTTAGTCAGCACTCACCCCACACAGGCACCCACCCCACACAGGCACCCACCCCACACAGGCACCCACCCCACACAGGCACCCACCCCACACAGGCACCCACACTCGCCCCCTCTTTTTTATGTGACCCTCAATCTCAAAGTTTGCTTCTTTCAGTTTTATGAACATAATCCTATGATGATCCCTACCCTTTTCCAAAAATAGCAGAATATTGCTTGTCCGTGCAATTATTCAATTTGAACATTTGAGGGGGGAGGGGGGGGTGTTACTAACTACAAGATAGCCGATAAAACCGTAGAGAGAAAGGGCCCACGGTATCTGTTCTAGGAGTATTGCTCTCCTGATGGAGAGTGAATCGCGAACCAATTAAAAGTAAGCTTAACTGAATCTTGTGTCAGACCTGTAACAATCATTTTTGTTATAAGCTGATTATTTCTGTAGTGCACAAATATAGGCCTACCAAATTCCGTACAATTCAATTAACAGACGCTCACAGATCATACACACACAAACATTAACATTAGGCCTATAAACACGTGCGCACGCTAGTGCGTGCACTGGCGCGTACATACTCTCTCTCTCTCTCTCTCTCTCTCTCTCTCTCTCTCTCTCTCTCTCTCTCTCTCTCTCTCTCTCTCTGTGACTCAATCACATCCGTGCACAGAATCAGGCACAGAGAGAGAGACAGTATTCAGAATCGCACACAAAGAGAAATACATGATAAACACACACACACACACACACACACACACACACACACACACATACATGAGCCTGTAACAAAAGGTCGTCCGGGTGACAAACAACAGTTTGGACCTCTAAAATACAGTCATACAATTGAAATTGAAAGTTTGATCTGTGTCTCCTCTAAAGATGTTAATGAAATAATCTTGTACACCAAAAGACAACATACTTTTCTTTAAATTGTGTCTTTGATGAGCAAAAGACTTGGTGTATGTCCGCCAGCTACAAAAAGTATGTCCACCTACAGTTTTCCTGGTAAAAGCTGATTCTGTGCAGCTAAATAAGTTTTAATGCTTATGATGTTGCAGTTGGGTTATTTCACTGCAGTGTTCATGCTTGAAAATAATTTCATGACATAGAAGGGTGTATTATGAAACAATTTGATGGCGTATGTCCACAGTGACAACCAACAGTAATAAAGTAAGATAACCATAATAGGGAAGGATTTCACTGGAAATGTTGCTAGAAGTCTATACTTGGTGTTTTAAAAATACATCACAGTCAACAAAAATTATATTTTCATATGAACACATTTGTTTTTGCACAAAAATAACTCTGTTTGTCCAGCGTGACAACTAACAGTTGTTGTTCGAATAATTAAAGGAATTCATGTGGATGTCTTTGCAAAAATGATACCAAAATGCATTGATCAATAATTTATCACATATGTACACCAAATTGAAGCAAAATATACCAATTGTGTCTGCTAGATTTTGCATTCTGTGCACTCACTGTTGGTTGTCACTCTGGACATATCTGTTGGGTGTCACTTTTCACCTTTTGTCACAGGCTCACATACACACACACACACACTCTCAACATATTTATTCAGGGAAACAAGACGAGCATGATAAACACCACACAATTCATCTCCTGAAGACTCAGAATAAATATCAAACAACTACACGCAAAATCAGCATAGATTTAGTCGAGGGGGAGTCCTTTGGACCATAGAGAAAAGATGTGTGGTATCCCAAACACCCCAGCCAGGAAATCTAGATCATTATCGGGTGCGCCCACACAAACATGAATATACATACTCATCTTTTAATCAGATTTTAATCTTATATTTTTAAAATCTCTCTCAAGCCCTTACGAAGGCCTTAATATTTAACAATGGAATTCCCGTTCTCTAAGGACAAATATCGATCATTTAATATATTTTCTAGCATCTTCAACTTTCCAATATCACGTAATATGTATTCAATCCCCAAATGTCAAACATCGAGATATCCCCAAAATAGAAGGATTTTACTTTCCACCTGAAGTTAGCAACTACGATGGGAAAATATACACCCTAACTTACGTTAATCAAACTATAAAATATATAAAAAGTTTCTCCTATACAAAATATCCCATCAATCCTATATAGTAATAGGATTCAAATGAAACTACAGCAACAACAAACCAATATAGTAAACATGTATCTCCCACACGGCTGTATCCCAGATACTCCAACTAATAACCCTGACTGGCTATCGTCATTAACCCATACAGAATCTGGGATAGTTGTAGGATATTTTAATACCCATCACCCAACTTGGGATCCCCTTAAAACAAAACAAAACAGTAATGAAGGAAATGTCCTTTATAACGAAATACTAAACTCAAGACTCTCAACATTGCACGACGGTAGTATAACCCGCCTTCCAACCCATATAGAAGAAAGACCCACCTCAATCGACCTATCTTTAGCAAGTCCTGACCTATTAATAAATTACAATTGGTGAACACGGACCCACTGACCTACTTCAATTAAATTTAACCAAAAACCTGAAACAATAGAACCCAATAAACAACCAACATTTAATTACGAAAAGGTCAATTGGACTATGTTCCAAACCATTCTATCAACTTTAGATACTGACAATTTTAAAAATAAGGACATAGAAATTTATTATAACAATATACACTCTGCTATTTTAACAGCAAGTGAAACAACTATTCCAATTATTTACCCATCAAACTCAAAAGGCAACACACAAAGTAAACCATGGTGGACTGAAGAATGCAAAAACTCTGTACAGTCCAAAAACAAAGCATGTAATCAATGTTATATAATTGCTCTACAGAACCTAATTTACTAAAGAAAAAAAACAAGCCCCCAAAACACCATCATAAAGGCCAAACGAGAATATTTTAAAAATGAAATTAACATATTAACTTTAAAGATACAAGCAAAGTTTGGAAAAGAGTAAAACAAATTAATAATAAAACTCAATGTCGTGAAACCCCATTAACCTTACATGGACACACAACCAAAACTAATAAAGAAAAAGCAGACATGTTAGGTCAAGTCTTTGCTCAAGTTGGCCAAGCAAAACATCTTCCTAAAGTGGAACAAAATAGAAGAAAAGAAAAAGCAACAGCCTCAAGCATTTCAACTAATAATACAGATTTCATAAACGCCCCTATAACATTTTCTGAAACAACAACAGCCTTAAATTCTATTCGAAATGTCAATAAAGCTACAGGTCCAGACTTAATTTCATACAGAATCCTCAGACAATTATCAACCTCCTTTACTCAAGTACTACATCAATTTTATTCCTACTGCTGGGAGGAAGGAATTATCCCAAAAGCTTGGAAACAAGAAGCAGAAATAGTTGCAATTCTTAAACCCTGTAAACCCACTAAAGACCCTAAAAGTTACAGACCTATATCACTTACTCCACACCTAGGTAAACTTTATTTTTTTTTAACAAATAACCGTTTACAATACTTTTTGGAAACAAATAACATCATTCCCAGATTCCAAGCAGGCTTCCGAAAAAATCGTAGTTGCGCTGAGCAAATTGCTAAGCTAAGTTCACACGCACGAAAAGCCTTGGCTAAAAAACATAAATTATTTGCCACATTCTTTGATACTAAAGGTGCCTACGATACCGTATGGCGCGACAAACTCCTGTGTAAAATTGACAAAATAGGCATCCAAGGCAACATGTACAATTTTATAAAATAATTTTTAACTGATCGAACAATACATGTGAAGGTGGGACAGGCCACTTCAGCCACCCACCAAATAGATATGGGCGTGCCACAAGGCAGCATTATTGCACCAGCCCTTATTAATATAATGGTCCAATACATAGATAAATTACCGTTCAAAGAATGTGACCAATCCATGTATGCACATGACGTTGCAATCTGGACCAAAGTCAACAACAAGGAAAAGAAAAAACATTATAAAGAATCTCATTAAAAACACCAAAGAAACATTGATCTTGTCACGTTTTATATGTATTTAAATGGCTTTTATTTAGCTTCAAACAAATGTGTATTCGTCGTCTTTTCAAGAAAACGTAATACCAACTTATCAGTTTTCATTTATGATGACGAATTAAAACAAGCAAGAACAGTTACATTCCTGGGAGTGGTTTTTAACGAAAACTTAACCTGGAATGAACACATATAGCACCTAGCTAAAAAATCATATTCAGCGCTACACCTCATTAAAGCTTTAGCTGCTCAGAAATGGGCTAAAGACCCCAAACTACTGGTATACCTCGTACAAGCCTTGGTAAGAAGCAGATTATTATATGGATTTTTTTGAAACAATTGAAATCAACGCAATCAAAATCGCATTAGGCATTCCAAGATCAACCGTAAATAACTTAATTTACCGTGACATTGACTGGACCCTACTCCGCCATGTCATAAAATTATGGTGTGCAAACCTACTAACACGAATTACTGCCACTAATATCAATTCTAAAGAAGAATTCACCAAAATATTTAGTACCTCAAATTGGGGTATGCAATGGGAAGCACTTGAAACAAAAAACCCCGATATTTCATGCTAGAACTAAACATAATTATTGTTGAATACACACACAAAATCCCTTTTCCAAACAGCCAACATTTCAGTTAATAACGTTAGTATCAACCCAAAATGGAAAATCCCACAATGGGAACTTGAAGAAGCTAACTATGATAGAGACTTACATGGTATTCGTTCCAAGGCCAAATAAAAAAATATATGGTTTACAACAACCCTTACTAATTTACACGGATGGTTCCAAACTGACAAATGATTAAATAGGTCATGCATTTTATATTCCATCACTTACAATTACTAAAAGCTATCAGCTTAATAAAGACATTTCAATTTTTAGTGCAGAACTTTGGGCTATTTTTTACAAGCCTGTATTTTTTATAAATGATTTACCCAACCATCCAATTAGTATTTACATTTTAACTGATCCCTTTCTTCAATACAGGCCCTTAAGAATAAAACCAATAACCGCCAATCTATCTTACAACAAATTTTACATATAATTCACCAAATCAAATTAAAAGGCACCGAGATCACCAGCTCTTGGATCCCCTCCCATAGTAATATCTCGGGAAATGACAGAGCTGACTGGGCAGCCCCAAAAGCAGCTTACGGCCAACTAGGCCACAAACATGATATCGGATTATCCATCTCCGAAATAAAAATCATAGGGGAGGCTTATTGATTCAGTACCTGTCACGCAATTCGTACCACCTGGTTTCCTACCAAACGGTAGAAGATTGGGGGTTAATATTTGTGTGTGAAGTTTGGACAGGGGAAGGGAAGTATTTTATCACAACAAAAATGCAACGAAGCGGAACACTCTTTGCAAGACAAACGAAAGTTCATTTTGGCAGCATCTGATGTAATTTTAGGTAACGCTTTTTTTGTTTATTCAGTGCATACATGCAAAGATTAAAACTGGAAATATCACTTTAAAATCTTTAAGTTCTTAGGGTTAATGTTGTCCACTTTGTAAATTAAAATATTCAAAGGAAAAATAATTTGGCCATAGTTATGCAATTCGTACCACTATCACGTAATTCGTACATCCTACGTCTTTTCAATGGCGCAGCGTCAAAAATGTATTCAGGGGCCTGTTTTACGTGACATCAAACTTTTGATGATAAAATGACATAAGAATTACTTTGACGTCACAGAGACTAACTGGAACATTTCGAAGAGAGAATGGTCTATAGCTAAAGCCAAGTCACGAGCGTCCTACCGTTGAATTAGTGCTATAAACCCCCTGGTACGATATCAGTAACTTGGTGGTACGAATTCCGTAACAGGTCTTGTAATTCGTACCTTTTGAAGAAAAAAATATTTTTACGTTTAAGCCAAAAGTACAAACATTATCTTTATAATTATAGTATATAGTTATAGCCCTCTACCAGTAGTATCCACATTGAAAGTTTCATAGCTTTTGGATTATCTGCCCTTGAGATAGATCTCTATCCTTAGGGGGTACCGATTCAATAAGTGTCCCCTACTTAAAAGAATAACTAAACAAGAATGGACTCAAGAACTTAAAACTTATACTCAGACCCGCTTTTGGGACAGTGAGATATAACCCTAACCCTAACCCTAACCCTAACCCTAGGGAGGTCTCTTCTTACCGGTCCCATATTATCTTTCATCCCTTATTTATCGACTCCGTACAAACTCCTATCTTTGTAAATATAATCCTATTTTTTGTACATGCGGAGAAGATCTCTCCCTAGAACATTTATTTAACTGTGACAAACATCAAAACTACTTTAATACCATAAAAAATACATTCCAACTAGAAAACATTCCGTTCAATGATAAAACAATAAGTAAAGGACCACAAGATTGGCCCACTCTCATACTTTTTGCAAAAACTCTTCACTCATCGGATGTAGGACACTTCTTTTAATCCCTTTTTAACTCAACTAATATTAATACATCGTACAATGATATGGGCTGTAACAGTGGGGGAGAGTCTTTTTTCTTTCTCATCTAGAACAGAACCCGCTCTTCTTGTACATGTACTAGAGCGTGGATTTTAACTTGTAATGTAAATTAGGGACCTTAGACAACGAAGCCGCCTCTAGTTAGGCCATGGGCAATAGCTGTCAGGTCTTTTTAAATAAAGATGTATATAGGGACCCTTGATAATAGAGCCGTCATTTGTTTAGGCATCTAATATCGGATCTGTTTAACATTAAAGATGATTAAATGTAAATATTTTTTTTAATAAATAAAGGCCTATTTTTGATTTTTACCTCACACATCGTTTTTTTAAACTCGTGGCCCTGAAAATTTTAATCCGGGAGGAGGCAAGCTCAAAATTGATAACCACGTTCGAGGCATGGATAACGTAAGATTCTATAACGAAATAAAAACACCTTCTACAAATTTCGTAAGACTATTACCAAAGACTGTACAGGGGTATCTTTGCTATTACATCTTAAAGCAATTATTTTTAATTAACCCCAAGCTCAATTTTTGATTTTACTTACCGGTTTTTTCTCCTTTTTGTAACTAAAGTTTTTGAAAGTAATGTCCCATATGGACTTTTTATAAGTCCAAGAGGACATAAAACATTATTCTCGCCCTCTTATCTTTCGGAGCTTCTCCACCCTTACATGCCTCCTAGAGCACTTAGGTCTCAAGACTCTTCTCTGTTAATTGTTCCTAGGTATTCTCTGAATTCCTACGGCAAAAGGGCTTTCTCTGTTTCCGGACCTACAATTTGGAATTCTCTACCCCTTTCTCTCAGAAATGTCACATGTCGCCAAACCTTCAAATCCCAACTGAAAACATATCTCTTCAGAAAGTACCTTGATTGATGTTTGGCGTGAGGAAAGATATGTACTTGTAGCCTCTCTCTCTCTTAGTGTGTGTGTGTGTGTGTGTGAGAGAGAGAGAGAGAGAGAGAAGAGAGAGAGAGAGAGAGAGAGAGTATGTGTGTGTGTGTGTGTGGAGAGAGAGAGAGAGAGAGAGAGAGAGAGAGAGAGAGAGTGTGTGTGTGTGTGTGTGTGTGTGTGAGAGAGAGAGAGAGAGAGAGAGAGAGAGAGAGAGAGAGAGTGTGTGTGTGTGTGTGTGTGTGTGTGTGTGTTGAGAGAGAGAGAGAGAGAGAGAGAGAGAGAGAGAGAGAGAGTGTGTGTGTGTGTGTGTGTGTGTGTGTGTGTGTGTGTGTGTGTGTTATAATATAATCATTTAGTACACACATTTAGTATTTTTCTTTTTATATGTTTATATTGTTAGATTTTGTTTATTTTGTTGTGGCCAGAATGTTTATATTCATGTTACGAAAAGTGTGTCACTGATATAATTGTATCAGGAATCCTGTATAATGAGAGAGAGAGAGAGAGAGAGAGAGAGAGAGAGAGAGAGAGAGAGAGAGAGAGAGAGAGAGAGAGAGAGAGAGAGAGAGAGAGAGAGAGAGAGAGAGACAGAGAGAGTATGGGCCGTGTGTACGCATGTATTGGTGCATTCCTTCCTGTTGCTTGTTTACATTTTCATTAGTTTCTGTGAGGGTGAGGTGTTATCAGAGAGTGACAGTGCTGGTGAACGATGGTGGATGTCTTTCTGAGTGAGAATCATGTTATTTTTCTTACTTTATTTCTTTGTATTGGAATGTTGGTAGTGTGACTGTCGAGCTGATTTTACTGCATGTTTTTCATCTTTCAATGCTGCTTTTGTAAAGCGCATCGAACATACTACTGTATGAATTTTAGCGCTATATGAAATAAACATTATTATTATTAAAGCATAGCAGTGTTCACACATTACTAGTAAATAAAACTGCTACTTAATTTGTCTTCTCAACCTTGTCATTTGCGCGTAAAAGAAATCCAAAGATTTAGCCCAAAATGCGCAATTTGCCCTCTGGACTCTTAGTGGCCAATGATGACGTCACATAGATTAAAAATGTCAGGAAATAACTGACATTATACTCAACTGCTAAAAAAATGTTTCAGTGGGACAGTTCCTTAGGCACAAGCAGTTACGTTTTGCATAATTAAAATGGGGCTAAACCGCCATATTGGATAGTCACATGATTTCTGACTGGCTTCCATGAAGCTATGGATATGTCTGAAGACCCTCAGTTTGTTTGCACGTTTATTTGCCAACGATCCTTTCAAGAATTATACTGTGAACATCCTCCATATTTTTGCAAACTATCCCATTGACTTTGTCAATAGGCCTAGTCATATGACCAATGATACATTTGTCCCAAAACACTAATTTCTATTTTCTCATACACTATTGCTCATTTCTCATGATTTCCCATCATGAACAATAAGCAGTGGGTTTTTGTTTGTTTATTTTTGCACCATGATTCATTTCAACTTTTTGATCATTATATTTTATATCATTCAAACAATTCCAACACCCCTCCTCCCATGACTTTACACTATGATTGATTCAAAACTTTTCCTTTTATATTTTACATCACCCCTTAAAAAGTCCCAGCTAGACCAGTGTTTCTTTGCAGCGTCACTCTACCATGACTAACTTTACATTTCGTTGAATTCCAACACATGTTTTAAATACTGTACTCAAATGTTTCGGTTCGATCAAAGGCATGTGTTTCACTGCAACATCACTCTGCCATGAATAGCTTTACATTTCATTTCATATCATTCCAACACATCTTATATGTACAGTATTCAAATGTCCCCATTAGATTACAGGCATGTAATACTCCCGCTCCCTGCTAGGATCCGCGGGGTCTTCATCACCTTCAGGCTTGGGAAGTCTGCGGAAATGCTCCAGCTCCACCTCTCTCTTCACTTTCAGGAAGTAGTCCACCGTGCGGCCTCCCAGGGCCTCTCGGATCACCTGGTCCTTCTCCAAGGCAGTCAGGGCCTCCTCCAAGGTTCCGGGCAACCGGCGAAGGGGCTGAGCTTGTGCTTGTGCCGGATCGTCCCCCCGGCCTGGTTTGGGGCAAGGCAGCTGTTTCTCTATCCCGTCCAGACCCGCTGCTACGGTGGCGGCCATGATGAGATAAGGGTTGCCAGCGGAGGATGGCATTCTGCAAAAACAACAAATTCACAAAACATCAGTAAGGCTGTGTACATGTAAACCACCCTTTCAGGCCTACCCTAGTGGTGTAGCACAGTTACAGAAAGGATGTCGGGTTCGGGGTAGATAGGTTAGGATATGACAGAAAGATAGAAAGAGAAAAGGGATTTTAAGAAGAAAGCATTGGAGAGGATGAAGTTCGGCAGACATTCAGAAATGAGGGATGCACACAAACCAAAGACAGCAATTTGGAATTTCCACTCTTTAATGAATCTACTAAACTACAAAAAAGAAATAAAAGTAAAAAAGGAAAAGATAAAATAAGAATATAAAAGGAAAAGGACTCTAGCAACAATGCGACCTGCAACAACAATGACATAACACAAGCATACAACAACATGCTCACAATGAACTAGAATAATGAAAGCATGTTACGATCAACATCCTTAAAACAATAACATGAAAATCAACGATGAACATAGTAGGGATATCTTCTCAGCAATCAACAACAAATTACTTATCACCAAAGGGACACAATCGAGGATCACTTATAGCAAGTCTAGTCCCTTGTTTTGGATTTGCCTAGGTTAGTTACAGAGAAAAACCTATCCAGAACAGTGACTAATAAAATACACACGTTTAACGCCATCAGTTAAACCTAAGCTATCCAAGTCGAAATTATCACTATCTGAAATTCAGATTAACTTCAACAATCTTTACATCTATCCTCGTGTCTTATTAACCTTTCATTGATTCAGTCAATCAAGATAATCCCAAATAACATCGTCAATAGCATTCAGTATACGACAATTGCCAACACACACAAAGATAAACTAACATTATGACTTTCTAACATTAACCAAAAAGAAAGCACTTGTTTCAGTTCACATCCCTAGTCTCAGTGAACTCCTTCATTTAGAGCATGACCATCCCTTTTGACAAAGGCCTTTCTCAACAAGTGGACCTCGCCCCCACTTTAGCAGTACAATAGGAGCCAATACAAAAAGGCCTACCCTTGTTCACCACCCTCAGGCAACTGTCCACTACTTAGCACTCTAAACTTAGCAAGTGGCCAAGAAGAAGAAGAAGACAAGTGGCCAAGAACCCGTGGTTAATTCTACTATTCAGTTAAACCGTCTCGCCCTTTCAAACCCAATAAACTCAATCAAATTATCTAGCAATAAGGCTCTCTAACCTAACAAAATAGCACAAGTTTATAAATAGTCAAACAAACATGATCATGTCAACTAATAAGGCTACACAATCGTGAAAAGTTAAATAATTCAAAACAGAAAAGAATACCTTCACTAACACACATTATAATAATAATAATAATAATAATAATAATATTAATAACAGTACATTTATATAGCGCTTTACCTCAGATGAGCCCAAAGCGCTTTACAATCAATTATTCATCAACAGATAACAAAAAACAACATTCAAGAGTGACACCAACCACCAACAGCGCATATGCAAAGCAACTCTCTCTCTCTCTCTCTCTCTCTCTCTCTCTCTCTCTCTCTCTCTCTCTCTCTCTCTAACACACACGCACACACACACACACACACACACACACACACACACACACACACACGCACACACACACACACACACACACACACACACACACACACACACACACATAAACACACAATTATTGACTCCAACTCGTTCATACCCCATTCGGTAAGCCACAGCAACTGAGCCGCATGGACTGACCACATACACCAACACACATACACAAACACCCTCACACACAACGTACGCACGCAGACAGACACACAGACACGCACACAAACACACACACACACACATGCGTGCACACACAACCCACAAAACCAAAATACACACAAGCACACATTCATGCTCACACACACACACACACACACACACACACACACACACACTCACACACACACACACACACACACACACACACACACACACACACACACACACACACACACACACACACACACACACACACACACACGCACACAAAAACACAGCACAAACCTCTTAAATCAATCTTCCCTCACGTGCACACAACGATAGACAACTGATCAAATATTTAGGGCGCAGCAGGAAAAAGATGGGTTTTAAGAGAGGTTTTGAATGAGGAGACTGAGTTGGAGTGTCGGAGAGGAGAAGGCAGAGAATTCCACAGAGATGGTGTTTGACAAGAAAAAGAACGTTGGCCAGCAGATTTGAGACGGATGGAGGGAATGGAAAGGAGACGAGAATCAGAAGACGAACGTAGTTGGCGAGCTGGGACATAGAGATGAAGAAGATCAGAGAGATAATAATAATAATAAATAAAGCTTCTATAGCGCTCTTCGATGATAAAAAATAATCCTCAGAGCGCTTTACAATATTACGAGAGGGGGAAAAAAAAACAAAAACAACAACAACCAACTCACGCCGTTCATCCCACGGATGTAGTATTTCACATACACATTATTGACACAAATTCAAAGGGGATTTAAAAAAAAAATCAAAAAAAATCAAGGCATGGACAAACAGACCCCCACACACCTCACCCTTTCAACACGCACGCCATTTATGCACTCACAAATTCTCGGGGAGGGAGAGGGGGGGGGGGGGGGGGTGTCATACGAGCTCACAAATTCCCAAAACAATATGTGAATGTAAAACAATATTACGAGAAAGGCAGAGAGAGCGAGGAGAGGGGGGGGGGGGGGGGGGGGGGGGGGGGGACAGAGGGGGGGGGGGATGAAAGGGCATAGGGGGGGGGGGGGAGAAAGAAAGAGATGGAAAAGAGAGAGAGGGAGAGACAGAGAGAAAGAACACACACACACACACACACACACACACACACACACACACACACACACACACACACATACACACACACACACACACACGCGCACGCACACAGAGGCACACTTTACACGGGGTTTGTGTGTGAGATTGAAATTGAAATTATGAAGGGGAAAGGAACTTTTTGAACAGATGAGTCTTAAGGCCAGACTTGAATTCAGACAGGGACAGAGCGGACCGGAGGTAGAAGGGGAGCGAATTCCAGATGGTGGGTACTTGATAGCTGAAAGAGCGGTGACCAAAGGACTTAAGTTTCATGCGGGGGACTTTGAGGAGTTTCTCGCTGCTAGAACGGAGAGTGCGGGATGGTTGATAGGTGATGAGATGGTTGGACAGGTATGTTGGCAAAGTGTTTTGAAAATGGCGGAAAGCGAGGATTGCTAGTTTGTACTCAATGCGAGCATGAATTGGCAGCCAGTGTAGTTTGATCAGAAGGGGTGTGACATGGGTTCTTTTAGATTTCCTCAGGACGAGTCTGGCTGCATTGTTTTGTATTCTTTGGAGACGATTGATTTGAACTGCGGGGAGTCCGGCAAGAGTTGCATTGCAATAGTCAACTTTGGAAAAGACCAACGAACATACTAGTTGAGTAGCGGCTTTTTCAGAGAGTGAAGGACGGATTGAAGCAATCTGTCTCAGAGCGAGGTAGGCGGAACGGCACAAGTGGCTGATCTGGGCGTCCATGGACAAAGAACTGTCCAAATGGACACCCAGATCCTTCACGCTGTTTTTGAAGGGAATGGTATTTGTGCCAACCTGCACAGACGCGACGCTAACTTGGTCCAAGACTGAGCGCGAGCCAACAGCTACGGCCTCAGTCTTCTCGTCATTTAATTTGAGTTTGTTACTGAGCATCCAAGATTTTATGGACTGAAAGCAAGACTCAAAAGTGGAGATCAGATTTTGGAAAGCGACAGCCTCGGTTGCGTCAAGTAGTTGAGTGTCATCCGCGAATTTCTCATGAAGGATTTTGTACTGTTCTATGACTTCGGACAAGGGTTGAATGTACAGGGAGAAAAGAAGAGGACCTAAAACGGAGCCCTGAGGGACGCCAAATTTTAGGGGCACTGATGAGGAGACATTGCTGCCAATGGACACAGACTGCGTTCTGCCAGTCAGGTAAGACCTGAACCATTCTAGAGCAGTCCCAGTGACACCAAAGGACACTGACAACCTGTGCAGCAGAATGCTGTGATCTATAGTGTCGAACGCGGCACTGAGGTCGAGTAAAGTGAGAAGTGATGCGAGTTTGTTGTCAGCTGAGCGAAGGAGACTGTCTGTGACATTGAGTAGTGCTGTTTCTGTGCTATGATTTTGTCTGTACGCGGATTGATGGACTTCATACAGATCGTTTTGGGTTAAGTGGCGTTCAAGCTGTACAAGGACAACTTTTTCGAGGATTTTGGAGAGAAACGGTAGATGAGAGATAGGCCTGTAGTTTTTCAGTTCGTCTGGTCTGAGACCGTTTTTCTTGAGGAGAGGAATGACTAGCGCATGTTTCAAGCAAGGAGGAACAGTGCCAGTTTTTAGAGAGTGGTTTATGATTCTGGTGAGGACTGGAACAAGGTCTGAGAGATACTGTTTTGTAAGGTGAGTGGGAATTGGGTCGAGATCAGAACATTTGGGGACAGATTTAGAAACAATTTCTGAAACGGACGACTCAGATAGAGACTCAAAACTGCCGAACACCACACCATTGTACACATTAAAAGATGGTGGGTCAGCTGACTGCCTATCCAGATCAAATCTAATTTGCGAAACCTTTTCTTCGAAAAAGCGAGAGAAAGTTTGTGGAAGTTCTTTTGGGTCAATGTTACCAGGGAGAGAGGAGGCCTTTGCTTTACCCAGCAGCTGACTAACAACAGCAAACAGCTGCTTAGAGGAGGCGCAGTCAGTAATAAGGTCACTGTAGTATTGTTGCCTGACATTTTGCACAAGAGTTGTGTAACAATTTAGTTTCATTTTGTAGGCCTGCTCATGGACAGTCAAACCAGTGGACCGCCACCTGCGCTCCACCTGGCGCACACTAGTCTTTTCTTCCCTGACACTGTCATTTCTCCAGGGCGCTGAAGGACGGTCAGTCACTGTCCTCGTGACTAAAGGGGCGTGCTGGTCCAGAACGCGGCGGACACCCACGTTGTAGTGGTCAGCAATCTGGTGGTCCGGGCCTTGTCCCTCAGTTCAACATCCACCAGATGCTGTACGTCTGCCTGAAATGCCTTGGGGTCGATCCTCCTCACGTTCCTGGACTGCACCACGCGATGCTTTCTCTGGGGCTTCTCCACAGCCAGGGCTCCTACAATCGCCTCGTGGTCGGAGAAGGGGATGTTGAGCACAGCACAGCTGGACACTACAATAGAGTCCTCACGTACTGCGCACCAGTCCAGAGTGTGACCACAACGATGGGTTGGCTGGTCAACGAGCTGCATGAGGCAGTGGTCACTGAAGAGGGCCTTGAGTTGTTTGACATGGGGGCAGGAGGGGGAGTCATATTGGAAGTTAAAGTCACCACTAATCACGATTTCACCTGAAAGATGTGATAGGCGAGACACAAGATCCGGAAATTCATCCAAAAACATCTTGTCGGTCATTTTGTTGGATTTGCTGGGAGGGGGGCGGTACAGACACACGATGGTAACAGAGCCACCGCCTCCTAGGAGAGTGACCTCCACGGCCTCAAAACTCTGATAGTCCAGTCTTCGCACTGACAATGAAGTCAGTGAACGCTTGGCAACGACAGCAATGCCACCACCACGCTTTCCACAATGAGGGAAAGAATGGAAGTCGTAGCCGTCGGGGGTCAGTTCAGCGATGTAGGCCTCATCACCTTGATCGTAGAGCCACGTTTCCGTCATGAAGAAAAGATCGATTTCATTGTCAGTGATTAACTCATTGATAAGAACAGTCTTTTGTCGACAGGATTGAACGTTCACAAACGAGAACTTAATAGAAGAGGTGTTTGCAGAAGATTTATTGACTGGCTGTGAAAGGGGAATGTTTATCAGGTTTTCAGGATGTCTACCGTCTTGTCCGGATCCAGCGCCAGCATCGTTCTTGACACCAACGAGCACAGGAATGCGCCGACCTTGCTTCCGACGCCCCCCACGAAAAGGCCGACGTCTTTTACGTCCACACCTGTGTGGCGATCGGAAGATCCGAAAATCAATCAGTTTTTGCCGAACAGCAGGGTCACAGTCTCCTCCAACGTTGAGAGACAGAAGCTCTTGGCGTGTGTACATCATGCATTCTGAGAAAGTATTTTGAATCACTGTACTTGCGTTTGAACAAGAATCCAAATCAGTCACAACGTTGAGCAGAGCAGTGGCCATAATGGCGGAGAGAAGGGCCAGTCCAAACACAAACACACAAGTCACTGTCACTCGATCACCACACGTCCGATTTCGAAAAAGTTTACACCACAATAACCAGAAAAACATCACGAACAAAATTATAAAGTAATTACAGGCACAAAAGTTGATTGAAAGGAAATATTAATGAAAACACTAAGCGCAAGCAGAAACTCAAGCCTGTTAGGCGATGATCACAACTCACAACTCCAGGGGAGCTTGATCATTCAGTGACTTGAAGGCAAGGAGGAGAATTTTGTAGTCAATACGTGATTGAACTGGGAGCCAATGTAGGGAACGAAGAACCGGAGTGATGTGATCGTACCTAGGGGAGCGAGAAATGAGACGAGCAGCATTATTCTGGACCCGTTGGAGCTTAGAAATGAGAATTGATGGACAGCCAGCAAGAAGTGAGTTACAGTAGTCAAGGCGAGACAGGACAAAAGCACATACTAGTCTTCAGGGCAACAAGAATCGAGAGAGAGAGAGAGAGAGAGAGAGAGAGAGAGAGAGAGAGAGAGAGAGAGAGAGAGAGAGAGAGAGAGAGAGAGAGAGAGAGAGAGAGAGAGAGAACGATGCCGTCTATGGAAACATGTTTGGACCAAAACTAGAAATCCGATTTCAATTCAATTTCATTTCCTAACAAAATAAAACGCTTTAACAGAAAGAAGATCTCAATTGAATTCTACAACCAAAAATAACGCGAAACCCCATAAAGACTGTTCACTTATAAATATTGAAAATACACATCACAAACATGACAATCTTTATCTCACAGAATCAACCACGAATGAGAGAAATCAAAGTCCTAAAATGTCAATACTCACACACAGATCCCAGGCAAAGGACTAACCACCAGCTACAGAGTTCAGAGTTTTCAGAGCAAGTTAAGACTTCTGCTGCTGGCCATACAAGAGAAAGCCTAGAATACTTTCACGAAATATAAAGCAAGCTTCTACCCACATGACTAACAGTCTAAATGTAGCCCTCGGATCCTAATACCTAATCCCATTGGATATCTGGCCAGGGGTTCGTTTCTGATTGGTCACTTTACCAAACAGCTTAATTTCATTGGTTTGAACATTTCACCTCTTTAATAGGTTATGACCTTCCTTGTGGACAACGACAATGTCCCATCTGTACAGACAGCCCTGGGCAGCTGGGGGAATGAATGAAACCGAGTTCCTAGCAAAACCTCCCACAAGAAGGTGCTAAAATACTGAGGTTCCCATAAGGCGAAGGTAGGGTAGGGGCACTTCACATCTCGGCTAATGAGTTTCCAATCACAGAGGCCCAGGTGATTAAAGCTTTAGCAAAGATTTGGGCGTCCCCCCTCTCCTCTGTGGACAGTCAGACTGGAGCCTATTGTCCACTCAAACCGAACTTGTGAATCTACTCAGAAGAGAATTTCACCCACCCTGGGGGCACACGCGTCTATAAACTCGAGACAGACAAGGAAATAACAACACCCACATACAAACACAGGTACAAACGCTTACGTGTTGCATACACACACACAACTCCATAAGCATAACTAGTACACTTTTTATAAGGGTGTACATACACCTACACGCGGATGTTCCATGAGGTAACCCATGCGCAATCAGTAAATAAGTAAACGAATGAATAAAAAAAGATAAGCGCACGTCTTCGTATTTCCCCTAATCCGTATATTTGTCCCTTCTTTCTTTCACTTATTGATTACTTCCGCACGGAAAATCCGGATATACTGTGTATCAGGCCTAATTCAAGGAGCGATTGAAGCGTTCAAGCACTGCCCCGTGCCAGTGTGAGTGTAGCAGGTACTGCAGTTGTCAGGTGCATTAAATATTAGTTAAGATTATTGAAACAAACGGACGACAGGTATTCCAAGAAATCTTATAAAATGCTACTGTCTATGCATGAAAAAGGTCACACAACATGGGTGACCCATATTAAGAATATTCTTCAAGTTATGACAATGTTTCGAGAATGTTTGGAGTTTTGGCTGTGGCAATGAAATAGAGTTTTGCAAAGAGTTAAACTTAGATTGTTCAGTTCATTTTGCTTCAATTGGCGAAACTATCTTGACACTAGTCCACGGTTATCCTGTTACAGTAAACTAAAACATTCATTTGAAAGAGAGATATATTTGGATGTTTTGTTTGTTGACGTATACAGAAATGTCTTTGGACAAATTAGAATGGGTGTATCACAACTAAATATGCACAAACATTGCTTCTCACCAACCTTAGAAAATACTCATTGTCCACTATGTCCTAATGCACAAGAATCTGAAATTCATTTTCTTTTTTGTTGTCCTTTATACGATCAGACTGTTTAAATTAACAGCAAATAATGGTGAAAACTGTGAGTCGAAATTAGTAAATATATTGTCAAGCACCTCAAGATAATGGAATTGTACGCGTTGCTAAATATTTACTAGCAGCTTTCAAAATTCGGCAAAATGTTATTAAAAACAATGCAAATTGTAACAACATATAACCTTCGTATGCTTAAATATTCTGTGATTTTCTAATTTCCTTTTCGTTTCATTGCATGCTTTCATTGATGTGGATTAATTGTGTGCTTTGTATTTCAGGTATTGTCTCACTATATTATTGTCCTTTGCCGATCTACTTTATCGCAAAGGAGTAATTTTTCGTTCGAGTTTGTTTCTTTGTTTGCTTTTCTGTCTGTCCCAAGGATATCTCCCGACAGCTTGACCGAATCACTTCAAATTGTGTGTGATGGTGTGTCATCATGAGAGAAAGGCATCCACGCAAAAAGTTTTGCCGTCCTGACCTTGACCTTGGCGTATGGCCTTGAAAACCGAAAATATTTAAGGGGCCATAACTTCCACACCGTTGGTCTTAGAGTCTTTGGCTTATGCCCGTTCTGATGATGGCATACCGAGCAAGGTCAAGGTCAAGGTCCGGGAGATCGGTAGGCCTTGAATGTGGTAAGAGTCTACAAATTGGGGTTTAAGCCATATTTTCCACATTTGTACTTGACAGAAGCGCTTCAGATTGTGTGTGGTACTGTATAACCTAGAGTAGAAAAGATCCGAGCATACATTATCGCCATGCTGACCATGACCTTGAAAACCGAAATGTCCTTCTTTGTGCTATATATTTCTTGTTCAAGCTGTATCTGGTGAACTAGAAGACAGAATCCCTTCCAATTTTGTGTCAGGATGTGACACTAAGAGTTTAACACATTCGTACATAAATTAGCCCTCGGAAATAGAATGTCGCCGAGCGGCAGACATGTTTCCGTTTTTCTTCACCCTCCTATTTATCGTGAAATACTGTATAGAATCACTCCAAATTTCGTGGGGAGGTGTAAAAAGAAGAGTAGAAGACATTGCAGTACAAATTATGCCACGTGGGATTTTCATGTCGCCGAGCGGCAGACATGTTTCCGATTTAAGGGTGTACACCCCACTAATTAAGGGTGCACATCCCGGTAAAGGAGGGGGTCTAATACTAAACGTAAAAGACATTGTAGCACAATATGTGCCACGTGGGGCTTAAATGTCGCCGATTAAGGGTGTGCATCCCGGAAAACGATTTGCACCCAGTCAAGGGTGTGTGGGTGCATCACCCAAAGGTCACGAGGACGGGGACCTAGGATGTGAGGGGGAAGGGAGGTACAGGGCGGGGCATGTACAGGGCGTAACCGGCAAAGGACATATCTGCCGCTCGGCGATGCCCTTGTTGTGATTATTAATGCATGTATTGGTTACTGTTGTATGTGTTTCCCCCCATGAGAGGGGCTGTAGGCCCAAACTCATTAAATTTCCGACTTCCGACCTCTCTCTCTCTCTCTCTCTCTCTCTCTCTCTCTCTCTCTCTCTCTCTCTCTCTCTCTCTCTCTCTCTCTCTCTTTCAGAAATCCACACCTGTTCTCAAAGAAAGCATTTCCCTTAGCGTCAGTTTGGAACCTGGCGGCAGACCGGCGGTCATCGAAATTTGTGAAAATGTCACCAGGAGCAAAGCCCACCACCTCTCCCTCTCTCGTTCTTTCTCACCCTCTCCCTCCTCTCCATTTTCCCTTTCTTCCACCTTACACCCCCCTTTGTCTCTTTCATTCATTCATTCATTTATTCTGGCACAAACCCACACCTGTTCTCAAAGAACACATTTCCCTTGGCGCCAGTCTTGACCCTGACGGCGGCCTGGCGGTCGTCGACGTTCCAGAAGATGTCCCCGGGAGCCAGGCCCATCCCCATGCGGCGGTAGCAGTTGAGGGTGGGGGAGGAGAGAGCCATGACGGCAGGGGCGTGCTCTAGCAGACCCGCCATCCAGTGCCTGGCGGGGCCGGACAGTTTCTGGGGGTCTGCAGAATCGTGGAACAAGTTGCGCTCATCCTGCGAGACAAAGTAGTACATTTCAGTGGCCGATTTGTTTTAACAAGTGAGTGAGGCATCAAACATTACAAACAATAGGTTGAGGCCCAAACAAAAAAACAACAACAAAAAACCAACTAAAATACTTCTTTTTTTTTTAACCATCACCATAATAGGCACATATACACCTACATACACACACACACACACACACACAAACACACACACATTATACATGCACAACCACAGTTGCTGGAATTGCACATATGAATCCTTTTTTTTAAAACCGCTAATTAACTTATCTCCATTAACAAATATTGACATATGAAACAAGACAAGAAACAATTAGGACCAGAAATGGTGACCTTTGGTATGAGGTACGTGGTATCAACTAAGGTTCCACCCTTTATGAAACAAAATAAACGACTGAGAGTTCTTTTATTTTTTGACTGAAATAAGGAATTAAACTTTATTACGTTTGGGTTTTTTAAACAATAATTTGGCAAATAACGTTTTCTAGCCCCCGTTTGACACCCTCCGGCCTTCTGCCACCCGGCCTTTAGCCCCCCACCCTCCGGCCTTCTGCCACTTGCCTCCGGCCTTCTGCCACCCGGCCTTTAGCCCCCCACCCTCCGGCCCGCTGCCACCCGGCCTTTAGCCCCCCACCCTCCGGCCTTCTGCCACCCGGCCTTTAGCCCCCCACCCTCCGGCCTTCTGCCACCCGGCCTTTAGCCCCCCACCCTCCGGCCTTCTGCCACCCGGCCTTTAGCCCCCCACCCTCCGGCCTTCTGCCACCCGGCCTTTAGCCCCCCACCCTCCGGCCTTCTGCCACCCGGCCTTTAGCCCCCCACCCTCCGGCCTTCTGCCACCCGGCCTTTAGCCCCCCACCCTCCGGCCTTCTGCCACCCGGCCTTTAGCCCCCCACCCTCCGGCCTTCTGCCACCCGGCCTTTAGCCCCCCACCCTCCGGCCTTCTGCCACCCGGCCTTTAGCCCCCCACCCTCCGGCCTTCTGCCACCCGGCCTTTAGCCCCCCACCCTCCGGCCTTCTGCCACCCGGCCTTTAGCCCCCCACCCTCCGGCCTTCTGCCACCCGGCCTTTAGCCCCCCACCCTCCGGCCTTCTGCCACCCGGCCTTTAGCCCCCCACCCTCCGGCCTTCTGCCACCCGGCCTTTAGCCCCCCACCCTCCGGCCTTCTGCCACCCGGCCTTTAGCCCCCCACCCTCCGGCCTTCTGCCACCCGGCCTTTAGCCCCCCACCCTCCGGCCTTCTGCCACCCGGCCTTTAGCCCCCCACCCTCCGGCCTTCTGCCACCCGGCCTTTAGCCCCCCACCCTCCGGCCTTCTGCCACCCGGCCTTTAGCCCCCCACCCTCCGGCCTTCTGCCACCCGGCCTTTAGCCCCCCACCCTCCGGCCTTCTGCCACCCGGCCTTTAGCCCCCCACCCTCCGGCCTTCTGCCACCCGGCCTTTAGCCCCCCACCCTCCGGCCTTCTGCCACCCGGCCTTTAGCCCCCCACCCTCCGGCCTTCTGCCACCCGGCCTTTAGCCCCCCACCCTCCGGCCTTCTGCCACCCGGCCTTTAGCCCCCCACCCTCCGGCCTTCTGCCACCCGGCCTTTAGCCCCCCACCCTCCGGCCTTCTGCCACCCGGCCTTTAGCCCCCCACCCTCCGGCCTTCTGCCACCCGGCCTTTAGCCCCCCACCCTCCGGCCTTCTGCCACCCGGCCTTTAGCCCCCCACCCTCCGGCCTTCTGCCACCCGGCCTTTAGCCCCCCACCCTCCGGCCTTCTGCCACCCGGCCTTTAGCCCCCCACCCTCCGGCCTTCTGCCACCCGGCCTTTAGCCCCCCACCCTCCGGCCTTCTGCCACCCGGCCTTTAGCCCCCCACCCTCCGGCCTTCTGCCACCCGGCCTTTAGCCCCCCACCCTCCGGCCTTCTGCCACCCGGCCTTTAGCCCCCCACCCTCCGGCCTTCTGCCACCCGGCCTTTAGCCCCCCACCCTCCGGCCTTCTGCCACCCGGCCTTTAGCCCCCCACCCTCCGGCCTTCTGCCACCCGGCCTTTAGCCCCCCACCCTCCGGCCTTCTGCCACCCGGCCTTTAGCCCCCCACCCTCCGGCCTTCTGCCACCCGGCCTTTAGCCCCCCACCCTCCGGCCTTCTGCCACCCGGCCTTTAGCCCCCCACCCTCCGGCCTTCTGCCACCCGGCCTTTAGCCCCCCACCCTCCGGCCTTCTGCCACCCGGCCTTTAGCCCCCCACCCTCCGGCCTTCTGCCACCCGGCCTTTAGCCCCCCACCCTCCGGCCTTCTGCCACCCGGCCATCTACCCCGCTGCCTTTTGCCCCCACTCACCTTCTCACGGTGTGTCCACTTCACGATGTTGGATGGTACTGGGCAATGAGTTCTTGCATTCATTGTTTTGTCACAGTAAATCATTCATATCATGGATACCATGGAAGAATTGTAATCGACTCGTGGCAGTATAAACCGTGAGTGAGAGAGAGGGAGGGAGGGTGCGTGTGTGTGTTTGTCCGTGAGTGCGTGCGTGCGTAAGTGTGAATTTTCTTTCTCTCGAAGTCTTCCTCTCCTAATTCCTTCCTTCCTTCCCTTCTTTCTTTTCTATCTTCCC
>CM065710.1:21455763-21460763 GCA_017654935.2 Phymorhynchus buccinoides
TCTTGATATTGATCAGAACAGAAAAGTAGTAAGGGTAAACAACCGAACATGATTAGAGCAGAATAGTGGTATCTTCCTTTCCAGTCAAAAATGTGTCAATTCCCCCAAGAACACTCAGTGCGGAAAGACAGTAACTTGAGTTGAGGTGTAGTTGTCCTCGGCCGTAGGGGTTGTTTGCATGGCTCAGATGATTCTATCTTGCCATGAGACCCTTCCCCACAACCAGAATCAGCTCTGTTTTCAATTTTGTTCCTGGCGGAATAATAGTATGCCTGGTATGAGAGTTTTGGGTAGTTTGCTCTGGGAAAGAGAACACATCTGGTGTTTTTGACTCTATACTGACCATTGTACTGTTAGTGTCAAAGAGACCTGCTGTATCCTGGGCTTGGCATGTGTAATTATTCTATGAAATAGACCAGAGCCTCGGAAATGAACAAAGAAAAAAAAAAGCACTTATGAAACACAGTGTCTCATAATGTTATTGAACAGCTGCTGAGCCCTGCAGAACCAAGCACTTTCTCCAAGAAAGAACACACACACACACACACACACACACACACACACACACAAACAAACACGCAATTGCTCACGCACGAACGATGAATGCAAAAAACACACTCACACACACACACACACTCACTAACACACACACACACACTCACACACCCTGTCTAATATCACGGGAAGTGGAACATCTTTGTAACAAGCACACACACACACACTCACACACACACACACACACACACACGTGCATAGCACTGGTCTTAAGCTATTCGGAATAAATACACTTGTCAGTTGTATGGGGTTTTTTAAAGGAAGAGCTAATTATGTTTTATGAAAACATATTTTGAAGCAAATAACAGAATAATCAAGTAGAGAAAGGAAATTAACACGGAACATTACTCAAAGTTAACGTTAACGTTAACTGGTGTTGTTTCTGAGGTTCACAAATAAAGACATTGGACACAGAAAAGCTTTGTCAAAGCAAACTATTCTGCATTTCAAATGCACTAACTTTTCAGTCCTTCAGAGTAGGGGTACGGAGCTGGCTATTCACTGAGATTTTCCTTTCATACTATTTTTATCCTTAATTTGGATACCATCTCAGTAGTTAGCCGGGTGTCTGGGGGAAATTAAAATTTCAGAACATTGTGGCATGACATAAGATTTTCATGGATTTTGATTTTTCGGTTAACTTTGGGGGCATTTATTGTGGATTTTCGATTTGATGCACTGGACACCATTCTCTTGTGAATGTCTTTTTTGCTCAGGTTGGGGGACAGTCAAATTGCATGGCTGATGCAAACTGATGAGACCTTGTGATCGAAACAGGTGTCTTTTGGGGCACTGTCCCTCCCCCATTGTGGCTGATGGGAATGGTTTTTATATATATATATATATGTTATATACACAGGCATTGTGCGCACACATGGGACTCACACACACACATACACACACTCGACACTCACACGGCGTGCGCATGCACAAGGACAATGACACAAATTTTAATTTTTTAAGACTGATGGGAAATGATGGTTGTGATGCACCGGCATGTTGGGGCATTGTGGCTTTTCATGGGACTGGTTATGATGCCGGGTGTTGGGGGGCATTGTGGCTGATGTGGACTGGTTTTGGAAACAGATGAATGGGTGCCTACGATGGGGATGGTGCATTGTGGAAAGAAGCCTACGATGGTAACTAAGCTAGATGGTGCATAGAATAATGACAGAAAGAAGCCTACGATGAGTAATTGGGGGTGCATTGTGGAAGCCTACGATGAGTAATGGGAAGCTAGATGGTGCATAGAATGACAGAAAGAAGCCTACGGGGGTTAGATGGTGCATAGAATAATGACAGAAAGAAGCCTACGATGAGTAATCAATAAGTTAGATGGCCGGGTGCTGATGGGACTGGTTGTGATGCCGGGTGTTGAGGGGGGCATTGTGGCTGATGGGACTGGTTGTGATGCCGGGTGTTGGGGGGCATTGTGGCTGATGGGACTGGTTGTGATGCCGGGTGTTGGGGGGCATTGTGGCTGATGGGACTGGTTTTGATGCCGGGTGTTGGGGGGCATTGTGGCTGATGGGACTGGTTGTGATGCCGGGTGTTGGGGGGCATTGTGGCTGATGGGACTGGTTGTGATGCCGGGTGTTGGGGGGCATTGTGGCTGATGGGACTGGTTTTGATGCCGGGTGTTGGGGGGCATTGTGGCTGATGGGACTGGTTGTGATGCCGGGTGTTGGGGGGCATTGTGGCTGATGGGACTGGTTTTGATGCCGGGTGTTGGGGGGCATTGTGGCTGATGGGACTGGTTTTGATGCCGGGTGTTGGGGGGGCATTGTGGCTGATGGGACTGGTTTTGATGCCGGGTGTTGGGGGGCATTGTGGCTGATGGGACTGGTTTTGATGCCGGGTGTTGGGGGGCATTGTGGCTGATGGGACTGGTTGTGATGCCGGGTGTTGGGGGGCATTGTGGCTGATGGGACTGGTTTTGATGCCGGGTGTTGGGGGGCATTGTGGCTGATGGGACTGGTTGTGATGCCGGGTGTTGGGGGGCATTGTGGCTGATGGGACTGGTTGTGATGCCGGGTGTTGGGGGGCATTGTGGCTGATGGGACTGGTTGTGATGCCGGGTGTTGGGGGGCATTGTGGCTGATGGGACTGGTTGTGATGCCGGGTGTTGGGGGGCATTGTGGCTGATGGGACTGGTTGTGATGCCGGGTGTTGGGGGGCATTGTGGCTGATGGGACTGGTTGTGATGCCGGGTGTTGGGGGGCATTGTGGCTGATGGGACTGGTTGTGATGCCGGGTGTTGGGGGGCATTGTGGCTGATGGGACTGGTTGTGATGCCGGGTGTTGGGGGGCATTGTGGCTGATGGGACTGGTTGTGATGCCGGGTGTTGGGGGGCATTGTGGCTGATGGGACTGGTTGTGATGCCGGGTGTTGGGGGGCATTGTGGCTGATGGGACTGGTTTTGATGCCGGGTGTTGGGGGGCATTGTGGCTGATGGGACTGGTTGTGATGCCGGGTGTTGGGGGGCATTGTGGCTGATGGGACTGGTTGTGATGCCGGGTGTTGGGGGGCATTGTGGCTGATGGGACTGGTTGTGATGCCGGGTGTTGGGGGGCATTGTGGCTGATGGGACTGGTTGTGATGCCGGGTGTTGGGGGGCATTGTGGCTGATGGGACTGGTTGTGATGCCGGGTGTTGGGGGGCATTGTGGCTGATGGGACTGGTTGTGATGCCGGGTGTTGGGGGGCATTGTGGCTGATGGGACTGGTTTTGATGCCGGGTGTTGGGGGGCATTGTGGCTGATGGGACTGGTTGTGATGCCGGGTGTTGGGGCATTGTGGCTGATGGGACTGGTTCTGATGTCGGGTGTTGGGGGGCATTGTGGCTGATCAGACTGGTTGTGATGCCGGGTGTATGGGGGCATTGTGGCTGATGGGACTGGTTTGATGCCGGGTGTTGGGGGGCATCATGGCTGATGGGACTGGTTGTGATGCCGGGTGTTGGGGGGCATTGTGGCTGATGGGACTGGTTGTGATGCCGGGTATTGGGGGGCATTGTGGCTGATCTCTCTTGTGATGCCGGGTGTTGGGGGGCATTGTGATTAGACTTGACTGGTTGTGATGCCGTATGTTGGGGGGCATTGTGGCTGATATGACTGGTTAAAGATGCCGGGTGTAAAGTATTGTGGCTGATGGGACTTGATTTGATGCCATGTGTAGGCATATGGTTGATGGGACTGGTTAAAATGTGGGTGTTGGGGATAATAATAGGCTATGACTAGGTTTGAGTTTATTACATGCATGCGGTTTTCTTTGAAATTGGTACATTGTGGCTGACTGGGATGGTTAGTGACTGGTGTTTGTGTACTTCTGAATTTGTGCTTTTTCCAGTGTTGGTGCAGAATAATCTCGGGTCAAGATGCTACGGTTCTGCTCCAACCCTTTCCCCTCCTTTGCATAAAAATCTCAGCGTGAAAGAATCTCGTGCAAAGATAAGATCATCCCGCCCTGACTGTTTTCCTTTATTTGCCCGAATACGAATTGTTGCTGCGGAAGCCACTTAGTGTGCTTTATCGTTTATCTGCTCTTGACATCTGGGGCAGTTGTGGCTCTGCGAGAAGCAGCATCCGTACCCATGTTTACATTCCTTTCAATTAAGCAAAGACAACATGGTTGTTGTTTTTCTACCGTAATTTGCTGTACTCGCAGAGGATATGTGTCTTAAGCATTGGTCAAAGTTTAAAAAGTAAATGTTATTTCCCGCCATTACTGTAAGTGTTGGAAACTTTCAAATGCATTTTCTGAAGAATGATGAAAAAACGAGAGCCTTCTTCTCTAAGCCCTCGATATGTGTTTACAACTCGAATGGCTTTTAGACCTATTCACAAATGTGAGCTATAACCCATTCTTTTCGTGTGTGCGCAATTATGTCAACATAGATCTCATTATTATGTTTTTAAAATATGCCTAGATATTCCATTTTTCATTAATCCAAAGTCTCTCTCTCTCTCTCTCTCTCTCTCTCTCTCTCTCTCTCTCTCTCTCTCTCTCTCTCTCTCTCTCTCTCTCTCTCTCTCTCTCTCTCTCTCTCTCCACACACACTGACTTACATTGAACTCGCACTCAAACGCCGACTTCAACTTGAACCCCTTTCGGGCCAAACGGTCCACCTGCCGCTGCGCCACCAGCCGCGGACATTCTTTGAAGGGTTGCTCCTTGAGCTCCAACTGACACATCACCAGACCTGTGCGCCGCTTGGGGGCGCTGCTACTCCATTGTAGAGGGCGCACCGTCCCCGCTAGAGGTCGCATGGTTCCGCTCGGGAAATTCTTGAAGGCATCAATGGTCATGGCCACTTCTGCTTGGCATCCCGAGTACAGAGTACCTGAACAAGGGAAAGAAGTGTAGAAAGAAAGAAACAACCACGAAAAGAATGAATAACAAGGGCGTCGCCGAGCGGCAGACATGTCCGTCACCAGCAATGCCAC
>CM065710.1:21468263-21475763 GCA_017654935.2 Phymorhynchus buccinoides
GAAAACCAAATCTTTTGCATGAATTTGGCACTGTATGACTAGAGAAAAAAAATTCAAAAGCGAATACAGAAATCCTTATAAGGCACCTGGTTCAGCGGTATCAGCCAATGAAACAAAACTTAAGTGCATATTTTGCACTGCACAATTAGAATGAAAGAGAAAAACTGATGTTGGTGTTCATGATGTCATCACTGGATGTACATAGAGTCGGTGTCAGAGTCACAATTGTGACAAATGTAGACTGGGCTTTTCCCAAGGCCCACGCCTTCCATGGGCCCAGTCTGTACACTGTGTGCACTGGACCCACTCTCTCCACATCAACTGGGCACAGTCCAAAATATATGTCGCATGCATCCTTCAGGTACTTGGCCAGTGCCAGCTCTTGCTTCTCAGTGAAGAGAACGAAGAACCAATAGCCAAAAGAAATGTCTGCAACGCTTTTCTCTTGGTTGGGGACGGGCAGCTTCTTAAATTTCAGAAGATGGCGTCTGAGTGTTGTCTTTGGCATGTCAAAGAGACCAGCCGTTTTCTTCACCCCATCTTCTGTGGTATGGTAGTGGTCTATTGCTCTGCGAATTACATCTGGCATGCACCCTCTGCTGGTCTTTATTTCACATTTTCTCACCAGAGTTGTGCATCTCTGCTGTTAAAACATGGATGTTTTGCAACAAACTGCAACTAAATGCTGAAAAGACAGAGATGATTCTTGTAGCCTCTAACCACACAATTAAAACTCAGGTTCTCCCAGGTTCTGTCGACATTGATGGCACTGAGATCAAGCTGTCAGCATCTGTCCGCAATCTAGGTGTTACTTTGGACCAAAACCCTCTCTTTCAAACAGCATGTTTCCAATGTTTGCAAGTCTTGCTATCTAGAACTTCGAAGAATTAGTTCAATCCGCCGTTTCCTCTCTCAAGATGCCCTGAAGACTCTAGTATGTGCTTTTGTTCTGTATCGCCTTGACTACTGTAACTCACTTCTTGCTCGCTGTCCATCAACTCTCATCTCTAAGCTCCAATGGGTCCAGAATAATGCTGCTCGTCTCATTTCTCGCTCCCCTAGGTACGATCATATTACTCCGGTTCTTCGTTCTCTACATTGGCTCCCAGTTCAATCACGTATTGACTACAAAATTCTCCTCCTTGCCTTCAAGTCAATGAATGATCAAGCTCCCTTATATCTCTCTGATCTCCTTCATCTCTATGTCCCAGCTCGCCAACTACGTTCGTCTTCTGATTCTCGTCTCCTCTCCCCTCCCTCCCTCCGTCTCAAATCTGCTGGCCAACGTTCTTTCCCCTGTCAAGCACCATCTCTTTGGAATTCTCTGCCTTCTCCTCTCCGACACTCCAACTCAGTCTCCTCAATCAAAACCTCTCTTAAAACCCATCTTTTTCCTGCTTCACCCTAAATATTTGATCAGTTGTCTATCTTGTGTGCACGTGAGGGAAGATTGAATAAGAGGTTTGTGCTGTGCTTTGTGGTGTGTGTGTGTGTGTGTGTGTGTGTGTGTGTGTGTGTGTGTGTGTGTGTGTGTGTGTGTGTGTGTGTGTTTGTGTTGTGTGTGTAAGCATGCATGTGTGCATACATGTGTGCTTATGTGTGTTTTGGTTTTGTGGGTTGTGTGTGCACGATGTGTGTGTGTGTGTCTGTGTGTTTGTCTGTCTGTGTGCGTACGTTGTGTGTGAGGGTGTTTCTGTATGTGTTGGTGTATGTGGTCAGTCCGTGCGACTCAGTTGATGTGTGCTTACTGAATGGGGGATGAACGAGTCGGTGTTGTCAAATGTGTGTGTGTGTGTGTATGTGTGTTAGAGAGAGAGAGAGAGAGAGAGAGAGAGAGAGAGAGAGAGAGAGAGAGAGAGAGAGAGAGAGAGAGAGAGAGAGAGAGAGAGAGTTGCTTTGTGTGTATGCGTTGTTGTTGGTTGGTGTCATTCTTGAATGCTGTTTTTGTTGTCTATTTGTTGATGAAAAATTGATTGCAAAGCGCTTTGGGCTCATCTGGGGTACAGCGCTATATAAATGTACAATTATTATTATTATTATTATAGTGGAACCTACACAAATACAGAAAAAAGATTTTATTCACAAATACAGAAAAAAAGATTTTATCACAACATGCACCAGTGTTCCAGTAATTTGGCACACACACACACACACACACACACACACACACACACACACACACACATCACTCTCATGATCATTTCAATAAATCAGTGCATTACCATGAAAAAAGAATGTATACTGTATGTGGGGCATGGCCCCCCCCCCCCCCCCCCCCCCCAGGGCAAGTTGGCCCCAGGGACCAACGTGCCCCAAGCCAAAGGGACCAACTTGCCCCAACACAGTCATATTTATCTTGAGGGGTAGCAGTTAACAGTGACACAGGATAGAGCAAAAGTGTTACTTTCCAATGGAACCTTTGATCTACAGGTTTGGATCACAGCTGTTGTTGTCTGACTAATACCAATCACTAGCACTAAAATCTGATCCAAACGAATCTTCCAAAAAATTATTTAAAGTGATGAAAATCATAATTACATAACTCACCTCGCCAGTCCGCAAAACGTGGGTGCCAGATTTTCTGTGCTGGAAGGCGCATGATCTGGTGACGTAGTCATATCAAAATGACTGAATACTGCAAATGTTTCCAATAAAAGCCCCGGTCTCCCCTACTCATCTTCCCTAATGCCCCACATGGCCGAAAGGCCAAAGAGGGCGTAAAGCATTATTTTCTCACTCATCTTCCTTAAGATTGGATTTACAAACAGGACAAACATTATCTACATTTGTATTATGCAAATAACTTTTTTTTTTAACTATTTAGGCCTAATGTTCTGGTTCGAAATCTTGCAAGTGCACTTCGTTGCCATCTATCTGTAACAGCTGTTATATACTTCTCAACTTCAAGGTTACTTTTGAACGAGATAAACCATTCATATTTTGGACTTTCTTCCATGTGGGAGTGCATATTTTGTTTAGATATACAAGTCATTCGATCTTTAAATTCCGAGATGAAAGCTTCTTGGTTCAGCCAGACTATCCCAAACCCATTTTCTGTTAGTAATTTCTTGACTCTTGAACCCCAATTAAATTTCCCATTTTCATGTTGCTGTAATAACATTAGATACGCTTGCTTACATAGTCTTGACGAAGGTAACTTCAAGAGCCTTAACCAATATCTCATACATTTAACATTAGTCTGAACAAACAAAGCATACACCATGCTGTTAGAAGAATGTAACGGCACACTAAGAAAACGTTTTATTGCAAGAGTATGGACATTTTCTAATTGATTATTATTGAGAGTCCCCCATACTTCTGCTGCGTACGTTAATATAGGTGTGATCTGTGTGTCAAAACGTTTCCAGAAAATAGATGGATCGTTCGAGTTTAATTTCCTTAAAGTTTTAAGTATATTTGTTACCCCTTTCTTTCCTTTTCTGCACATTTCTGTCCATCCTGCAGTAAGGCTTAGCTTGGTTGTGAATACCAGGCCTAGATATTTATAACTATTTGTGACCTTCACTTCCATGTTACCATACCACCATTTTTCAAATTTGGAGAGATAGCCCCCGTTCCTAAAAACCATAATATTTGGCTTGTCCAGGTTAACAGTTAAATGAAGTCGGTCTGCCTCTGCCTTAAGGGAATTTAACTGATTTTGCAAACCAACTATTGTATCTGAGAGCAAAATAATATCGTCTGCAAATAACATTAAGAAGATTTCTATTGCATCTTGTATCATTTGAATGACGTGACGCCCTTTTTTGTTAATTTCTATCGCTAATTCGTTAATAAAAAAAAGAGAGGGAGAGAGAGAGAGAGAGAGAGAGAGAGAGAGAGAGAGAGAGAGAGAGAGAGAGAGAGAGAGAGAGAGAGAGATGTGTGTGTGTGTGTGTGTGTGTGTGTGTGTGTGTGTGTGTGTGTGTGTGTGTGTGTGTGTGTAGATGAAAATATTTTCGAACATATTTTCTCATCTTCTTAGCATAAGAACATATAGAATTTAAATAACAACTTGGCATAGTTGTGTGTAAATGTGTCTGTAGTCTTGGTCTGTTTGTTTCCTTCTTTACGTATATATTTGCTTTTGGCCTCTTATTTGCTTTTTTTCCTTGTGAAATAATGTGGAAAAAAGTTCAATAAAAAAAAGACACATTGTTTTATATTTGTTCCATTCACAGTTCTCTTGGTGATTAGTCATGTTTGGTGTTCCACCCCCCACCCCGATTGATCACAATGCCACATTGCAAGCACATAGCAATAATTATTTTCTACAATCACTCCATCCTGATTGATCACAATGCCACATTGCAAGCACATAGCAATAATTATTTTCTACAATCACTCCATCCTGATTGATCACAATGCCACATTGCAAGCACATAGCAATAATTATTTTCTACAATCACTCCATCCTGGTTGATCACAATGCCACATTGCAAGCACATAGCAATAATTATTTTCTACAATCACTCCATCCTGATTGATCACAATGCCACATTGCAAGCACATAGCAATAATTATTTTCTACAATCACTCCATCCTGGTTGATCACAATGCCACATTGCAAGCACATAGCAATAATTATTTTCTACAATCACTCCATCCTGATTGATCACAATGCCACATTGCAAGCACATAGCAATAATTATTTTCTACAATCACTCCATCCTGGTTGATCACAATGCCACATTGCAAGCACATAGCAATAATTATTTTCTACAATCACTCCATCCTGATTGATCACAATGTGCAAGCACATAGCAATAATTATTTTCTACAATCACTCCATCCTGATTGATCACAATGTGCAAGCACATAGCAATAATTATTTGCTACAATCACTCCATCCTGATTGATCACAAAGCAAGCACATAGCAATAATTATTTTCTACAATCACTCCATCCTGGTTGATCACAATGCCACATTGCAAGCACATAGCAATAATTATTTTCTACAATCACTCCATCCTGATTGATCACAATGCCACATTGCAAGCACATAGCAATAATTATTTTCTACAATCACTCCATCCTGGTTGATCACAATGCCACATTGCAAGCACATAGCAATAATTATTTTCTACAATCACTCCATCCTGATTGATCACAATGCCACATTGCAAGCACATAGCAATAATTATTTTCTACAATCACTCCATCCTGATTGATCACAATGCCACATTGCAAGCACAAAGCAATAATTATTTTCTACAATCACTCCATCCTGATTGATCACAATGCCACATTGCAAGCACATAGCAATAATTATTTTCTACAATCACTCCATCCTGGTTGATCACAATGCCACATTGCAAGCACATAGCAATAATTATTTTCTACAATCACTCCATCCTGGTTGATCACAATGCCACATTGCAAGCACAAAGCAATAATTATTTTCTACAATCACTCCATCCTGGTTGATCACAATGCCACATTGCAAGCACATAGCAATAATTATTTTCTACAATCACTCCATCCTGATTGATCACAATGCCACATTGCAAGCACAAAGCAATAATTATTTTCTACAATCACTCCATCCTGGTTGATCACAATGCCACATTGCAAGCACAAAGCAATAATTATTTTCTACAATCACTCCATCCTGATTGATCACAATGCCACATTGCAAGCACATAGCAATAATTATTTGCTACAATCACTCCATCCCGGTTGATCACAATGCCACATTGCAAGCACATAGCAATAATTATTTTCTACAATCACTCCATCCTGGTTGATCACAATGCCACATTGCAAGCACATAGCAATAATTATTTTCTACAATCACTCCATCCTGATTGATCACAATGCCACATTGCAAGCACAAAGCAATAATTATTTTCTACAATCACTCCATCCTGATTGATCACAATGCCACATTGCAAGCACATAGCAATAATTATTTTCTACAATCACTCCATCCTGATTGATCACAATGCCACATTGCAAGCACAAAGCAATAATTATTTTCTACAATCACTCCATCCTGATTGATCACAATGCCACATTGCAAGCACATAGCAATAATTATTTTCTACAATCACTCCATCCTGATTGATCACAATGCCACATTGCAAGCACATAGCAATAATTATTTTCTACAATCACTCCATCCCGGTTGATCACAAAGCAAGCACATAGCAATAATTATTTTCTACAATCACTCCATCACTCTTTCATTTCTTCAGGAGAAAATGCCTCCAAATGTCTGACTTGTCCTTCGGGTTCGGTAGGCCTACCATATTGTAACCATCAGCCATACTTGCACCTTACAAATTCAAAGTCATACACCACCACAAACTAGAAACAGCTACTCTTGGTTTACAAACACCCAATCTGCGCTGAGAATCAGTTTTGTTCTTCGAAAAGAATGCGTTATTCTAAGAAAAAAAATTGCTTTCAGTTTGCGGTTAGAAAACCGGTTCACAGCAATTCGAACCGGTTTTTCGAACCGCGAAATGTTAGCACCAGTTTTTCCCCCACCTCTAAATTAATAGATATGCTATCTCTATGGTAATAAAACAGTGCTACGCTATAGCTTACCTGAGAAAATGCCCACACCGTCGCGACACGCCTGACTTAGCATGTGACGAGGAGCCAACCTTCCCCGGGGAATGCCGTGCAGGTCACACATAGCAAACTGAACAAAGTCAAACCCCTGCAACTCTTTTTCCAACCGACTCTCTTCTTTTTTCTCCTCCATTTTCTTTTGTTCTCTCTCTCTTTTCTACCTTCTTTCTTACAGTTTCTTCCTTTTCGACTTTAGGCTGGTTCCCTGTAGGCCTACCCGACCAATCACTTGGTTGTCTCTTGAAGCCTTCTTATTACACACACTTCCACAGCTGCTTTTCAATAAGTCGAGAATAATAGTCGAGATGCGAAGGCTTCACTTGCTAGATACGTAGTGTACGTGCGTGTGTGTGTGTGTTGCTTAGCTTAGTAGATCTTATATACATCCTGTAACATCTGTCAGTAACGTGAGGTCGAAAAAAAAGTAGGCGTAAACGTGTTTAAAAAAAACAAATTAATCGTTCGCAGAGGAGCTGTTTGCCTGCTTACTCCGCCGTAGCAAAGTAGAATGATGTTCGTTCGTCCCGAGGGATGAAGACCATCCGTCAACAGTTCCAATGTCAAAGGGTTCAGGATGTGGGGTGGGTACGAAGATGACTGAAGAGTCCGATGCGGGCCTTGAAGGTTTTGTGACAGTAGTGGGAACAGGAAAGAGAGTTGAGGGGATCTGTTGGAGTTGGAGAATTGCTGCTGCTCGTGCGATTTTGTCGCGCTTCTCGACGTGCCTGGGCTGTCTCGGTTCGGTTTTGGGCCAAAGTTTCCCAGGAGCAAATGTTGGTGTCAAAGTCCTTCAGGGACACTTTGAGGGTGTTCTTGAACCGTTGCTTTTGCCCTCTATGCTTACGTGCACCAAACTGGAGTTCTCCATAGAGGATGCATTTTGGGAGGCGCTCATCAGATAGTCTAACAACATGCTCAGCA
>CM065710.1:21480763-21499019 GCA_017654935.2 Phymorhynchus buccinoides
GGGACTTTACTGGTTTCGTACTGCCTCCGGGCATTGCCTCCAGTATTGTTCCCAATATATTTGTATTTACAAATGTCCCATATGTGTCTGATTCAGACCAAGAGGACGTAAAACACCATTTTCGTCGGCTGGTCAGAGTGTGTGTCAGTTATAGATAGGTGGGAGCCTACCAGCCACTCTCTGTGTGCGTGGTGTGCCTAACTGTGTGCTGAGCCTACAATGTTTGAGCTCTGATCCCTGCTCCTAGCTGTAAGTAATCTAAAGCCAGTGTTTATTGTCTAGTTTGTTTTACTTTACAAACTGTTGTTTTACATGTTGTTTAGCTTGATCAGTGATCTAGCTTTGTCACTGTATTACGTGCCATGGAACTGAAAGCTGTCACCGAACCAGTTCATTCATAAATATAACAGCACTGTTGAGAAACTGAAAGTTAGAACATTCCGATCGTTCTGTTCCATCGTCAAATCCACTCATACGTGATGCCGATTTACTGTGTAAACAATGCAAGGGCATTTTTTAAAAATATTATTGATCTAAGCTGATGCCATACTATGCGTGTAGGCCTACTTTGCACTGTTTCAGCCATAGGCCTACTATTGATAGGGCCTTCTGATACGGACACACTCAGCTCATATCATGGCTACTGGCGTGTATCGGATCTAGTTAAGCCCACATAGGCCTATGTGCACTTATTCAGTCATTGCTATTGTGTCATTGCTTCACACAATGTGAACAGCCATTACTTTCTACTTGTGTGATAGCTATGTATTGTATGATTAGCTGTTGTGTTAATACTGCTGCTATTAGCCGTTTTAGGTGGGGTTGTTACTTCCCTTGATTTTTGTGCCTCACGGATTCAGTCCCTTTGCATGTTTACTTCCGGTGGCGATCGTCTGAGCAGGGAAGATGGAGAGCGAAAGAAATCATTTTCAGAAGCTGACAATTCCAGCTTTGAAGGACTTTTTGAGAGCTCGAGGCCAAAGTTTAATTGGAAAGAAAGCGCAACTTGTGGCACGCGCGGAGGGTTGCGTGGAATTGAACCTCACACCCAACTTGGGGGCAGAAACCGACGCAAGCCAGTCACTTGCAAGAAAATTCAACCGCTTGGGGACGCCAACTGGCTATCAATTGCCTAATCCCACGACTTTGTCAGAGTGGCAAGAGCTGGTGGACTGTCCTGCCGTTACTGACAAAGATGTTTACAATTATCTGGTCCTCAGCCACCACCGTACAACAGACAACCAAAGGATGGGTGCTCAGAGACAGCTGAAAGCCAAAACGATGTTTGACGAGGGCCATGTCCATTCAGCTTATTTCCACAGAGTCAAAGATGCGGTTGATCATGGCTTTGTGAAAGCCTCCGTCATGCCATCCTTACCTGGAAAGGATCCAAAGAAATCTCCAGACTACCAGACTTGGATATGCCTCAGTAAACACACTGGGCATATTCATTCAGCAGACTGCACATGCACTGCAGGGTAAGCATGTCAAACTCAGAGGTATTTCCTCTTACATCTTAATTTTACATGACATAAAATTTGTTGTGTGTGTGTACAAAATTACTTATTTAACTCCCTTTTACTCACTGTCAATAGTGTCATCTACAATCTTTCTGCCTCACCGGTCCATTCTCCTGCCTTCTTTCAAGAAACACTTTCATTTTCAAAAACATTTCCTCCAGCCGAAGTAGGACTTGCTGGGCCTAACTATTTCTTAGTTAGTGCATAATGGCAGCATGACACATCTGCACTCATAATTGACAGGAAACTGAGCGATCGAAGAGGAAGTAAACAAACAATTTATCATGATCACTGAGGGTGTAAATCACTAAATGTGTATGCTAGTCAGTTGTGTCTGTCTATGACTTTCACATACCAGAGAAAGCGACTAATGTTCTGGAGGGTTGGGCTGATATTTGTTTACAGTGGTGATAGGTGATAGAAGCGGTGATGGGTACCTGCTCGTCATTTATAAAATAAATAAAAAGAATAAGACCTATAACACTACCTTGAGGAACACCACCGTTTATTGTACTTTTTTCATATCTTTAGTTTAATGCTATAATATTGAGATTTGTCACTTGAAAAATCTTCTTTCTATCCATTATTTAACTAAGTAAATCCATCAAAGTAAACTGTTGTGAATGCCATGTTTAAACATTTTTTATTATTTATTTTATAATAATATTGCTTATTTCAATATAAATATATTGCAGGCCAAAAACAATGTGTTAATGTTATTACTATTTGACTTTTGACGCCTATGCTGGTGTTTTATGTACTCTTAGTCTTATAATAAATTTTAAGCAGTGGGGGAGGGGTGGAAGTCCAGTACATTTTCTTATTAGGCCATTTACCTATTAAAATTGAAAATGTCGGATTATTTTTGTTAACACTGCATTGCCAGTGGCACGCTTTGTCCTATTGATTTCTTGACGAGCCAGGGTATTGTCCTATTGATTTATCTCATCTCAGGACAGTTTGTCCTATCACTTTTCGATCATAAGGCGATATTGTTTTTTCTCCAGACTGAGAACCTGCACCTTATATTATAATCATTCTGCATACTAAAAATAGTAAAATAGTACGAAAATATAACAAAATCTGAATGTTGTGTAAAATTGTGGGGGTGCGCATGCGCCTTACTTATTAGTGAAAAATATGGTATTTTTACATCGTCAAATGTTAACTGAACCGCATTTGCTTTTTTTGTTTCAGGGATGGAGAATCATGCAACCATATTGCAGCTGTGCTGTATATGCTGGTTGACATGACAGAGAAGAGAGAAAGGGGCCTCCTTTCTTCAACGTCACAGCGATGCGCATGGCTGATTCCAAGAAAACGGATCCTATCCCCCAAAAAAGTTGCTGATAGGCCTCTTCGTCGCCCAAAGTCAGATGTGCAGCCTTCCCCCAAAGTTGTGTTAAACCTCACAAGATTGAGCAGCAGATTGCAAGCATCAAACCCACACTGTTCATTAGTGAGCTTTACCAGCAACAAAGAACAGGCAAAGAGGGACTTTGAAGTGGAACTTCCTCCTGTTAAACTGAACTTTGCAGATCATGTGGATTTGAAGAATGAGAAATGCTTGGTGCAGTTTGAAGACTATGTGAAGTCATTGAAGATGTCGGAAAGTGAAATCAAGGAGATTGAGGCTTGCACAAGAGGGCAGGCTAAATGCGTTGCTTGGCACAATGCACGATCTGGTCGGGTGACCAGCTCACAGTTTGGTGCAGTGATGTGCAGAAAAGCAGACACAGAGCCTGACAATCTGGTGAAAAGCATCATGGGATATTGTCGCCCTTTCCAGACCGCTGCTACCAAGTGGGGGAAGAACCATGAAGCAGCAGCGAGGCGCCAGTACTTCAATAGAATGGCAACATCTCATCCACACTTGTCTGTTGCTGACTGTGGCCTTGTTGTTGATCATGATCTCCCATTCTTGGCAACCAGTCCGGACGGACTGGTTCATTGTCCCGATTGTGTACCTCCTCTGGGTCTTGTGGAGGTGAAGTGCCCATACACATGGTCCACTCGGTCCATCCAGGAAGCTTGTGCAGACAAGAGCTTTTGCTGTGCCCTTAAGGGGGAAGAGGTGAAGCTGAAAACCTCCCACCCTTATTTTTACCAAGTACAGGGGCAAATGGGCATCACAGGCAGGAAGTGGTGCGATTTTGTGGTATGGACTGTCTCCGACATCCACATTGAACGTATCAGTATTGATGAGGATCTCTGGAAGACCATGCAACATAAGCTGCGTTCTTTCTTTGTTAGTGGTGTAGTCCCTGAAATGTTTTCTTCACGCATACTGAGAAATAGAAAATTGCACCCAAAGTAAGTCCACCCTGCCACTGTTATGCGGCTTCTAATACCGTAATCAGTACAACAAACTGCTTGACTGAAAATTGACTTCTAGTTCTACTTTAAGTTTAACCCTTTCAAAGCCAGCCATTTTTCCGCTAAAAATTTCCATTAACCTTACCTGGGTAGAGAATGGATTCTGTCTGCAATATTGGGGATTCCTCGTGATATGCTAAAAATAGGGCCTATCCCATTTAATGAGAGACCCTCATTTGATGCCTTTCAGTGACATGGGTGATAAATCACTGTGGTGCCAAGAGGCGACAGTGGCGATTGAAAGGGTTAATTTGGCTAAAATCTGTTGAGGTAGTTTTTGTTTTTTTATATGGGTTTGAATGAAGTCTTCAGGGATCCATCTTGTTACATGACATTATTTATTCCTTTATTTTTCTTGCTGTCTCGGTGTCGTGTGATGACCTTCATTTTCTCTTTTTTTTTAATACTGGTGATTATCTTCAACCTGATGAAGTTGGCCGATTGACGGGAAGAAGAATAATCCCTGTATAGTAAATTAAATAGTGTAATAGCCAATTCATTCTCAATATGCTATTAGTTCGTAAAACATGAACATAATTTCTATTCCAGGACCTATGACTTGTGCTTATAAATAATCAATTTGTGATGACTGACAGTATAAAACATGACCAAATCTCACTTTGCTTCTTTTTATTTTGTATTTTTGATGACATCAGGATACATGCAAATTTAATGTATGAGATTATTGTGACAAGATCACAAGCTCAGTAATATATTTTGATCAGTCAATTTCCGACAGTAAACTTTGATGTGCTTTTCAGTTTCCCCTATGGATTGGGCCCTGTCATTAAAAAAGAAATGTTTACAGAAACATAATATACTACTCCTGTCGGCACAAACAGTTTTAGTTCCTTTCTTTCGTTCAAAGTGCCCTGTTGTTAACTTTTCTGTCTTTATAATTTATTTGACCCTCTGAATTAATTTCTGAACCCATTTTGGTTCCACCATTGAGCTTTTCATCTTTTTATTTCCCTATTTAATTTTATTCTGTTTCCTTTTTTCCCCCACTGAGCTTTTTATGTTTTTCTTTTAGTGTTTAGTTAGACACTGCCATTGGGTACTGTGGACTATCAAATGAAGAAATCATCCTATCTGGTATGGTCGAGGTGCATCACCACAACTCTGTAAACTCGTGAATGTGGGACTGGGGGTTAAAGCGTCATGCTCAGAATACTTATGTTCGGGTTAAAAAATAAACTTTCCTTTATGAAATGACCGACATTGACTTGTGATTGAATGACATAATCTGATTGATGAGTTGCTTAATAATTACCTTATTTTTGGGACTATAAAGCCCATGTTTGTATAAGGCGCACCCCCAAAAATTTACGCAAATTTCAGATTTTGTTCTTTTTTTTCCTCCTTACTATGATTATTGTCAGTCATATTATAAGGTGAAGGGGCCTGAGTCTGGGGAAGATGTATCGCCTTATACTCATTTAACTTATAGTCCGAAAAATACAGTAGTGAGTACTGTTAGTGTTAATAAGATTGCAATACTGTGAAATATTGATTGTGATACTGTGATTTATGTTGTCTCAAAAATGAAGTGCTGCATACCAAAACATTTAACAAAACGTATAATTGTAGCCTTCCAAAGGAACCAAGAATACTTTAACTTTGGACATGAAAAAATAGAGAAATTAAGAAAGGAAAACACTTTCATGCATGACAGAGGACACATAGTCAATTTTGAATATCCTTTGGCACTTTTGTGTATACTGTCTTTTATTAATCCATGTCTTTTAATCATAATTAAAGTTCGTACACACTTATATGAGCACACACATAACCCACAATTCCAGTCTCAGAACACCTCGGTCCTGAATTAAAAAAGCTATGTACGTTTACAAACAAAAAAACTTTCAAATTGTCAAAACAAAAACATTAACCCTTTCGCCTCAGCCATTTTTTAGCCAAAATTTTCGATTAAACTTACATGAATAGAAAAAAGATTTTGTCTGCAATCTTGGGGATTCCTCTGACATGTTTAAAATAAGGCCTATTCTTACCTCTTCAAATCAAGAACACAAGATCGTTGGACAACAGATCTAGATTTCAAGGCTTTTTGAGTTTTTGTGACATGGGTATAAATCATTATGGTGCAAAAATGCAACATTGGCGGTGAAAGGGTTAAAACAAAGTCTTAATAATAAAGACAGGTTTTCTGTACTGATAAAACAAAGTGCCCATTTTCATAAATAAAGAAATTGAAAATCACATTCAATGCTGCAAGTGGAGCTTAAATGAAAGTTCAAACATACATCGCAAAACCACAAGACTAAAGGACAGCAAGCTTCTCAACACAAATATAACAGAGCAGTTAAAGTGCACCGATCCCCACTCACCTGCAATTTTTACCATAGTTATGACGATTGTTAATTCCATAATCTCAGGGCCACAAAATTGTCCTTGCATTGTATAAAATGTTTCCAAACCATCTTATATTCTTTTAATTTTCATTAACATAATATATATGTTTTGTTAGCTGAAATTTTGTAGGTCTTTAATTTAAACCAACATTAGCAAAGACTTGATCATGATTTCTGATTATAGCAAAAAAGTGGCACATCACTGATTTGATTAGAATCCATCAAACAATGACCCAAATAGCTTAGTCATTGGTTGATGGTAACTGTTATACGGTACATACATTTATAAAATAAAAAAATAAAACATGGTTTGAAAATAGTACCCAGTAATTTATGGACAAAATAATGAAGCTGTGGAGCTGCTATAATCAGTTGCTAATGTCAGCAAATTCTGACTTTGTCATCAAATAGCATATACAAATTTTAAATGAAATAATATAATTCATATGCTAACAAAAAGATGTGACTACATTAAAGCAGCCATCGTTACAGGATTAAACAGTCATTTAACCCTTTCACCGCCAATGTCACATTTTTGCACCACAATGGTTTAACACCGATGTCACTGAAAAGCATAAAATCAGGGCCTGTTATCTGAAGACCCTATTTTCTTAATTTTGGGAGGTAAGGATAGGCCTAATGTCACAGAAAAATGTGCAATTTTGCTGATATTTTTTTCCTCTGTGATTCAGGTAACTTTAATGATTTTTTTTTATTAAATGGCTGGCGGCGAAAGGGTTAACAATGAACCACAAAGAATTGCTCATCAGTTTTCGATGACAGTCAACCTAAGTATAATTAACAAACATGAATTTTAAGCTTTGCTAAAACTTTTTATCCTTCCAAAATGTATCCAGGGTGTAAAATAATATGCTATGTGCCAGTTGTAGCTGTGAATGGGCCATTACATACCCACCCAATTAACATTGATTGTGTTTGCACAACAATGCAGATTTTCATGACTGATGCTGATTAAAATATATTAGTGCAAACAAAATCTACATTTGTGGCAGTTGTTGCACTAATTTTGCAATGTCATTTAATCATATTTCTTTTGCTAAAGTAGCTCTTGCTAAATGACATGCTTTATAATGTTCGTTATGCAATATTTCATTAGTTATGCTGGTTTGATACCACATAATAATAAAACTGCGAAATGGCGTCAGTCATGATCCTGATGATAGCAAGTACACAAATGCTTGTGAAAATCATACAAACGAGCCAATAAGTAATACAAAGCAGTGTTGGCAGAAGCTGTTAAAGCCAGCGCAGCACTATATAAGCAAGCAGTAGGCTCAAAATGTCAGTTTCTGCTTGGCGCTCGCAGCGAAAGCATCCCTTTTCAAACGCAAAAGGAGGGAAAAACTAAGCTGGCGCAGGCGAAAGCCCGCAGCTAGGAGTGTCGCTGGCTTGTTTCTCTCTCTCCCCACTCACAACTGACTACCCGATTCCTGGGATCGGCTCTTAAATACACTATGAGTATGAAGCAAAATAATTCAGCAAAATATTGCACCTGACTCATAAGCTTGAGCAATAATGAAAAACCTGCCAAAACAAAAACTTGACCAGACAACCCATTTTACAGTTCCTGGCAGTCTTGTTTAATCCTACACACAATGGACAACAATTTCACCTGGCTTTTTAGTCAAACAAATTGTTTAGTCTACACTGACATACAAATTGAATCCCAATGCTAAATGCACAGTATCGTCTCAGATCAAAAAGCATATTACAGCTGAAGGACGAAAAGCAAATTTCAACACAAGGTTAACATAATTTGTCAAAACGGAACTATTTTATGAGTTGCATGTCGCCAAGCGACCATGTGCAAAACATAGACATAACTCAAAATTGGTCAACTTCGATGTATTGTACAGTCAAAAAGGTCTCAATTATTATGACTTCCAAAAAGTCCAGAAAAATCAGTCTTAAATTGGAGTATATAACATAACGGAGGTCAGTTAACGACGAGGATTTAAAGGTTTGTATAGCATTGTCAGAGCATTGCAAACTTTCCAAACTTGGTTGGGATAAAGACAAGTTGGAAGAACATCACTTAATATTCTGAATGTTTTCACTCTGGCCATGTATCGTTCCACATGAATCCTGAGGGAAGCTATGCGCCTTGTTTGAATGATCTGTTCTGGAGTCATTTTCTTCAATTTATTCTTTCTTGGTGGGGTTATTAACTGAATTCCTCTTTCAGTTGTGAACCTTGAAATGTCAAAACCCTTATCACCCATTATTGCATCACCTCTGTCTAACAAATCCAGAAGGCCAGACTTCACAACTATTTGCTGGTCACTGATGCTGCCTAGCCAAAGGTCAGAGACAAACGAAAGAGTTCCACATGGAGTAATGCCAATGAGGGCCTTCCAGGTCATGTTCGATTTGTAATGGCTATAGGTTAAAGTCTGTGACACAAGTGAAGATGGTTTGCGAGTGAATATCTCTGTACAATCAATCACAATCCTGCAATTGGGGAAATGAGTCTGAAAAGCCCTTGGCATAGATGCAAATATGTCTTCTGTTGAAGGCCACTGAATGAGGGGGACCAAATTTGTGTGCAGAAACATAGTCCAAGCAGAAAATACATTTGAGCACGTTGACAAACTAATGCGAAAACGATCAGCGAGATCTTGTAAAAGAAGACCAAGACGAAGTCTCATGAGGAACATGAAAAATTCATCCATGTAGCGTAGATTTTCTCTTTTACCCACTTGAGATTTCAGATGTTTTTCATCATGTGCAAGTTCATCAAAAACTGCCAAAAATGCATCCTTGTTTGGTATGCCAGTATAGAAAATCAGTTTTTGGTTATCATCAGCAACATCTTCAAATGTCATTGCTGGTAAATCTGTATTAGTGGCGGTCTCAAACTGTTCCACTCCAACCTGAATGCCTTTGTCACACAACTTCTTCATGTCACAGTTTATACCTGTGTCTGCTGTTTGCTTTCGCGGCACATCTGTTTGTGTTGCAGCGTCACAGAAAGTGACAAAATCACTTATGTCAACTTGGGAAGATGCAGCACAACTTGTAGGGAGGCTTTCCTTGAGCACAGGTCCACAATAGTCGTGCATCAACACTGATGCCACATATGGCGTGATGCTGCACCCAACAACAGGTGTCTGTCTCTCAAGATCCTGTAACAATATAAAATAATTTCAAGACTTTAAAACACCCAACCTGATGAATACACCACTTAAATAACACAATATACAAAAGAGAGAGAGAGAGAGAAAGAACAATATTGGTAGTCAGTTCTGTCATTTCAATTACTTCAAGCTACACTTTATTTTTGGGAAAAAGGAAGAGAAGGGAAGGTATAAACCATGGATTAAAAAATAAATAATTATACATTAGAAATCAGATAAGTCAAAATTGAAAGGACCAACATTTTATTTTGAGATATAGCCAATATTTTGAGATAAAAATACTTTTTTGCATACAAATGATTGACCTCTTCAGTGCCGAAGTGTATATGTGCTCTCTAAGTCTAATGCATCAATACTTCCCACCGACGTTTGTATACCGGTATGTATATGTCGGTGCTATTGCCGCATTCCAAAAACGCGCTGCATACCGGCTGCGTATGCGCAGCTGATAGCCGGTACTGAAGGGGTTAAGATGGGACCTAAAAATTATGGTGAGTTATGAAGTCTTTATGAGTTATGCAGTTTTTAGTTGGCAGGAATCCATTGTATATATATTTGCCATGCTTACCACATATTTCAGAACAAAATGAGGACCTATCAAAAGTATATGAGGATACAAATTTCCGTTCAATTTGTATTTGGAATATATTCTAGTCACAGAGAATTTTAGTAGCTAAAATTAACTGAAAAGGCGTCACAGTCTACATCAATCCATTGAACTGGGTCAGTTGCAACTCTTACTCTGTGACATCACAGTAACACATCCACACATATTTATTTCTAATAATAATCAGGCATGGTAGTGGGGGCAAAGTGAGTTTCGCGGAAGAATATCCAACCGATTCTGCATTTCATTTGAAAGATGTCGACTCAAACTAAAATGATGAAGTTTGGCGTCAAAATGAAGAAGAAGAAGAAGAAGAAGAAGAAAAAGAAGCACTAGGATCACAAATCTGGAAACGTGCGGCGTGAGCTAGGCCGCGCATGACTGCTAACTTCGGCGGGAAGTTGCTTGTTCAGTCATTCACATCCGGTTCCGCGAAGCGATTGCATAGGTTTTAACGCACGTAATTTTTAGGCACCCGAGCGAGTTTTTACGCCCGGCTTTTTTTGGTTGAGGGGGGGGTGTCAAATTTTCATGGCTTTTCCGCAATTCGCGGAGGTCTACCATGCCTGAATAATGTATGAGGTTCAGGTCACTTACATCCTCATCAGAGGCAGATCCAACCTCCTGCAACTCCATCCTGTGTGCTGGGTTCTCAAGCAAAGCAGCTTCAGCAGTAGCAGCAAATTGTCCCTAAACAAAACAAAAAAAAAGGCCTGACAATAGGTTTGTTTTTAATTGTACAATACTTCAGATTTTTTTCCCCTCATAATTCTATATTTTATTGTCTTAGAAAAACAAAATACTGTATTTTTCTAACAATAAGGTGATATTTTTACTCCCCAAAAGTGAGACTAATTCCCCTCGTAATATGACTACTTATAATTTGATATAGCAAGAAAACCTAACAAAATATGAATTATGAGTGACAGTTGGAGGGTGCGCCTTAGAGTCAGAAAAGTATGGTACTTTGCGTGTTACTGAAACTGCGTAGGAGGGGAAAAGAACACATGGATTCTATTGTGTGTATTTAAAATTACGATAATTTGAGCAAATTAAAAACTGAAGTCAGATAAAGTTGGCATGAAATATGCATATTTTTGTTTTAAAATTGTTTTTTCCCTATGAATAAATGTGCATTCTGTTTTTGTTTTGTTACACAAATCACCTTAATGAACTCAGTAATTAACTCACTGCACAAGTTGTACAATGGAACCTAGGAGCGATCTTATGAGGGAGGTTCTACTGCACACACACACACGCATACACACACACACACCAACTTCACACGGTATGAATGTGTTAGTATACACCAAACACTAGGTTACACAGAAACCCAGACATTTTTTGTATCAAACAACAACACTTAAGGCTCTTGGAAATGTCCATATTAGTCAGTCAAGCAGACAAGAGGATGAAAACAAAAAAAATGAAAAAAGGGGAACAAGAAAAAAGGTCAAAAAAAGAAGGGAAAAGTGGTGGTGGGTTGCATGAGTGAGCAAGATAGCGGAGAGTAGATGAATGATTGGGTGTGTTGTAAGTTACATATTGTTTAAATGTAAAGTTACGTTTCATGTTTTTATTTAATATTTTTATTTTCATATAATCTTATTTTACACGGGAAGACAAGTTTCCATGTGCGTTGTACAATGCCAAAGGACAATAAAGAATTTTATGAAATTACAGATTAAAAAGGGATGTGTCAGACTGGAATATCGGTCGGTCATTAATAAACTCATTGGGCAAGACATTGTAGGTAAAAGACATCTAGGATAATAAAGAGTTAACTTACTGAAGAAATTGGACTTGCCAAACTGGAACATCTGTTGGACTGCTGAATGCCACCACATGAGTTTCTCCTTGATGACAGTTTCCCACAACCAGTCAAAAAGTTGTCCTTGTCAGCTTCGCAGATCTGTGGTACACAAGAACAGATAAATAATCATCAAATAAAAATCATCAAGAATATTACAATAAATTATTCAAGTTTAATACAACACCCAACAGTGACACTTTTTATTGGCCCATTATTCTGGACATTGACCCATCATTTTCTGTAATTAATCAGGAGTCATATGACCATGAAATTTAAAAACAATCTGAAGCTCTGCTTATGTAGTCTGCTAAATACATGTATGATTGGCATACTACCAGATTACTTCTTTTTAAAAACAAGCATGGATTGCCATTTGTGTGTTGTGTGGAACATTATTTCCCCTTTACTTTCTAGTATTAAGTAACCTCAATGATTTGCTGATTATTTTGTCACTGTAAATGTAATTTCACAGCATCCGCAGAAAATGTGTACAGATGTCATACCCTAATCGTGAGACTGGAAGTACTCATTCTTTCCCAGGGCTGTGTGGGACACTGACAGTGTGAGTAGAACTCTTCTACCAGAAGCATATATCAGCCTCAGTGGAGGTATTCAAATCCCAGATTTAAACCTACTACCCCCTCCCCCCCCCCCCTTCGTTCCTTCCTCCCCCCCCCCCCCCTTTGCCCTGTCCTCACCTTTCCGTTGCCTCAACTCCATACCCCTTGTCCAGGCCTATTCCCCAAATTATGCCCACCCCCCTCTCACCCAGTCCTCCCATTCAATCCTGCATTGACCTGATCATCTGGGCAGCAAGTCTTCTATGTGTAGTCAAGTCTGTTTAGTTGGAAACCCCCCACGTCATCATAAAATTGTTGATGGAGGACACTATATGTAAGAAAAAGAAGAAGCTAAGTGGGTTAAATCCTATTTCAGGCCCCATTATTATCTGCGCCTATTTCATGCATGTTTCACCTTGAATCAGGTAAGGGATAGGGTTAAAATCAGTTTACGACTATTTTATTTTTAATCCCCAAAACATAATTGGGGAAAAATCAACAAAAAACAAACTGAAATTAGAGTGAGAAGTGAGAGCCTATTTCATTCAACAATTTCCAGCCTATTTCCACTGCTGCACAGTCCGCTAAATTGGTCTAAACGGTGCCGAAAGGAAGACCGATGGCTTAGCATTCACGCTGTTGTTTTGACTTTGAGCGGCTGTTTTTAGGGATAAAGTTAATTCATAAACACCCCCTCCCCCGAAGATGGAGTGTGGCTGCCCACATGGCGGGGTAATCAAAAACGGTCACACACGTAATGTTCTCATCCCTAGCTGGTGCATTTGTACTGAATTGTTCAAGTGCTCTGGCTGTTGGGATGATCCCTGGAGTCGTTAAGCCAGGAAACAACAACATAACCCCCCCCCCCCCCCCCCCCTCCTCCTCTATGATGAAAATAGCTCAGAACTGATTCTAACCCTATCCCTTACCCGAGTCCAGGCGAAACTTGCATGAAATTGGCACATCTAATAATGGGGCCTGAAATATGATTTTACCGCTAAGTGACCCAGCCAGTCCTGAGTCAGGTCACTTAAGTTAGATTTACTGGAGAAGAAGTCAGTTTGCTCAGTTGCACTTGCAGTCTGAGTCTGTCATTGAATAATCACATCTGAGCCAAACAAATAAATAAGAAAACGAGAAAAACACACAACATTGTTATGTGTCAAAGTAATGTTGATTAATACAAGTAACAAGGTGTGTGGTCCACAGATTCAATGCGAAAGCTGTATGAAGTGGATATTTAATTATATTAATAAAATAAATATTTACTATATTACCTTTGATGTTTTAAATTCTTTTGTTGAAAACAGCGATGGGATGATTACGTTCGGTGGTTGAGGACCGGCACGCCCTTCAAAATGGTCCGAACACAGCCTGCTGTGCTCTGTGAAAACAAATCTTTTCATTGTCAGCGTCACACGCTGTTTCCAAATGTTTGCAACAGTCTGGTCAGCTGGGAAGCGATGTAGTGATATTTTTCGTCCATCTTCCATCACTTTTCCACGGTAATTGCTGCACGCACAGTAGTAGTGGCCTCTGCATGTCTTGTTTGGTTGCCCCTTCAATGAATCCTTGCCCATTTTTCTTCTTGTCAAACTGCATCCAACAGTATCACGCCAAACTGCCAACCTGTCATCGGCCCGGAACAAGGAAAAGCGCTCTTCGCGACTCCGCGCGCTAGAGATAACCAAGGGCATTGACTCGTGCTAACAGGCTTCGATAAAGCACCTAATAGGTAAGAATAGGCCTAATGTTATACAATCATGTCACAGAAGATTTCCCAATATCGAAGATATATTATTGTCCCTATCCAGTTAGGTTTAAGGGTATTTTTTTTGGGCTGAAAAATAGCTGGCGGCGAAAGGGTTAAAGAGAAAACCACAACCCAAACAAGTGCAACTCCGGAGCTCCTCCGAAATCGGAATGTGTCGGCGGTGGCTGTACACATACATAAAAACGCATCAAAACAGCACGTAACTACATACATAAAAACGCATGAAAACAGCACGAAACCGAATAGTTTTTGATATATAGCCTTGGGGTTCCGAGACCCGTGATTTGAGCGCTCGCGATCATGCGCACACGAGCGCACAGAAAAATTCATGACAACTGTGTCATAGACCATTCATCAAGAAATGTTGTGGAAAAAACTGCATTGAAATACATGCAAAACTTCGCGAGATATTAGCGATTATGTGTTTCGGGGTTTGAACCCCGTAACTGGCGCGACCTTGACCTTAATGTCAAACTAAATATATCAGTGGATCGCTTGCATCTTGGCCAACTAGTATTCCAAATTTGATGATGATAGACTGAATAGTTTTTGAGAAAAACGGACGGACGGACGGACGGACGGACGGACGGACGGAAGCACGCCGGAGGCACGGACGGATCAGACAGAAACAATAGCTCCCCGAACCTTCGGTTCGGTGACTAAAAACACCACGCATACATAACATAGACTTTGATTATTAAATTACCAAGTCAGATTCAGAGCATGCCTTTCGAGGTTTACTGATAAAGTAACTGACATATACACAAAGAAGAAAGTTAAGCACCCCTCCATTGTTTTGCTGTAGATGAGATGAAATCGAGATTTATTGCAAATAATCAATAAAGAATGAAACAACATTGATTGGCAAATGAAAGTTTGACTATCTGACTATAAGAAAACGCATAATTTAATGTATGGTTTTACAAATGCATTCTGATATTCTGAAACAAAAGGGTTGTCATGCTCAAATTAAAAAAAAATACCATGTTTAATTATCAATGTAACAATTTCATATGGCTATATCAAAAGTTAATTATTGTTGGAAAACGTCATGAGGAGTGTCCCAAACTCATTTGGCAAATCAAAGTTCAGTAGCGTGTGTTTCCTCCCTGTGCCTGGATGACTGCTTCAACCCTGCTTATAACGGAATAATGGTAGCCTTGTAATAGCTAAGGGGTGCTTAACTTTTTTCTTTGTGTATATTTGTGCTACCTAATTTTATGATAATTATACAACACACATCTGTATTGTTAAAAATTTCGGGACTTTCCTGGTGTTGCACTGCCTCCGGGCATTGCCTCAGTATCGTTCCCACCATCTTTATATCTACTAAATGTCCCACAAATGTGTCTGTTCCAGACCGGAGGGCGTTCAGCTGAATGTATTAATTCAAACCCCACACACAATACCTTTACTTATTGGAGTATAGTTTTCTTTCTTCCGTTCTTTGATAGAATATCGTTTCTTTTTTCTTCTTCTCCGAAATCGGAATGTGCTGGCTGAATGCAGAGTGATGACCAGTGAAAAGTGAAGACAAAAACCCGGATACATACGTAGGCCTATCCCTCACCCATTGTGGCCATATGGCCTGGAAAGGCAGAAGAAGACGACAAAGAAGAAGATACACGCGGAGAGATACACGTATGCGCGCGTGCGCATGCAAGCTCGCATTTTATTTCATTGATTGGTTGTTGTTGCTGCTGTTGTCTTTGTTGTGTGTGTGTGTTTGTGTGTGTAGTGTGTGTGTGTGTGTGTGGTGTGTGTGTGTGTGTGGTGTGTAATTAGTATTTTCGTATATTGTAGTCATAGAGACTTATCTCTGTGACATTCGGGCTGCCCACCAGGGCTGCCCCCGGGCTGCCCCCCCCCCCCTTGCCCCCCCCCCCACACACACACACCTGCCCCCGAGAGCGCGTCGCACTGCAAGTGCAGCGCCTACCTTTCTTCTTCTTTTTAATTGGGGGGGGGGGGGGCACAAGGTGAGGAGGGGGTGTGGGCACACTTGAAAACTAGCTATCATTTGAGAGCCAGCCACCATACCAGGCAGCGGGATTTCTCCCTGCTCTTACCGACTTATCTGAACTGCCGTGGCATTGTTACGTGCGTAAAGCGGTACGGGTCAGACTTAGCTTTAAGTTTAAGTCCCCATCCGAAGGACTGGAAGTTTAGTTCGATTTTCCTGTCAAAAGAAAGAAAAAAAGGGCGAGGCCGGGATTCGAACCCGGGTCACTCACGTTTGCAGTCACGCATTACATTTGGCAGACGCAACGTCTAAACAAATCTGCCACACCTCTCTCTCCCTGGTGTGTCTGTGTGTGTGTGTGTGTGTGTTGTGTGTGTATGTGTGTGTGTGTGTGTGTGTGTTTATAGTCTATATATCACCATTGCTGTGAACGAACAGACTTTAAATAAATCAATCAACAATCAATCAATCAATCAAATCAATCCAAACAATCAAATCATTGCCAAGCTCGCACGCACACATAAACACGGGAAAGTCATTTTGACATGGCGGTGGGTGGTGTGGTGGTGGGTGGTGGGGGTGGGGGGTGGTTGAGGGGGTGCGGGGGGGGTGGGTGTCTATTGTCTTGGTCAGGACAACCGTGTGGAATCCATATGGGGAAAAGGTCAATCTTATTACGTGGCTGCGTCCGGTTTTTATTGCATTTACTGTAGCGCCGTCCTGGTCGGTCGGCCATCTGGCTGGTCCTGTCACACAAAATCCAGCTGTCTTCTCAATTCCCTGCCAATACATTTCCCTCTGTCCTCTGTCTCTGTCTCTGTCTCTCTCTCATCCGACTCTCTCGCTCATCTCTCTCTCTCTCTCTCTCTGCTTTTCTGTCTGTCATAGCTCCCCTCTCACTCTCTCTCACTCTCTCTCTCATCTCGCTCTCTCTCTTCTCTCACTCGTCTCTCTCCTCTCTCCTCTCTCTCTCTCTCTCTCTTCTCTCCTCTCTCTCTCTCCTCTCTCATCTGTCTGTCTACCTTTCTGTCTGTCAGAAGCTCTCTCTCTCTTTCTCTCTCTCTGTCTGGCTGTCTGTATGTCAGCATTTCTCTCTCTCTAAATTCCGAAAGTGTGTGTGGTTGTGTGTGTGGTGGGTGTGTGTGTGTGTGTGTGTGGTGTGTGTGTGTGTGTGTGTGTGTGTTTGTGTGTGTGTGTGCGTGCCGCGTTGTTGATCGCGTGCGCGCGTGTGAGTGCGTGCGTGCTTGTGCTTGCGTGTATGTGCTCGCGCGTGTTCACGCTTGTGCGGTGTGTCTGTTGTGTGTATCTGCGCGCTGTGGCTGTGCGTACGCCCTACTATCTGTGCACGGATTAAACAATCATTATTATTCTCTTAGTAACCAAAAGACAACCCCCACCCCCACCCCTCTCCCTATGACTGAATACCTGCATGTCCGCTTCAACCCCTTTCTTTCGATAGTGCGAGTGTGTGTTTGTTGTTGTTTATTTGGCCACTGCACTAGGGTTAATTAACGCCCTTGACGCAAGAGTTACTCCCTTGGTGATCAGTATCCAGAGGGCATTCACTTTGCAAAAGGCACCATTAAAGATCTCCATATCACTTGTCCAAATCACGGGTTTCACGTGCTTTCGCTCTTATAGCATGGTAAGGAAATCTTTTTTTTGATCAGGTTTGTAACTGCCATACAAATGCCCCCAAATTGGAAAACGACACATAATTTTAAAGAGCAGCCTCAATTTAATAAGTTGGGGGCATTTGTATATATGGTTCAAGCTACCCAGAAAAAAACCCAGGGACTTTAATCGTGGTGGGTCAGTGGGTCTTTAAGTGCGCTCAAAATAGGGTTATTGGCGAGAGTATACCCCTTTGTTTGGTCAGATACTCCAAAGCAGCTACCAGGGCATCACTCTTGGCAAAGGTGGTCGTTGCAGTGGCCAATAGTAAGTGGCCCTCCTACGTGGCAACGTCATGCTGTAGGAATATAACACCCCCTCTCTTTCCACGGTGCAATGTTTATCCGCATTGTTTACAACCCTTCAGGACTTTTTACTGCTGTTGCACTGCCTCCGGCATTGCCTCCAGGATAGTTCCCCACGCTCTCTACATCTACTA
>CM065710.1:21499519-21509519 GCA_017654935.2 Phymorhynchus buccinoides
CTTTAATGTCAGTAAAACAAAACAACAAATATTTCAAATTCAATGATAACAGAGCATGATATAAACACAGGATAATACATTTACGGACCATCTCGTTACAGAATGCACAGTACTAAAAAGTGACTAAAAAAAGCGAATCATACTACATTTCTGTAAAGTATCTACAGCAAACAACATACATTCCTGAGCTACAACATTCCTGTAAAGCATGACTAGGAAACAATAACATAAGAACACAACATTCCTGTAAAGATAGGGCAGGAAGTAACAGACATTCCTGACACTACATTCCTGTAAAGTGTGATAGCAAACAACAGACATTCCAAGACACAGACATTCCTGTAAAGCATGACTAGAAAATAACAGACAGGCAGTGACACAACGATACTGTAGGGTATGACTAGCAAACAAACGTAGACATCCTACACAACATTCCTGTAAAGCATGACTAGGAAACAACAGACATTCCTGACACAACATTCCTGTAAAGTATGACTAGAAAATAACAGACATTCCTGACACAACATTCCTGAAAGTATGACTAGAAAATAACAGACATTCCTGACACAACATTCCTGTAAAGTATGACTAGAAAACAACAGACATTCCTGACACAACATTCCTGTAAAGTATGACTAGCAAATAACAGACAATTCCTGACACAACATTTCTGTAAAGTATGACTAGCAAATAACAGACATTCCTGACACAACATTCCTGTTAAGTATGACTAGAAAATAACAGACATTCCTGACACAACATTCCTGTAAAGTATGACTAGGAAATAACAGACATTCCTGACACAACATTCCTGTGCTAAGTATGACTAGGAAAATAACAGACATTCCTGACACAACATTCCTGATCGAAGTATGACTAGGAAGTAACAGACATTCCTGACACAACATTCCTGTAAAGTATGACTAGGAAATAACAGACATTCCTGACACAACATTCCTGTTAAGTATGACTAGGAAGATAACAGACATTCCTGACACAACATTCCTGTAAAGTATGACTAGAAAACAACAGACATTCCTGACACAACATTCCTGAAAGTATGACTAGACAATAACAGACATTCCTGACACAACATTCCTGTTAAGTATGACTAGGAAGTAACAGACATTCCTGACACAACATTCCTGTAAAGCATGACTAGGAAACAACAGACATTCCTGACACAACATTCCTGTAAAGTATGACTAGGAAACATAACAGACATTCCTGACACAACATTCCTGTAAAGTATGACTAGAACATAACAGACATTCCTGACACAACATTCCTGTAAAGTATGACTAGGAAGTAAAAGAACTGGATCATTTCCCTGTGATCAAAATATGTGATAAAAAAAATACAAGCAGAAAAGAAAACTAAATCTTTTGCATGAATTTGGCACTGTATGACTAGAGAAAAAAAATTCAAAAGCGAATACAGAAATCCTTATAAGGCACCTGGTTCAGCGGTATCAGCCAATGAAACAAAACTTAAGTGCATATTTTGCACTGCACAATTAGAATGAAAGAGAAAAACTGATGTTGGTGTTCATGATGTCATCACTGGATGTACATAGAGTCGGTGTCAGAGTCACAATTGTGACAAATGTAGACTGGGCTTTTCCCAAGGCCCACACACTTCCACATGGGCCCAGTCTGTACACTGTGTGCACTGGACCCACTCTCTCCACATCAACTGGGCACAGTCCAAAATATATGTCGCATGCATCCTTCAGGTACTTGGCCAGTGCCAGCTCTTGCTTCTCAGTGAAGAGAACGAAGAACCAATAGCCAAAAGAAATGTCTGCAACGCTTTTCTCTTGGTTGGGGACGGGCAGCTTCTTAAATTTCAGAAGATGGCGACTGAGTGTTGTCTTTGGCATGTCAAAGATGTACAAAGACAACAGCCGTTTTCTTCTACCCCATCTTCTGTGGTATGGTAGTGATCTATTGCTCTGCGAATTACATCTGGCATGCACCCTCTGCTGGTCTTTATTTCACATTTTCTCACCAGAGTTGTGCATCTCTGCTGTTAAAACATGGATGTTTTACAACAAACTGCAACTAAATGCTGAAAAGACAGAGATGATTCTTGTAGCCTCTAACCACACTATTAAAACTCAGGTTCTCCCAGGTTCTGTCGACATTGATGGCACTGAGATCAAGCTATCAACATCATGTCCGAAATCTAGGTGTTACTTTGGACCAAACCCTTTCTTTCAAACAGCATGTTTCCAATGTTTGCAAGTCTTGCTATCTAGAACTTCGAAGAATTAGTTCAATCCGCCGTTTCCTCTCTCAAGATGCCCTGAAGACTCTAATATGTGCTTTTGTTCTGTCTCGCCTTGACTACTGTAACTCACTTCTTGCTGGCTGTCCATCAACTCTCATCTCTAAGCTCCAACGGGTCCAGAATAATGCTGCTCGTCTCATTTCTCGCTCCCCTAGGTACGATCATATTACTCCGGTTTTTCGTTCTCTACATTGGCTCCCAGTTCAATCACGTATTGACTACAAAATTCTCCTCCTTGCCTTCAAGTCACTGAATGATCAAGCTCCCTTATATCTCTCTGATCTCCTTCATCTCTATGTCCCAGCTCGCCAACTACGTTCGTCTTCTGATTCTCGTCTCCTCTCCCCTCCCTCCATCCATCTCAAATCTGCTGGCCAACGTTCTTTTTCCTGTCAAGCACCATCTCTTTGGAATCTCTGTCTCTGCCTTCTCCTCTCCGACACTCCAACTCAGTCTCCTCATTCAAAACCTCTCTTAAAACCCATCTTTTTCCTGCTGCGCCCTAAATATTTGATCAGTTGTCTATCGTTGTGTGCACGTGAGGGAAGATTGAATAAGAGGTTTGTGCTGTGCTTTGTGGTGTGTGTGTGTGTGTGTGTGTGTGTGTGTGTGTGTGTGTGTGTGTGTGTGTGTGTGTGTGGGTGTGTGTGTGTGTGTGTGTTGTGTGTAAGCATGCATGTGTGGCGTACATGTGTGCTTGTGTGTGTTTTGTGTTTGTGTGTTGTGTGTTGTGTGTGAGCGATGTGTGTGTGTGTGTTCTGTGTGGTTTGTCTGTGGTGTGCGTGCACGTTGTGTGTGAGGGTGTTTCTGTATGTGTGTTGGTGTATGTGTGTCAGTCCGTGCGTACGTTCAGTTGATGTGTGCTTACTGAATGGGGGATGAACGAGTCGGTGTTGTCAAATGTGTGTGTGTGTGTGTATGTGTGTTAGAGGAGAGAGAGAGAGAGAGAGAGAGAGAGAGGAGAGAGAGAGAGAAGCGAGAGAGAGAGGAGAGAGAGAGAGAGAGAGAGAGAGAGTTGCTTTGTGTGTATGCGTTGTTGCTGGTTTGGTGTCATTCTTGAATGCTGTTTTTGTTGTCTATTTGTTGATGAAAAATTGATTGTAAAGCGCTTTGGGCTCATCTGGGGTACAGCGCTATATAAATGTACAATTATTATTATTATTATTATTATAGTGGAACCTACACAAATACAGAAAAAAGATTTTATTCACAAAATACAGAAAAAAAGATTTTTATCACAACATGCACCAGTGTTCCAGTAATTTGGCACACACACACCCACACCCACACACACACACACACACACACACACACACACACACCACAAATAATCACTCTCATGATCATTTCAATAAATCAGTGCATTACCCATGAAAAAAGAATGTATACTGTATGTTGGGGCATGCCCCCCCCGCCCCCCCCCCCCCCTCCTCTCGGTTCTGAGCCCCCCCCCCCCCCCCTCTGCCCCCCCCCCTCCCCCCCCCCCCCCCCCCCCCCTCAGCAAGTTGGCCCCAGGGACCAACGTGCCCCAAGGCAAAGGGACCAACTTGCCCCAACACAGTCATATTTATCTTGAGGGGTAGCAGTTAACAGTGACACAGGATAGAGCAAAAGTGTTACTTTCCAATGGAACCTTTGATCTACAGGTTTGGATCACAGCTGTTGTTGTCTGACTAATACCATTCACTAGCACTAAAATCTGATCCAAACGAATCTTCCAAAAAATTATTTAAAGTGATGAAAATCATAATTACATAACTCACCTCGCCAGTCCGCAAAACGTGGGTGCCAGATTTTCTGTGCTGGAAGGCGCATGATCTGGTGACGTAGTCATATCAAAATGACTGAATACTGCAAATGTTTCCAATAAAAGCCCCGGTCTCCCCTACTCATCTTCCCTAATGCCCCACATGGCCGAAAGGCCAAAGAGGGCGTAAAGCATTATTTTCTCACTCATCTTCCTTAAGATTGGATTTACAAACAGGACAAACATTATCTACATTTGTATTATGCAAATAACTTTTTTTTTTAACTATTTAGGCCTAATGTTCTGGTTCGAAATCTTGCAAGTGCACTTCGTTGCCATCTATCTGTAACAGCTGTTATATACTTCTCAACTTCAAGGTTACTTTTGAACGAGATAAACCATTCATATTTTGGACTTTCTTCCATGTGGGAGTGCATATTTTGTTTAGATATACAAGTCATTCGATCTTTAAATTCCGAGATGAAAGCTTCTTGGTTCAGCCAGACTATCCCAAACCCATTTTCTGTTAGTAATTTCTTGACTCTTGAACCCCAATTAAATTTCCCATTTTCATGTTGCTGTAATAACATTAGATACGCTTGCTTACATAGTCTTGACGAAGGTAACTTCAAGAGCCTTAACCAATATCTCATACATTTAACATTAGTCTGAACAAACAAAGCATACACCATGCTGTTAGAAGAATGTAACGGCACACTAAGAAAACGTTTTATTGCAAGAGTATGGACATTTTCTAATTGATTATTATTGAGAGTCCCCCATACTTCTGCTGCGTACGTTAATATAGGTGTGATCTGTGTGTCAAAACGTTTCCAGAAAATAGATGGATCGTTCGAGTTTAATTTCCTTAAAGTTTTAAGTATATTTGTTACCCCTTTCTTTCCCTTTCTGCACATTCCTGTCCATCCTGCAGTAAGGCTTAGCTTGGTTGTGAATACCAGGCCTAGATATTTATAACTATTTGTGACCTTCACTTCCATGTTACCATACCACCATTTTTCAAATTTGGAGAGATAGCCCCCGTTCCTAAAAACCATAATATTTGGCTTGTCCAGGTTAACAGTTAAATGAAGTCGGTCTGCCTCTGCCTTAAGGGAATTTAACTGATTTTGCAAACCAACTATTGTATCTGAGAGCAAAATAATATCGTCTGCAAATAACATTAAGAAGATTTCTATTGCATCTTGTATCATTTGAATGACGTGACGCCCTTTTTTGTTAATTTCTATCGCTAATTCGTTAATAAAAAGAGAGGGAGAGAGAGAGAGAGAGACGAGAGAGAGAGAGAGAGGAGAGAGAGAGAGGACGGAGAGAGAGAGAGAGAGAGGTGTTGTGTGTGTGTGTGTGTGTGGGTGTGGGTGTGTGGGTGTGGTGTAGATGAAGAATATTTTCGAACATATTTTCTCATCTTCTTAGCATAAGAACATATAGAATTTAAATAACAACTTGGCATAGTTGTGTGTAAATGTGTCTGTAGTCTTGGTCTGTTTGTTTCCTTCTTTACGTATATATTTGCTTTTGGCCTCTTATTTGCTTTTTTTCCTTGTGAAATAATGTGAGAAAAAAAAGTTCAATAAAAAAAAGACACATTGTTTTATATTTGTTCCATTCACAGTTCTCTTGGTGATTAGTCATGTTTGGTGTTCCACCCCCCACCCCGATTGAGGGGGGGGACTCAAGATGGCGCATACGATCACAATGCCACATTGCAAGCACATAGCAATAATTATTTGCTACAATCACTCCATCCCGGTTGATCACAATGCCACATTGCAAGCACATAGCAATAATTATTTGTCTACAATCACTCCATCCTGGTTGATCACAATGCCACATTGCAAGCACATAGCAATAATTATTTGCTACAATCACTCCATCCTGATTGATCACAATGCCACATTGCAAGCACATAGCAATAATTATTTGCTACAATCACTCCATCCTGATTGATCACAATGCCACATTGCAAGCACATAGCAATAATTATTTGCTACAATCACTCCATCCTGATTGATCACAATGCCACATTGCAAGCACAAAGCAATAATTATTTTCTACAATCACTCCATCCCGGTTGATCACAATGCCACATTGCAAGCACAAAGCAATAATTATTTTCTACAATCACTCCATCCTGATTGATCACAATGCCACATTGCAAGCACAAAGCAATAATTATTTTCTACAATCACTCCATCACTCTTTCATTTCTTCAGGAAAAAATGCCTCCAAATGTCTGACTTGTTCTTCAGGTTCGGTAGGCCTACCATATTGTAACCATCAGCCATACTTCACCTTACAAAGTCAAAGTCAAAGTCATACACACCACCACAAACTAGAAACAGCTACTCTTGGTTTACAAACACCCATTCTGCGCTGAGAATCAGTGTTGTTTTTCGAAAAGAATGCGTTATTCTAAGAAAAAAAATTGCTTTCAGTTTGCGGTTAGAAAACCGGTTCACAGCAATTCGAACCGGTTTTTCGAACCGCGAAATGTTAGCACCAGTTTTTCCCCCACCTCTAAATTAATAGATATGCTATCTCTATGGTAATAAAACAGTGCTACGCTATAGCTTACCTGAGAAAATGCCCACACCGTCGCGACACGCCTGACTTAGCATGTGACGAGGAGCCAACCTTCCCCGGGGAATGCCGTGCAGGTCACACATAGCAAACTGAACAAAGTCAAACCCCTGCAACTCTTTTTCCAACCGACTCTCTTCTTTTTTCTCCTCCATTTTCTTTTGTTCTCTCTCTCTTTTCTACCTTCTTTCTTACAGTTTCTTCCTTTTCGACTTTAGGCTGGTTCCCTGTAGGCCTACCCGACCAATCACTTGGTTGTCTCTTGAAGCCTTCTTATTACACACACTTCCACAGCTGATTTTCAATAAGTCGAGAATAATAGTCGAGATGCGAAGGCTTCACTTGCTAGATACGTAGTGTACGTGCGTGTGTGTGTGTGTTGCTTAGCTTAGTAGATCTTATATACATCCTGTAACATCTGTCAGTAACGTGAGGTCGAAAAAAAAGTAGGCGTAAACGTGTTTAAAAAAAAAAAATTAATCGTTCGCAGAGGAGCTGTTTGCCTGCTTACTCCGCCGTAGCAAAGTAGAATGATGTTCGTTCGTCCCGAGACCATCCGTCAACAGTTCTAATGTCAAAGGGTTCAGGATGTGGGGTGGTGGGATGACGAAGATGACTGATGAGTCCGATGCGGGCCTTGAAGGTTTTGTGACAGTAGGGGACAGGAAAGAGAGTTGAGGGGATCTGTTGGAGTTTGGAGAATTGCTGCTGCTCGTGCGATTTTTCGTCGCTTCTCGACGTGCCTGGGCTGTCTCGGTTCGGTTTTGGGCCAAAGTTTCCCAGGAGCAAATGTTGGTGTCAAAGTCCTTCAGGGACACTTTGAGGGTGTCCTTGAACCGTTTCTTTTGCCCTCCATGGTTACGTGCACCAAACTGGAGTTCTCCATAGAGGATGCATTTTGGGAGGCGCTCATCAGATAGTCTAACAACATGCTCAGCACAGCGGAGCTGATACCTGCGAAGCAACGTAAAGATGCTGGCTTGCATGTCCACTGGAGGATCTCAGTGTCAGGGATCTTGTCCTGCCATTTCACTTTGAGTAGCTTGCGCAGGCAGTTGATATGGAAACGGTTTAGTTTCTTTGCGTGCCTTTGGTATACAGTCCACGTTTCACATGCGTACAGAAGAGTGGTGAGGACGATGGCTCTGTAGACCTTCAGTTTGGTGGACACGTGCACTCCGTTTCCCATCCCATCCCAAACTGATGAGCGCAGTCTGCCGAAGGCAGAGCTTGCCTTTGCAGTTCTGGCGTCTGTCTCATCGTCGATATGCACAGTGCGAGAAAGAGTGCTGCCTAGGTACGTGAACTGATCCACCGCCGCCAGTGTCTGACCGTTCACTGTCACTGTGGGTTCCTCGTAGTATTTCCCTGGAGCAGGCTGGCACATCACTTCAGTCTTCTTGGTGCTTATGGTAAGACCAAAGTTGTCATAGGCAGCAGAGAACGAGTCCATAGAGCGCTGCATGTCTTATTGGTTTCCAGCATGGAGGGCACAGTCATCAGCAAACAGGAGTTCCCTCAGCCTGGACCTTGGTCTTTGTCTGGAGGCGTCGCAAGCTGAACAGCTTCCCATCCCAGCAAAGTAGAATGATTGGGCAACGAACGACTCGACCCAGAAAGCACAGGCGCTTAAAATTGGCATCAGTTAAAAAAACCCACCTCATTACTGGAGATGTTGAAGCCGTAGGTGCTTGAATAAAGTTTAATTTTCTTCTCCTTGATGCCCCCCCCCCCCCTCTCTCTCTCTCTCTCCTCTCTCTCTCTCTCTCTCTCTCTCTCTATCTCTCTCTTTCTGTCTCTCTTTCTCTTCTCTCTCTCTCTTCTCTTCTCTCTCTCTTCATCTCTCTCTCTCTCTCTCTCTCTCTCTCTCAATACACCACCGCCGATTACTTCTATGAAATAAATTTGTTATTTCATTAAACAATGTACATCAAACCCATGTGGTAATGTCATAAGATTTCAGTGTTCTCTCTCTCACACCCTTTCGCCTTCATCCTTTCTTTCCAGTTTGACAGGAAAAATCGAACTGAGCGTCGAGTCCTTCGGATGGGGACTTAAAGCAAGTCTGACCCGTGTGTGACCCGTAAAAAAACCATGGCACTTAAAAGTCAACAACAGCAGGGAGATATCCCGCTGCTTGGCATGAACCAAATATAGGTTTCCCGCTGCTTGGCATGAACCAAATATAGGCTTCCCGCTGCTTGGTATGAAACCAAATATAGGCTTCCCGCTGCTTGGCCATGAACCAAATATAGGCTTCCCGCTGTTTGGTATGAACCAAATATAGGCTTCCCGCTGCTTGGTCATGAACCAAATATAGGTTTCCCGCTGCTTGGTATAACCAAATATAGGCTTCCCGCTGCTTGGCATGAACCAAATATAGGCTTCCCGCTGTTTGGTATGAACCAAATATAGGCTTCCCGCTGCTTGGCATGAACCAAATATAGGCTTCCCGCTGTTTGGTATGAACCAAATATAGGCTTTCCGCTGCTTGGTTTGAACCATATATAGGTTTCCCGCTGCTTGGTATGAACCAAATATAGGTTTCCAGCTGCTTGGCATGAACCAAATATACGTTTCCCGCTGCTTGGTATGAGCCAAATATACGTTTCCCGCTGCTTGGTATGAACCAAATATACGTTTCCCGCTGCTTGGTATGAACCAAATATACGTTTCCCGCTGCTTGGTATGAACCAAATATACGTTTCCCGCTGCTTGGTATGAACCAATTATAGGTTTTCAAATCCTGCCCCTTTCGCCCATATCGCCCCTCCCCCACCCTCCCTTCCGACACAAAGGGTGGTGCTGTGCTGAGCCCGAATTTCACATAAACGAGTCTCTATGAACAGAAAATACCAAGCACATACACTGAGCTTTGTACTAGATACTCCGCTTATAAGAAAGCCCTAGTGGGGAACATTTGGTATGGGTCAAATTGGCTTTTGTCAAATAACACATTCGAATGAATGGGATTGGGTTTACAATACCAGCATTTGTTACCCAGCCACAGTTTTTTTGGCTCACTCGTGCCAACGAAGTGAGTCTATGGTCATAATTTATTGTTTGGTTGTGTGTCTGTGTGAGTGAGAGTTGTGTCTGTGGTACGTACTTTAACGTTGGCTTTTTCTATGGATCTATGAGGCGCTCATTGCCCAAACTTTGCACACATACAGATGTTTATGCAAGCTGTCAAGAAACATCATTTGTATAACAAAATTAACCAATGACCTTAACATTTGACCTTTAAGATGTAATTTGTGTCCTTTCAGTTTTGTAGGTTAGGAGGACGCTAAAACAAATCATAGCATAGCTCTGTCCAGTCGAGTCGCAGTGTTATGTCATGGTGTGTAGGGTGAA
>CM065710.1:21512019-21514519 GCA_017654935.2 Phymorhynchus buccinoides
ACAAGTTACAGAGCCGGTTTGGTCTCAATCATGTGACGCAGGCTTTGCAGAACTGACTGACCTATATAATTCAATTTTGACCGCGGATGGTCAGAGTAAAAATCGGGACTTTACTGGTTTCGTACTGCCTCCGGGCATTGCCTCCAGTATTGTTCCCACCATATTTGTATTTACAAATGTCCCATATGTGTCTGATTCAGACCAAGAGGACGTAATAAAACACCATTTTCGTCGGCTGGTCAGAGTGTGTGTCAGTTATAGATAGGTGGGAGCCTACCAGCCACTCTCTGTGTGCGTGATGTGCCTAACTGTGTGCTGAGCCTACAATGTTTGAGCTCTGATCCCTGCTCCTAGCTGTAAGTAATCTAAAGCCAGTGTTTATTGTCTAGTTTGTTCTACTTTACAAACTGTTGTTTTACATGTTGTTTAGCTTGATCAGTGATCTAGCTTTGTCACTGTATTACGTGCCATGGAACTGAAAGCTGTCACCGAACCAGTTCATTCATAAATATAACAGCACTGTTGAGAAACTGAAAGTTAGAACATTCCGATCGTTCTGTTCCATCGTCAAATCCACTCATACGTGATGCCGATTTACTGTGTAAACAATGCAAGGGCATTTTTAAAAAATATTATTGATCTAAGCTGATGCCATACTATGCGTGTAGGCCTACTTTGCACTGTTTCAGCCATAGGCCTACTATTGATAGGGCCTTCTGATACGGACACACTCAGCTCATATCATGGCTACTGGCGTGTATCGGATCTAGTTAAGCCCACATGTGCACTTATTCAGTCATTGCTATTGTGTCATTGCTTCACACAATGTGAACAGCCATTACTTTCTACTTGTGTGATAGCTATGTATTGTATGATTAGCTGTTGTGTTAATACTGCTGCTATAGTATTAATAAGGCATTCCCTTTGATTGATCTTGCTACTTCAACGATAAACTCTCAATAGGCCTACATTTGTCTTTAGTCAGTTTTCCACTAAAAACTGTTCTCATTCAGCTTACTTTGATGTGTAGTCTATTTTTTAGTAACATAGCATCTGATGATGTGAGTGTTAAAATACTTGGTTTGGGTTAACTCACATAAACTTAAATGTTTGTGCATGAGTTAAGCAAGCATAGGGTCAGGGTAAAACCAACCTATGTTATGTTTCCAAACCCCGGCTAGGCTTGTGTCAATGTTAGTTTAATCATGCTATTAAAGTCATACAGTGAGCTCCTTCCACTGTTGTGACTGTTTATTTTCTCATGTTATTTAGCATTGAGTGCTATGGCGCAAAGCCTACAACTATGCATAAATCATTGATATTCTATGTTTATATTAATGCGTGTAATTTTGTGTCTTTGCAGGATGTTGTTTTTGTTTGTTTGTTTTTTGTTGTGTGTTTTTGCTGCCCCATCCTCTGGGCCGCACAGTGGCGTTGCTCCCACGCCGCTCATTCCGAATCCCAATTCGCAGCTACACCCCGGTTTGTTCAAGTCGCAGAATCCGAGACCAGCAGTCCAAGGGGAGCGAATCTATGTTAGGCCGTCAGGAGGCAACCAACCGAGGAGAAGGGGACATTGTTTATCTATTGTTTTAAATCACCTGGGGTTTCTTTGTTCGGCGGTTTGATTGTGTGAAAGGGAAATTATTGGTTTCATTTTTAATAAATTGCATTTTGCTTTTACGCCTACTTGAAATCATTGTATTTGTGTTGTTGGGGTGTTAGCTAGAGGGGGTTTACTTTATTTTCATTGTGCACTACCCTTCTGGTACGTGTCAGAAAGTAACTTCGATTTAAACATATTTAACAAGTATTTTCAAGGCAAGCCAATAAACGAACAAATCATAAAAGTGAGATGTAAACATTCGCTTGACATATAACATGTAGGTAGATGAGGCAATAGATGAGTTAAACAATGCGAGTAGGATTTAAGCAGGGCTGTACATTATGCTTGCCCACACCCTCTTTTTGCATCGTGAGATGGAAGGGCATAACTTAATGACAGAAAGAAGGGAATTCCAAATTGAGGAACCCGAAAAGGACAAACTTGATTTGTATTTTTCTATTCTTGCGTTTGACAAAATGTAGTTACTGGAACCATAAGGGTGAGATGCCGGGTAGCTAATTTTTTTTTTTTTTTATAGATATTGTGGGGCTAAGTCATTATGCACTTTGTACATGAGGAGAGAGAGAGAGAGAGAGAAAGGGAGAGAGAGAGAGAGAGAGAGAGAGAGAGAGAGAGGAGAGAGAGAGAGAGAGAGAGAGAGAGAGAGAGAGAGAGAGAGAGAGGAATGAATGAATTAATTTTATTTATAGAGGGTAATTTAGTAAGCAATAACATGCTTGCTTTTTTACATCCAGCCCTCTGGACAAAATACATACATAAAAGTAGAAAATGGAAAACGAAATAAGCACAGACAATGTAATATAGAGCATGCAAAATACATCCCCATATTGTAAAACATCAATAACAAAATCAAACCTATTATTATTGACTATA
>CM065710.1:21517019-21520771 GCA_017654935.2 Phymorhynchus buccinoides
CGCGCCCTGCGCGCGCGCGCGCGTGTGTGTGTGTGTGTGTGTGTGTGTGTGTGTGTGTGTGTGTGTGTACGTCAGAGAGAGAGAGAAGACGTGGACAGGGACAGACACACTTTGAAATACTGATAAAATTGTGATATTGTCATGAACCAAAATGTCTTATAACAAAGCGGCGTGTAGATACATCAAAGAACTTTCTTTGGAACATCCGTTCATAGCGATTCACACACAAAAACCGCCTGTCATAACATTTTTAAAAACCCAGTGGAGAATCAAAATAACAATCATACAAGTGAAAATATCAGAACCAAAAAAACCCAATTCATTAAGAGCGCGTCTTTAGTATTCATGACAACGGAGGGTTATCCTCTTTCAAGACCAATAATTAATATCCCGATTGCAAAGATAAACTGTAATTTTGTGAAAATGAAAGATAAATGGCCAAGGAAGCTTGACAAACAAGGTTAATGCGATCGTAATGGATTAACATGTTATAAAAGCCGGAAAACGGGTAAAAATGGCCATAAAATGGCGTCAAAACGCGGGACTGGCTTTGGCACTTACAAAAAAGGACTTGGCACTTCTAAATTTGGATACATCTTTGGTCTGTTACTTCTAAATGAGAAAATTAATACTTTTAGAAAATAGATGCAATAAAGAAAATAAGTCTCAGTTATCAAAGCTTCGTGCTATCAACTGTCAAAAAATGCCTTATCTGCCTTGTACTGCCGTGTAACGCTATGATGACGGTTTCCAAATAGTGGGGCAGATAACAGAATAATCATGCAAATTGTGATACAAGCACCAAATTTGGCATGGTGGTGACGAAAGGTCTTCTGAATAAATTTGCCTGACGTGCCATTCAAAAATCCAAGATGGCGGCCGTTTTGCAAGATGGCCGCCAAAACTGCCTTTCGAAGTCATGTGTTTCCATAGAAATGCATATAGTTGATGGATTTGAATGATCTTGGTGTCTAGTTACATGTTCCTGAGGATGCTGGATTCATTTTTACTACTTTTAGAAGCCACAGAATACTCTAAGTAGTAGAAATAGAACACATTTAATGAAAACATAGCAACATCCCATATAAAACAAAAAATAATGTAAAGAACTACATTAAAATGAACACATTTAGCATTTGAAATATTACCACTTGAATCATATTATTCTGAACGAAAACAATATTGTCGATCAGACAGAAAGAAACGTAATTCTGCAATAATGGTCCTTCAAAAACATAATGGAATGGTGACACACATGACAATCAGACAGACACAAAAGATAGGCCTACATAGCATGACAATACCGTAATATTGTCCTTCAAAAACATACAAAAATATGAGTACATTCATCAAATGTAGTGGTGGTTGACTGTCCTTGTCATAATGCTGCTGTCTCTGTCAGCACACACCAATCAAATCAAGTCAAATCTTGATAATGTCAGTAGTAGGTTTTGCGTAACGTTCTAATCGAAAGCTGAGTTCATGTGCCAACGTTCACTACAACTACAGTTGACAACCACAGCTGCAGAGTGTTGTGCAGGAGAGTCCTGAAGGAGAGCATTTGCATCTTCGGCTACAGCCTTTCTTGCAGGCACACTTGGTCAGTTCCTGGCAGCTTGCTGCAACTGGTGGAAGTGTCATCCAACATATCTGCCATGTTTCTCCTTTCTGCGTCCACCCCAGTCAGCAGGACTGACGGATTCTGGATTGGACACTGTTGCTTGGCCCCAGATTATCCCAGCCTGGTAGGCAGCACGCTTTGCATGCTCTTTGAGTGCCATACTGGTTGGTGGGATCGCATCACAGGACCTCTGCTTTCGGGCAAAGAGATCCAACCTTGCCTCATCAACACCGCTAGCAGCACTCGATCTATCATACATGAGGACAACAAAGTTCTCCAGCTTTTGCATGTCATCCTGGGAAACTTCCGTTGGGCAGTTGCTGAGTTTTGTAAAGGTTTCAGAAACCTCACCACAGACTTCCCAAGTCAGCCATGCAGATTTCTTTCTTTTCCCATGGAAAGACGAGACCACATCACAGCCGGCTAATGCATGGAAGTACATGATCCCACTGGTTTTCTCAGGCCCTATTGAAGAGACTACATCATGGACTGGTATCCATCGAGCACTGGCTCCTTGGCCAAACGCAACCCACAGGTATTGGAGACCAAGCCTCTGTAGAAATGGCAGTGTAGATACTGCTATGACAACCACATCAGTGTCATTGGCCTTGATGATGAGTGACTTGCTGCCTTCTATCCTTGCATCTCTGGCATGTACAAATATACATGTATCAGCCTCTTTGTGGCAGCAAGGGGATACAGCATCCAGAGACTTGCTTTTGTTGCTGATGGCATCTCCTTTTGTTGCGATGACAGTACTTGTGGTTTCAGTTTCACACATTTTCTCTGCAAGAAAGTGGAAGAGCTCTGTTTTGTTGTTGTCATCCCGGAGAAAGCTCCTCCAGTTTGTTGGGGTTTTGCTGCTTCCAGTCACTCTTTTTCTGACCCCTTGACCTCTTCAAACTGGATTTCTTGTACGTGTCAAAGACAATGTCCACCCGTTCGTATTTGGTGCCGAACGATTCCACTTTTGGAAGGATATCTTCTTTGGCATAGTCATCAAATGTCTTTGGGTTACGTGGAGGAAAGGAACTGACGAGGGCTGAGCCATCAATGATGATTGTGTCTCCCTCTGGCTCAGTGTCTGGCAAAGTCACCTGTGCTTGAAGAATTTCAGCTAGCTGTGACTTCTGACAAGCACAAAGCTTTCCATTGTCACTGAGAGATGCAGGTGCTGACTTGTTCTCGTGTTTGAAGAATTCTTGCAAGTCAGTCTGTTCTGGCAGGAGATGAAGAGCCGTGAGAACAGGTGGCAGTCATCTTTCAACAATTTCTCCTTAGAACTGCTGGCTGCCTGTTCATGCTTGGAGAAAGAAGCCTTGCTCTTCTTGATTGGTTGATAGAACGTGCATTCTTCATTCTCCAAGCACTCTAAGAATGACTGGAATTTCTCCTTGCCTCTCTTGTGATGGGAACCAACCAGTTCAGCCACAGCTGTGTCTGCAATGTTGTTTGACTCTAGCACCAGCAGATCAGCTAATTCTTCTTGGAAAGGGTTGTCCATCTCCTTCAACACTGTGGTCAATGCCTCCACTTTCACAAGGAAAGACTTCTGGGCACTTACGGACTGTTCATGGTGTTCTTCTGGACTTGTAAACAACAAAGTTTCCTTTGTGCAACTCCCTGGCTATGTCTGGATGCTGCAGCTCAAGAGACATCATGTCTCTGAAGCGAATTGAAAGCCACCGGGCATAGTTGACATTGTTATTCACGAAGAAGTAGGGGATGAGTTCTCAGAGTGCTTCCCGGTACAGGTCAAAGTTTCCTTCCCTGAAAGAACGTATCAGCAGGAACATGACCAGCTCCATGTCTAACACCAAATGCCAGAACTGGAACTGTGGGCTCTCAAGTCTTCGCTGATCACACCACGCTTCAAAGGACAGAGTGGATGTGCCAGACTCCTCAGAGTAGACTTGGTAGGCTTCTTTCTTCAGTTTGTACAAGCTGCATGCTGTGATCTGGTGGGCCAATCTTGTCCTGGTGATACTTGATGTGGTCAGGAATGACTCTGCAGTACCTGATGAGGCCACCCCTGCTTCAGCAATAGCACTGGTCCAGCCACTGTCTTCCAGTAGTGTTCCAAGGGAGCCGAGGCCAGCCTTCTCTATGTGAAGTCCCTCGAACATGATGA
>CM065710.1:21521271-21523771 GCA_017654935.2 Phymorhynchus buccinoides
TGATGATGATGACCCATATGGCTGCCACACGCTTTCATCACTTCGTCGTCAATCTGGGTAGACGTTAAGGATGATGATGATGATGATGATGATGATGACCCATATGGCTGCCACACGCTTTCATCACTTCGTCGTCAATCTGGGTAGACGTTAAGGATGATGATGACAATGATGATGATGACCCATATGGCTGCCACACGCTTTCATCACTTCGTCGTCAATCTGGGTAGACGTTAAGGATGATGATGATGACAATGATGATGATGACCCATATGGCTGCCACACGCTTTCATCACTTCGTCGTCAATCTGGGTAGCGTCGGTGATGATGATGATGATGATGATGATGATGATAGTGGATTGGATGTACATACCACAAGCCTTTATAAATTCCTCGTCAACATGATTAGAAGGTTAAAAAAATAGTGATGAGGATGATGTTGAAGTAGATGATGATGATGATTATTATTATTATCTATTTGATTGTCTGTGAAAATGGTAATTAGTAGGCTTATATACTTATTACTTCTTTTAGTTTGACATAACTTAATTGTTTCATCAATGTTAATTATTTTGATTGTTTGTCGTTGTCATTATCATCATTGTTGTTGTTGTTGATGATAATTAACTAATAAATGTTTCATTCAGTGAATAAGGATACCTCCGCCATAAGCACGTGGCGTGGGGGCGGGTCAAGGGAGATCAGTCTGTAAAGGAGCCCCCCATCCCCACCCCCCAGGATGAGAACAGTGGCGCCCCCGAACGAGTTGCCCCTGTCAAGGCCCAGAACTGTGCTCATGTATATTTCGTCGCTCTCGCCGAACACTGAACGAAGAAAATGAATAGCAAAACGAATATGTACATACATGAAGGAAGGACACACACGCACGCACACATACACACACACACGCAGACGCGCACGCACGCACACGCACGCACACGCACGCACACGCGCACGCACACGCACACGCACACGCGCGCACACACACACACCCCTTCACACACATACACCCCTCACCACCATACAAAAATAATACTCACTGACGTCATCATCCAGCATCAGCACTCGTCCGAACTGACGTGATTGCATGATTGACACTTTCTGGAAAGGTGACGTCACTTCGCACACGGCGTGAGTGTAGTCAGTTTCCGTCAGTCGCTCGTCTGCCAAAACGGCGTAGTTACGCGGTAAACGACAAGGCCGGCGTATGGGTGCGTAGATGCTGAAAGAGAGAAATTAAGTGTGTGTGTGAAGAGAGAGAGAGACATAGACAGAGACACACACAGAGAGAAACAGAAACAGAGAGAGAGAGAGTGAACACTGAAAACTTTACTTTCCAACCTTGGTTAAAGGAAATAACTAAACCCAACGACTCGAAACATAAAACAAATAGGAAAATGATTACAAGCAGGGGGGGGGGGGGGGGGGAGAGAGAGAGAGAGAGAGAGAGAGAGAGGGAGGGAGAGAGAGAGAGAGAGAGAGAGAGAGAGAGAGAGAGAGAGAGAGAGACTAGGAGACAGGCCTAGATATGGGGAGGCTAGAGAAAGAGAGAGAGAGAAGACTAGGAGACAGATCTAGGTATGGTTAGGAAACTTGAAAAACTTGAAACTTGAAATGTTTAATGAATAAGCAAAACAACACTTCTTTTCATCAGGTCCTCAAACAAATAAAATAATAAGCAAGCACAATTGAAAAAAATAAATGAATAGACAAACAGCACAATAGGAGAGAGAGAGAGAGAGAGAGAGAGAGAGAGAGAGAGAGAGAGAGAGAGAGAGAGAGAGAGAGAGAGAGAGAGAGAGAGAGAGAGAGAGAGAGAGAGAGAGAGAGAGAGAGAGAGAGAGAGAGAGAGAGAGAGAGAGAGAGAGAGAGAGAATACGAATACGAATGTTTTTTAATGAGGGTAAACAGATAAGCTTTCGCTTCTTTACACCATGCCCTCAAGAGAGAGAGAGAGAGACTAGGAGACAGGCCTAGATATGGGGAAGAGAGAGAGAGAGAGAGAGAGAGAGAGAGAGAGAGAGAGAGAGAGAGAGAGAGAGAGAGAGAGAGAGAGAGAGAGAGAAGACTAGGAGACAGGTCTAGGTATGGGGAGGAGAGAGACAGAGGGAGAGAGAGAGGGGGTATGGAAAAAGAGTATCTGTCCATGAGTGGTGTATGTGTGTGTGGCCGTGCACGCGTTGGTGTGCGCGTTCCTCTATCTCTCCCCCCTCTCTCTCTCAATGCGCACATATGCTGTTTCATGCAAGTTCGCGACTCTCTTCATGTGTGCGCGCGCGCGCGTGTGTGTGTGTGTTTTTGTATGTGTGTTTGTGTGTGTGTGTGTGTTTCTCATTCGTGTGTGTGTTTGTGTTTGTATGTGTGTTTGTTTGTGTGTGTGTGTGTGTGTGTGTGTGTGTGTGTGTGTGTGTGTGTGTGTGTGTGTGTGTGTGTGTGTGTGTGTGTGTGTGTGTGTGTGTGTGTGTGTGTGTGTGTGTGTGTGTGTGTGTGTGTGTGTGTG
>CM065710.1:21528771-21531271 GCA_017654935.2 Phymorhynchus buccinoides
GCCAGGAGAATGGTGACGGTACCCATCACGAACGGACACACAGAGAAAGGGCGCCTGTGTGTATGGTCACCTGTGGGGTCACACGGCGTGGTCAGGCAATTCTGAAAGAGAACAGCATAGCCACAAAGTCAGATTTCAAGAAAAACTCAATACAGAGATTCAACAAAAATTCAGGACCACTCGTGGTTTGGTTTTGCTCTCCCATCTTCTAAGCCGTACAGTGGCGTTGCTCCCACGCCGCTCATTCCGAGTCCCAACTCACAGCCACACTCAGGTTTGTCAGGTAGCAGAATTCGAAATCAGCGGTTCAAGGGGAGCGAATTTATGTTAGGCAGTCAGGAGGTAACCACAACACTGCGCTGCTGCTGAATCACTTCAGTGGAGTTCAGTGGAGCCTGTTCTCAGCTAACGTACTAAGCCCCATACTGACAACAATAATGTCTTAGTCGTGGAGCCAGTGTGAGGTCCTCCATTGAGGGTGCCACCACATCTGTTCATCGACAGCTCCCCAGAACTTTGGCCAAGGCATAAAGTGGATTTGAAATAAAAATGGAGGTCACCACGAGAGCAGGTTATGCGAGGCCGCAGAATTTGATGGAAATGAGGCAGATGATGATTATGACGATGATGATGATATGGAGTTCTTTATTGGTCTGATACTACATGACAGGGCTGTACTTTATGCTTCTTTTCATAATGATATCACATCATTAACCAGGCCCGAGAACTACAGTCACATGCAGCGTCGGTCATGAAATTAGAGAAACATCGCATCCATCAAGTGGATGAAGCTCGACTGCGTGGTTTCAGTCTTCCAATAGGAATTATTCGGAAATAATTAAGGGAAATAATTTCATGGTGTGTGAGAGTGATCTTGCCTAATTCAATCGGTCAAACAGGTGAAGTTACTCTACCTGATGGTAGAGTAACTTCACCTGCTTGACCCCAGTACTTAGAACACCGTGCGTCATTCTAAAATTGATGTCATTTATACGTCACATTTTGCAAGTTTTATCAGTTTTCTAAATAAAATGTTTGCAAGTTGCTGACTCGCATCCTGCGGTTTCAAGCTTCGACGCCATTGTTGCATTGTTGCTATGGTATTTGACTGAGTAATGGAGGTAAGCAACTCTAATTTTCACGACGTGTTCTCCCCTAGTTTTTTCTTCTTCCGAAAATCGTCCATTAGCCACTTACTCTGGATAGGAGTTGGTCCAGGATCGAAAAACCCCCCACCCCACAATCCCTTCGCCTCTGATGGGATTTGAACCCGAGACCGGGGCAGTGGGTGGATGCCTCGTGCCTCCATACGGGGAGCTGGACGACCCCACCCCTTCCACGAATCTCTCCCCGTGGGGATACCGGGGTGGGGGGGGGGTTGTCTTTCAAGTTCCTCCACCTTCTTGAAGTTCTGTGCTAGTAACTTCCTCTATCTGCCACTCTCTTTGATTATGCCTTTTCCCTTTGCTTTCTGTCAGCTACTATCTTTCTGACTTTTTAGCCCATTCCCCTGCCTTTAAAAAAAAATCTTCCAAATAATTTTTCTCATTTGAGCTCCTCCGAAATCGGAATGTGTCGGATGTACGCAGCGGGGAGACCAGTGAAAACTGAAAACCAGACACATACGTACCTTACCCATTATGGCCATATGGCCTGGGAACGCAGAAGAAGAACCCGAGACCTCTCAGCCACTAGTCCGCGACGGCTAGTGAGGACCACTTATTAACAAAATAATTTAATGAATGCAATTGAAATTTTCATTTTTGCTTTAATAACGATTGAATTACACCCTCCCCCCACTCTCTTTCCACCCCCCTCTTTCTCTCTGTGTGTCTCTCTCACTTTATGCCCCCCCCCCTCACCCGTGGGGATACCATACAAATAGTTCCCCCACCTTCTGGAAGTTCTATGCTTGTAACTTCCTGTACTCTGTCTCTCTCTTTGATTCTGCCCTTTTCCTTGCTTTGTGTCATCTACCATCTTTCTGACGTTTTGGCCCATTCTCCTGCCTTTTCCACCAAAAAACTTCTTCCATATAGTTTTCTCCTTTGAGCTCCTCTGAAATCGGAATGTGTCGGCTGAACGCAGCGAGGAAAACGGACGCATACATACGCTTTGTGGCCTGGGAACGCAGAAGAAGAAATAATTGGTCCATATTTCATGTCAAGTCAAGTCAAAATGATATTTATTGAGCATAAAGAAATAAGCTTTCACAGCTTTTTTGCATTCTATGCTCATGAATCAAATTGAGACTAGAAAAGCATGCAAACAGAAAAGTCAAACATAAAACATAAAATAGAAAAAGAAAAGCATGCAAACAGAAAAGTAAAACATAAAACATAAAATAGAAAAAGAAAAGCATGCAAAAGAAAAAATCAAACAAACGAGAACAAAATTAACTACTAACATCAAGTTAATTGCCTATATGGACAATTCACATAGAAAAGGAGGAAGAGAGAGACAGACAGGCATAGACAGAGTGAGAGGAGAGAGAGAGAGA
>CM065710.1:21536271-21541271 GCA_017654935.2 Phymorhynchus buccinoides
GGTGGTGATAGCAGAAGTAATGGTGGTGGTGGTGGTGATAGCAGAAGTAGTGGTGGTGGGTGGTGGTGATAGCAGAAGTAATGGTGGTGGTGGTGGTGGTGATAGCAGAAGTAATGGTGGTGGTGGTGGTGGTGATAGCAGAAGTAATGGTGGTGGTGGTGGTGGTGATAGCAGAAGTAATGGTGGTGGTGGTGGTGATAGCAGAAGTAGTGGTGGTGGTAGTGGTGGTGATAGCAGAAGTAATGGTAGTGGTGGTGGTGATAGCAGAAGTAATGGTGGTGGTGGTGGTGGTGATGAAGTGGTAGCGGTGGTGGTGATAGCAGTGGTGGTGGTGGTGGTGATAGCAGAAGTAATGGTGGTGGTGGTGGTGGTGATAGCAGAAGTAATGGTGGTGGTGGTGGTGATAGCAGAAGTAACGGTGGTGGTGATAGGAAGTAGTGGTGGTAGTGGTGATAGCAGAAGTATGGTAGCGGTGGTGGTGATAGCAGAAGTAGTGGTGGTGGTGATAGCAGAAGTAATGGTGGTGGTGACATAGCAGAAGTAATGGTGGTGGTGGTGATAGCAGAAGTAACGGCAGTAGTTGTAGTAACCACATAGTAGTAGTAGTAGTACACACACTACACACAGACAGACAGATTAGCACACGCGCACACACACACACACACACACACACACACACACACACACACACACACACACACACACACACACACACACACACACACACACACACACACACACACACACACACACACACACACACACACACACACACACACACACACACACACACACACACACACACACACACACACACACACACACACACACACACACACACACACACACACACACACACACACACACAAACACACACACACACACACGCACACGCACGCACACACACACACGCACACGCACGCACGCACGCACGCACACGCACGCACGCACACGCACACGCACGCACGCACACACACGCACACACACACGCACACACACACACGCTCTCTCTCTCTCTCTCTCTCTCTCTCTCTCTCTCTCTCTCTCTCTCTCTCTCTCTCTCTCTCTCTCTCTCTCTCTCTCTCTCTCTCTCTCTCTCTCGCCCTTCTGTTTTTGAGCATTTTTTTATATTTCCTAAGCTACTTTGACATAGATATCTCAACATCCAGCAGGCACATGGCGGGATTTGACATAGATATCTCAATACCCAGTAGGCACATGGCGGGATTTGACATAGATATCTCAATACCCAGTAGGCACATGGCGGGTTTTGACATAGATATCTCAATGCCCAGCAGGCAGGCACATGGCGGGATTTGACATAGATATCTCAATACCCAGCAGGCAGGCACATGGCGGGATTTGCAGCATTCTTGTGTCGGCTTACTAATTAAAATTGATACACATAACAGCTGCTGTTTTGGATATCATTCAACCACACAGACTTATTGAAGTGACACGCGCGTGTTTGTGTCCGCAGGAGCAGTAGAACTATGTACACACACTCACAGGAACAGTAGAACTATGTACACACACTCGCAGGAGCAGTAGAACTATGTACACACACTCGCAGGAGCAGTAGAACTATGTACACACACTCACAGCACAGTAGAACTATGTACACACACTCGCAGGTGCAGTATAACTATGTACACACACTCACAGGATCAGTAGAACTATGTACACACACTCGCAGGAGCAGTAGAACTATGTACACACACTCGCAGGATCAGTAGAACTATGTACACACACTCACAGCACAGTAGAACTATGTACACACACTCGCAGGATCAGTAGAACTATGTACACACACTCACAGGAGCAGTAGAACTATGTACACACATTCGCAGGAGCAGTAGAACTATATACACACATTCGCAGGAGCAGTAGAACTATGTACACACACTCGCGTATTCATACGCCCACGCAAGTCTCTACCACATTTTGTAATCATCATCATATAGTAATAAGCCAACTGTCCGTGTGTGTGTGTGTGTGTGCCTGTGTGTGTGTGTGTGTGTGTGTCTGTCTGAAACACGAAACGGGCCTTATAACTCCGCCGTTTTTCGACCGAATCGCTTCAAATTTGCTGTGAGCCCTCACGGGGCGATGGCAACGGCAACCGAGGCGGCCGTGTCATTTGCGCGGTTTCGCAAATGCGCGAAACGCGCATCCGCCGGCCTCTCGGCGCCCGTATCTCCGGCGTTTCTGGGCCGATACGTGTGTGTGTGTGTCTGTGTGTGTGTGTGTGTGTGTCTGTCTGAAACACGAAACGGGCCTTATAACTCCGCCGTTTTTCGACCGAATCGCTTCAAATTTGCTGTGAGCCCTAACGGGGCGATGGTAACGGCAACCGAGGCGGCCGTGTCATTTGCGCGGTTTCGCAAATGCGCGAAACGCGCATCCGCCGGCCTCTCGGCGCCCGTATCTCCGGCGTTTCTGGGCCGATTGCCTGCGAATTTGGCAGGGGCTGGGGACTATCCGTGTTCCAAACCGGAAGCGAATCGATTCAGAAATGCCGGAGATACGGGCGCCGACAGGCCGCTTCACGTTTTCACAAACCGCGGCGTAACCAGACCCGACATTGACTCGAGACTTGGAACATGCATGACCAGGGATAGTGACTATCGTCGTGCAAAATGTTAACACCATCCGTTCATAAACACGCGCTATAAACCGATTTATTTTGCAGGACGCTAATTTCAACCAACACTTGACACATAACCAAAGACACTAAAATGGGCAGATGGACTACTTAAGAGTTACGGCGAGCCTGGCTGATAGAGTTATCGTTAGTGGGGTAGTTCACAATGGCGGCTATGCAAAGACTCAGATTGGAATTTGAACGGAGAATTCAACTGGCCTATCGACGTGCTATGTCATAAAGATGTTTAAAAGGGACACAACCAGTGTTTCTGTCCTCACTACTGATATAGGGAACAGGGACCAGATGCCAGTCTTTTCTTTTCAATGTCTTTGGCTCTTTGCTTGCCTCCCCGCCGCGAGCCCCGCTGCAGCTATTTTTATACAGACAGTGGAGAGAGAGAGAGAGAGAGAGAGAGAGAGAGAGAGAGAGAGAGAGAGAGAGAGAGAGAGAGAGAGAGAGAGAGAGAGAGAGAGAGAGAGAGAGAGAGAGAGAGAGAGAGAGAGAGAGAGAGAATACGAATACGAATACGAATGTTTTTTAATGAGGGTAAACAGATAAGCTTTCGCTTTTCTTTACACCATGCCCTCAAGGAGGAAAAAAACAAACCATGACTATCAAATAACAAGAAAACAAGAAACAATGCAAATAAGCAAAAATGGGGAAAAACACATTAAGTTTTCAAGATCAAGCAAAAATACAAACATCATTTAACAAAATTCAAATATCATAGAACACACACACACACACACACACACACACACACACACACACACACACACACACACACACACACACTCTAAGTACAGAAAAGAAAATACATCACAGAGTTACTTAATCCGCGGCGTACAGGAAGCAAAAACATTGTAGCAAGTATGCTCATAATTAATGCACACATGTACTAAGTACTTGTTGTAATTGTTATGAGCACGAATATTTTAGTAAGTCGTTGTTTTGCAACACCAATAGATATGGAAGTGAAATAAATATGATCATTTAGAGCTTGTTTAAGAGGTGTTTATGGTATGTTCTCTTAAAAGATGAGACACTTGCTATATTTGTATTGATATTTTCCATATCATTCCACAGTTTACTACCAGAGTAGGTAAGGGAGGTCATAAACAGGTTTGTTCTGGGGCGAGGAATATATACTTTACTTTTGTTTCGAATGTTAGTAATAGGAAATCGTTTGCATAAGTAGGTTGGTGTCAGTTTATACATAATTTTGTACATGAAAACAGCTTTATTAAGGTTCAACTTAGAATCTATTGGAAGAATGCCTAGTTCCTTATAATCATTATTTTGTAGGGAAGAAGACTTAAGAAGAACAATTTTAAGAGCGCGCTTGTAGAGTCTTTTTAGCGGCTTTAAGCAGTTTTCGCTAGCAAGATCCCAACACGTAGAAGCATAATCTATTTCGGGCTGAATATATGCATTAAAAAAGAGTTTTCGTGTATGATCATCTAGGAAATGCTTTATTCTATTAAGTTGGAATACTTTCTTAGCTATTTTTTTTACAAATGACAGAGATGTGCTTAGACCATGATAAATTGTTATCAATAGTTACACCCAGTAATTTACATGAATCTACTTCTTCAAGAAGACTGTCATAAATTTTGAGTTTAGGCAGATTATCTTTTAAGTTTTGTCTTTTTTGTCGAGTAGTTATTAACATGAATTTAGATTTACTAGGATGAATTGCCATGTTATTCTTTTCTGTCCATGTTGTAAGGTTATCTATGTCCTTTTGGAGGAAGATGCATACGTTGTTTGGATTTCCATCTTTTGCGTGAAGGGTTGTATCGTCAGCAAAGAGTTCGCATTGGGATTTTAGGTGGAGGGGTAAATCATTTATATAAATTGAGAATAAGATAGGCCCTAATACCGATCCTTGGGGTACTCCATATTTGATGGGCATAAGCGATGACATTACAAAATCTTGGGTCACTGTCTGAGTTCTATTGTTAAGGAAGTTTGCTATCAGGTTGACAGAGTTGGAATGTAAGCCATACAAAGAAAGTTTTGTTAAAAGAAGGGTGTGATCTATAGTGTCAAAGGCTTTTGAAAAATCTACAAAAAGTGAACCAGTGAATACGTCATTGTTAATATTAAGGTGCCATTCTTCTATAATGTTAGTGAGCATTGTGTGGCAAGAATGTTTTTCCCTGAATCCATTTTGATTGCTGCAAAATAAGTCATATTTAATAAAAATGAGATTGCATGTGAAGTTTGAGATGCCTTTCCAGGGGTTTTGACAGTATTGGTAGAATTGATATGGGCCGGTAATTTGAGGGATCAGAGGAATCTCCAGATTTGAAGATAGGAAGAACTTTGGCTTTTTTAAAGGCTTGAGGAA
>CM065710.1:21551271-21553771 GCA_017654935.2 Phymorhynchus buccinoides
TATTTCGGCCATATGTCAGATAATAAATTAGCACTGATTGATTTTGAAGCAATAATTAGTGGGACTGTACATAGAATAATTATGAGATGGGGAGGAGGGGGATATGGTCATTGGGGGGGGGGTGGGGGGGGGGAATGGAATGGAGGGTGGTGTAAGCGAGGTGGGATGGGGGTGGGGGGGTGCATTTATTATAAAACAAATATCATTTTCTGAATGCGATGAAGTGTGTGTGTGTGTGTGCGCGCGTGCACATGCGTGTATATATATATATATATAAATAAATTCACAAATAAATACATTGGACACAGAAAAGTTTTATCAAAGCAAACTATTCTGCATTTCAAATGCACTAACTTTTCAGTCCTTCAGAGTACGGAGCTGGCTATTCACTGAGATTTTTCTGTCATACTATATATATATATATATGTGCCTGTTTGTGTGTGTGTGTGTGTGTGTGTGTGTGTGTGTTGGTGTATGCGCGTGTGTGCGTGCGTGCGCGCGTGCGTGTGTATGTGCGAGCGCGCGTGTATAAGGTATAAGGTGTGTGGGCGTGTGTGAGTAAAAGCACGAACACGTGTATGCGTGTGTGTTCTTTTCCATCTCCTCCTTTCTCTGCTCAACTGCTTACTACTTTTGACACATGTACAACTAAAGACACATCTACACAAACGCACACGCATGCATGTTATGCCGATCATGATACACAATGTAAAATACATACAATAAAGAACACAGACAAAAACGTCATTTCTGTGGCAAAGGCTACAACACAAATTAATGAAATTAGAAAAACGTAGCTACACAAGGTTGGAATGAATGTACAGTCTTTTTTATATCAATATATTGGACCATCTTCGTTATTGCTTCTTCATTTATTCACGAAATCAAGCCGAATAAAAAAAATAACAAAAAATAACATAACATCACAATATGGTATAGCATAGCAACCACAAACAACTAAAACATAGAACAGCAGCAACAACAACTTCATAATACACTACCACAGAACGGATGAAAGTTGCTATGCAAATCCAAAACAACACAAATGTATAACTTAAAGCATTTTCATCACAAATCAATCCACACAAACACACATACACTTTTTATAATTACAAACCAACTGTTTCATGAAGCTGAAAAGGCATAAAACTAGAAGGACATTCAAGAGATTATACTAAAACAAATACCACACAACACATAACACCGATGTGATTCAATGATTAGTGTGAAGCAAAACACCACCACGTGAACGGTAATAAATAGTGTAATGAAATCAGAACACAAAGAATAACCACAAAGAACAACTAGTATTATATGATGATGTGAAAAACACAACGCATTACAACCTCTAACAAGCACAATTATATAAAACAGCTCAAGCAATATACTTCTAACGAAGAATGATATAAAACAAATGTGTATGTGTGCGTGTGTGTGTGCGTGTGCGTGAGTGTATGTGTTAGAGAGAGAGAGAGAGAGAGAGAGAGAGAGAGAGAGAGAGAGAGAGAGAGAGAGAGAGAGAGAGAGAGAGAGAGAGAGAGAGAGAGAGAGAGAGAGAGAGAGAGCGAGAGCGAGAGAGAGAGAGAGAGAGAGAGAGAGAGAGAGAGAGAGAGAGAGAGAGAGTGTGTGTGTGTTTGTGCGCGCGCATGCGTGCGTGTAAGTACGTATATGGTTGCATAATATGTGTGCGTACGCGTGCGTGCGTGTGTTTGCGCGTACGTGTCCGTGCGTTTATATGTATGTATGTATGTGTATGTGCGTGTGTTTATGTGGATTTAAGCTGCACATAACCTCAGCACACTCAATTGCTCAACATATTAATTCGTTAAAAACTTGTAAGTGTAGAAGCAGATGTCCACAGCATATTGAATAGGAACGACCTTCTAAGACTACCCAACATAGTCGAATAAAACAGGATGAAAACATTTCACCACTGAACCGCTCAGTAGTACTTGAGTTGAGTGGCACTTACAGCTTGCTTCTCATATCTAAATTGGACAGTTTGAGACGAAAGGAAGGTGGTAAGTTAGTTAAGGCGTTCACCTGCCAATTCAATGCATGGGTGTCGAAGCATCGGAAGAAGCAGCTGCTGAATCTGGCGTACCCCAAGGCACTGTACTGGGTCCTGTACTCTTTCTCTGCCACAACAATGACCTGCCAGATTCACTGAGCTCTACACTACGACTCTTTTCGAACATGATTGTTTGCTGTGCCGCACAATACAAAGCTTTCAAGACCACCTGACTCTACAGGCAGACGTCAAGAAACTGGACGACTGGGCTGGAAAGTGGGGCATGCGTTTTAACGTACAAAAGTGTTACACGCTCTCCTCTACATCTTTACAACTTAGATGAAGTCCTACCTTTACAGCTTAGATGAAGTCCCACCTTTACAGCTTAGATGAAGTCCTACCTTTACAGCTTAGATGAAGTTTTCACGAAGCAAGTCAATGAGACCCCTTACCTTGGGGTTCAGATTTCAAGCGACCTGAAGTGGTCTT
>CM065710.1:21561271-21588771 GCA_017654935.2 Phymorhynchus buccinoides
TCTTTATGCTTTGCTAGGATGAACTGGCGTCAGTCTTCTTGTGGCTATTGCTTATGCTTTGCTAGGATGAACTGGCGTCAGTCTTCTTGTGGCTATTGTTTATGCTTTGCTAGGATGAACTGGCGTCAGTCTTCTTGTGGCTATTGTTTATGCTTTGCTAGGATGAACTGGCGTCAGTCTTCTTGTGGCTATTGTTTATGCTTTGCTAGGATGAACTGGCGTCAGTCTTCTTGTGGCTATTGTTTATGCTTTGCTAGGATGAACTGGCGTCAGTCTTCTTGTGGCTATTGTTTATGCTTTGCTAGGATGAACTGGCGTCAGTCTTCTTGTGGCTATTCTTTATGCTTTGCTAGGATGAACTGGCGTCAGTCTTCTTGTGGCTATTCTTTATGCTTTGCTAGGATGAACTGGCGTCAGTCTTCTTGTGGCTATTGCTTATGCTTTGCTAGGATGAACTGGCGTCAGTCTTCTTGTGGCTATTGTTTATGCTTTGCTAGGATGAACTGGCGTCAGTCTTCTTGTGGCTATTGTTTATGCTTTGCTAGGATGAACTGGCGTCAGTCTTCTTGTGGCTATTGCTTATGCTTTGCTAGGATGAACTGGCGTCAGTCTTCTTGTGGCTATTGCTTATGCTTTGCTAGGCGATGGGTGCCGAAAATAACTTAAATGACTTTGGTGAAGGAATTATCAGAGTTACTTCCCTTATTCATTCTACTTTCTGCTATTTTAAAGGGATCTGACAGTCTCTCTTTGAAGCAAACTACCAATGTAAGGCTTGCCAGGAGCAGTGACCAGTGGTGGTAGGGACAACATGATTATGGGCAGGTGCTCCTCAATTTGCTAAAAACCTGAACCGCAGGCATATGCCATTGTAACGAAACAATTCAGGCACATGGCCCTATGAGAACAAAGACGGAGAGACAGATAATAGACTGTTCTTTGTCTATCTGTTTCTCTCCCTCTGTCCTTCTCTCTCCCACCCCACTTCACTCACTCGTGCAAACTCTCCAAGCGATGCTCCACATCCGACAGTGACTGTATACTCCCCACTCTCTCGTGCACGGCTCCCGCCGACGGACATTGCCGAACGTCGTAGTCGAGCGGTGGAAACTTCCACAAATGGCCTGTGCTGCACGAGGACTTGGGCGTGTAAGTTGTGGCCGAAGACGCCTCGATAGGAGACAACCCTTGTTGCTGCGTGCTCAGACTTTCGCACGTGTTGTCTTTCTTGACCGGGAGAGTTCGTTTTCGTGAGTCTCGTGGTGTTGTTGATGTTTTGCTAGTAGTGGTGGTGGTGGTGGTGGTAGTGGTGGTGGTGGTGTTATCTTTGTTGTATGTTCGGCCTTTGTGTTTCTTTGGGGCTGAGTCTGTGAGAGCATAGTGCGAAAGAAAAAAATGGATGCATGAATGAATGTACGAATGAACTGAATGAAAGAATGGAAGAGGATGGCACGAATGAATGTACGAATGAACTAAATGAAAGAAGGAAAGGATGGAAGAGGAAGGCATGAATGAATGTACGAATGAACTAAAGGAAAGAAGGAAAGGATGGAAGAGGAAGGCATGAATGAATGTATGAATGAACTAAAGGAAAGAAGGAAAGGATGGAAGAGGAAGGCATGAATGAATGTATGAATGAACTAAATGAAAGAAGGAAAGGATGGAAGAGGAAGGCATGAATGAATGTACGAATGAACTAAAGGAAAGAAGGAAAGGATGGAAGAGGAAGGCATGAATGAATGTACGAATGAACTAAAGGAAAGAAGGAAAGGATGGAAGAGGAAGGCATGAATGAATGTACGAATGAACTAAAGGAAAGAAGGAAAGGATGGAAGAGGAAGGCATGAATGAATGTATGAATGAACTAAATGAAAGAAGGAAAGGATGGAAGAGGAAGGCATGAATGAATGTACGAATGAACTAAAGGAAAGAAGGAAAGGATGGAAGAGGAAGGCATGAATGAATGTACGAATGAACTAAAGGAAAGAAGCAAAGGATGGAAGAGGAAGGCATGAATGAATGTACGAATGAACTAAATGAAAGAAGGAAAGGATGGAAGAGGAAGGCATGAATGAATGTATGAATGAACTAAAGGAAAGAAGGAAAGGATGGAAGAGGAAGGCATGAATGAATGTACGAATGAACTGGAAGAGGAAATGAATGAAAGAAGAACTAAAGGAAAGAAGGAAAGGATGGAAGAGGAAGGCATGAATGAATGTACGAATGAACTAAAGGAAAGAAGGAAAGGATGGAAGAGGAAGGCATGAATGAATGTACGAATGAACTAAAGGAAAGAAGGAAAGGATGGAAGAGGAAGGCATGAATGAATGTACGAATGAACTAAAGGAAAGAAGGAAAGGATGGAAGAGGAAGGCATGAATGAATGTACGAATGAACTAAAGGAAAGAAGGAAAGGATGGAAGAGGAAGGCATGAATGAATGTACGAATGAACTAAAGGAAAGAAGGAAAGGATGGAAGAGGAAGGCATGAATGAATGTACGAATGAACTAAATGAAAGAAGCAAAGGATGGAAGAGGAAGGCATGAATGAATGTACGAATGAACTAAAGGAAAGAAGGAAAGGATGGAAGAGGAAGGCATGAATGAATGTACGAATGAACTAAAGGAAAGAAGGAAAGGATGGAAGAGGAAGGCATGAATGAATGTACGAATGAACTAAAGGAAAGAAGGAAAGGATGGAAGAGGAAGGCATGAATGAATATACGAATGAACTAAAGGAAAGAAGCAAAGGATGGAAGAGGAAGGCATGAATGAATGTACGAATGAACTAAAGGAAAGAAGGAAAGGATGGAAGAAGAAGGCATGAATGAATGTACGAATGAACTAAAGGAAAGAAGGAAAGGATGGAAGAGGAAGGAAATCCTAAGAAAAATGAAAGAAAGAAAGAAAAAAGTGGACAAATTCCCACTCACTTGCCTAAAAGACACACCAAGTTACTCTTCCTTTATAAATGTAATATACAATAGATTAACCCCCTTGGCTGTTGAAGAAAGTTTGTGGGGGGGAAAGTAAAATGAAAAAAGCACATAACAGAATAGTTGGGGTGAGTCTGGCAAAATAGACTGTGGATATAACCCTCTGGACTGTTTTAAAGCACAACACTGCATCCCACAGTTATTCCCCTTCATCTGATGACGTCATCAGTGATGTCATCAATCACGTACGTGATACCTCATGTGGCAGAGGAGGGGTAGATTACTTAATTAATGAAAACTGATTGTCAAAATGTTGCAATGATGCACACTATGCATGTCTCTCTCTCTCTCTCTCTCTCTCTCTCTCTCTCTCTCTCTCTCTCTCTCTCTCTCTCTCTCTCTCTCTCTCTCTCTCTCTCTGACCAGCCTGAAAGTCGTCCTCGGTAACGTGGTGGGTGGCTGCCTCGGGGGAGAACTCCAGGATGCCCCCTCCCCCCTCCTCCTCGCTATCCTCCCCCCTCCCCTCGCTGTTCACTCTCCCTCCCTCTGCACCGTTCACGCGCCGGTGACGCAAGCCCGCTAATTTTATAAATAAACGCAAAACAACAACAATTTTATTTTACGTCTATTGAAAATACTTTGGATTCGCTAGAGCGTAAAACAAAGCAGTAAGAAGACTAACTATAGATTGAAAAGCAAAAAAAGGGAGAGGAATTCTGACCTGTTGAAGGGGTCATAGGTGGAGCTTTCCAGCGTAGCCTCTTCGTCGGCAGTTGAGAGGAGAATGGCAGATTAACTATAGATTGCTTAATAATAAGCATGCTTTTGAACGGTAATGATCATGCTATTTTTCATATTTATGCAAATAAGTAGTTGTTATTGATTGATATTATTTTGTCAAATGTAAAAATAAAACTCGGAAATATCTTAAGTATTAGTAAAGAGATTCACTTAGTGAAGATAAATTGTCATTTTGATCACATTCCACACAAAAAAGATAATAGTTTGACATTTGCTGATTTATTTGTCTGTCTGCTGTTTGTAAATTTGTTTTTAGGATTGAGTATTTTCCTGTTAGTCAGTGTAGTACTTTTTTTTTTAAAGAAATATTTGCTCTAAGTAACTCAACACTGTCTGTTTGAAAATATATATGAGAGTATGTCTAACATGGATATTTAAAGTGCGCTTTTTTCGAGCACAAAGCGCTTTAAGCGTTTCTTCTTATCTTTCTCCTTCTTCTTCCTTCTCTCATCTCATCTCTGTCTCTCTCTGTCTGTCTCTGTCTCTGTCTCTCTCTCTCTCTCTCTCTCTCTCTCTCTCCCCCCCCTCTCTCTCTCCCTCCCCCCTCTCTCTCTCTCTCTCTCTCTCTCTCTCTCTCTCTCTTTCCGTCTGTCACGTTCTTACGCCATCACTTACTGTCGTCAGTGCCTCGTCCTTTGCACTGCAGGCGAGGTCTTCTTTGGCGGATGAACCTCAAGGTTTCGTCATCCAGTTTATGTTTCACTCGACGATGCAACAGAGTGCCCTGTTGTGACATAATAATACGTCATCAATTACGTCAGAATAAGGTCATAATTATGACGTCATCCTGTTTATGTTTCACTCAACGATGCAGCAAAATAAAAGTGCCCCTTTGTGACAGAATAACCCATCATATATTACATCAGAATAACAATGTCAAAATTATTACGTCATCCAGTGTGTTTCACTCCACGATGCAACAGAGTGCCCTGTTGTGACAGAATAGGCCTAATACGTAATCAATTACGTCAGAATAATTACGTCATTATTATGACGTCATCCAGTTTGTGTTTTATTCCACAGTGCAACACAATGCCCTGTTGTGACAGAATAGGCGTAATGAGTCATTAATTACGTAATGATTATGACGTCAGCCAAACGGTTAACCCTCAGGGTTTCATCATCCAGTTTATGTTTTACTCGACGATGCATGAAAGGCAAAAAATAAAGATAATTACTTCATTTAAAAACGTGATGGTGTCCGCATCCGCATCCGTATCTCCCCCTCCTCCTCCCTCTCTCTCACCTTTTTCTCTTTATAATTATATAGCTATCTTCTTCCATCCCCTCTCTCTTTTTCTTTTATTTCTTACACCCTCTTAACATTCCTTAAATTACAAGTAACCTGGAACCTCCTCAAGAACTGTCTCTCTCTTCCCCTCCACTCCCTTTCTCTCTCGCTCACCTTCTTCAAGTTAAAAGTAACCTGGAACCTCTTCAAGAACTATCTCTCTCTTCCCCTCCACTCCTCTTCTCTCTCGCTCACCTTCTTCAAGTTAAAGGTAACCTGGAACCTCTTCAAGAACTGTCTCTCTCTTCCCCTCCACTCCCCTTCTCACTCACCTTCTTCAAGTTAAAGGTAACCTGGAACCTCTTCAAGAACCGTCTCTCTCTTCCCCTCCACTCCCCTTCTATCTCGCTCACCTTCTTCAAGTTAAAGGTAACCTGGAACCTCTTCAAGAACTGTTCGGCGAACTCTGGATACAGCTGTAGGATTTCTTCGAGGTCTGGCAGGTCGATCTTGTTGAAGTCGCAGTAGGACAGGGCCCGCACGAAGTACATGGACTTGCTCACCGCAGACCCCGACGACTGTCGCCCCCACCGCTCACCGTCGCCGAAATCTTCGCCGAATATATCGTTCTTTCCTGGAATAGAAGAAGAAACAAGATGGTACAGCCATGTACACTGTACTCCAAGTCACTGATGAAAGTCAGGGGAGATACGTGTTTTTGACTCTTGGGTTATTGCGATTTTTGTGTGTCAAAATATTTCTCGTATCAGTAGTTTATTATTTTACATTAAAAACAAGTTCCTTAGATGACAATGACACTTTATCACCCAACCAACTTTGGTTGAAATCCACCCATTATCTTTGACATAATCAGTGTCTTTGTAATATTGAAATCTGCTTCACAGGGATTACGTTGGTATGGCTTCTCATTATTTAGTCAATCTGACACAACAGGTCGCACTGTGTATGTTGCTTTACATCTGTATTGTTAACAATTCGGGACTTTACTGGTGTTGCACTGCCTCCGGGCATTGCCTCCAGTATCGTTCACACCATCTTTACATCTACTAATGTCCCATATGTGTCTGTTCCAGACCGGAGGACGTTACACAGATTCACTACTAGGCCGCACTGTGCCTAAGAAACCAGTCTGCCAAGTAAAGACTGCTTCGTTAGCTTAGGCGCTCTGGAGTGGAAGACCATTTTTTGAATTGAATTGAATTGATTGAATTTTATTTATAGAGGGTAATGGAATACGCAAATGGTACATGCTTTTTTTACATCCAGCCCTCATTAGCTTAGGCGCTCTGGAGTGGAAGACCTTTTTTTTTATGAGAGAGAGAGAGAGAGAGAGAGAGAGAGAGAGAGAGAGAGAGAGAGAGAGAGAGAGAGAGAGAGAGAGAGAGAGAGAGACGCACAGCCCTAATTGTTCCCTTTCCAATGTATTCCTGTTCTTACAGAACTGGGAGGAGAAAAAGGTCTTTAGAAATCTGCACAGGTCCTTAATTAACGGGCGGAGCAAATGCACTGGTTAGCTGCCTCTCTCTGTGTCACTGTTTGTTTGTCTGTCTGTCTGTTTCTCTCTGTTTCGCTCTGTATCTCTCTATTTGTCTGTTTCATTGTATCTCTCTTGTCGTCTCGTCTTTCTGTCTCAATCTTATTGCCACCACATATATTATCGTAAGATAATAATATTATTTCCAAAGATCCTCGAGCGAGCGAAGACATTAAAGCTCTGTTTATCTGCTTATCCACATCTTCCCTATCTGTCTCTTTCTGTCTAACTTGAGAAAGTTATAAAGAAGGCGGGTGGGGTGGTGGTCAAAACACAAATAACCTTTGATAACCTTTTTATGTACAACAGAAAACGGACTGACAAACGAGACACCCCCCTTACATAACATTGACAGCAGACGATCGGACAGAAGCAACAGACTGCTATCCCCTAGTGCAACAACATCAAGGCACCTCAACTCTTTCATTCCCTCTGCCATTCGTCTCTATAATCAGCATGCAGGCAACTTGTCTTAACCTGTCACGTGTGTGTATAAAAGTACAAATTGACTTTGGTACTATGATTTGTTCTTCTTCCTCGATCGCTCAGACAGTTTCCTGTCAATTATGAGCGCAGATGCGTCGTGCTGCTGTTATGCGCCTAACTAAGAAATAGTTAGGCCCAGCAAGTCCGACTTCGGCTGGAGGAAATCTTTTTTGAAAGTGTTTCGTGAAAAAATGGACCGGTTAGGCAGAAAGATAGTAGATGACAGTAAGCAAAGGGCAAGGCAGAGTCAAAGAGAGAGACAAATAAGAGGAAGTTACAAGCACAGAACTTCCAGAAGGTGGGAGAACTATTTTTAAAAAAGACCCCCGGCATCCCCACGGGGGGGGGGGGGGGGGTTGAATTTGAATCTGCCTCTTTCTATGTCTCTCTCTGTTTACTCGTTACTGTCATAGTATCATTATAAATATGCGGCGTGGTATGGTGGGGTTTTTAAACAAATCTCCGAAGACCTACAGCTATGAACACAAATGCTGTTAGTAGCTGTATCTGTATCTGTCTCTTTCTTTCGTCAATTTTTGTCCTTTGCCTGATCATAAGACCGGCAAAGGAGTTTGAGTTTGCCGAGGTTTGTTTGTTTTTCCCCCATTTTTTTCTGTCTTCCCCAAGGATATCTCCCAAACCGCTTGACAGAATCGCTTCAAATTTTGCGTGGTGGTGTGTCACAAAGAGAGGAAGCGATCTGCGCATACATTACTACTATAGTGACATTCACCTTGGCGTTTGACCGTGAAAACCTAAATTTCATTTTGGGGTCATAACTTCTACACCATTGGAGTCTTCAAACTTGGCATGCAGGCGTGTAGGGATTCTGATGGTGGGGTAAATTATTGGCGTGCTGAGCTTGACCTTGAAGTGTGACCTAGAAAACCAAAATTTCTTTTTTTGCGCTATATATTTCTGGTCTGAGAAGTACATTGGTACATAAATTATACCTCTGGAATAAAATGTCGCTGAGCGGCAGACATGTTTCCGTTTTTCTTCACCCTCTTATATGAAATACTGCATGGAATTACCCCAAATTTTGTGGGGGCATGTAATACTAAGAGTAGAAGACATTGCAGCACAAATTATATCACAATGGTGTTTAATGTCGCCGAGGGGCAGACATGTCTCCGTTCTAAGGGTGTGCACCCCACTGATTAAGGGTGTGCACCCCGGTAAAAGAGGGGGTGTAGAAGAGTAGAAGAGTTTGCAGCACAAACTGTGCCACATGGTGTTTAATTGTCACCAAGCGGCAGACATTTCTCCATCTTAAGGTCGTCTTAATCACCCCACTGATTAAGGGTGTGTATCACCCAAAGGACCCAAGGAGGGCGGGGGCTAGCCACGTAGGATTTATATATAGCTGAGTGGCAGAAATGTCTCAATGTTAAGGGTGTGCACCCCGGTAAAGGATGTGCACTCCATTCAAGGGTATGTAGGTGTATCTCCCAAAGTTTGCAAGGAGGATGGGGGCTAAGATTACTGAGATGTTCTGGGGAGGGGAGGTAGGGGGCGGGGCATGTTGTCAAAGGTCAGGGTCAACGTCAAGAGTAGTTGCCATAGGTCACAGTCTCAAATATGTAGGCCTTGTATGTGTCAAAGTTACGTTTTAACAATATGTTTCACATTTTTGCAGTTACAGGCGGGGCTAAGATGTGAGGGACAGGGGAGGTACAGTGCGGGGCAGGTACAGGGTGAAACGGGCAAAGGACATATCTGCCGCTCGGCGATGCCCTTGTTTCTCTTTCTCTTTTATTCGTATCTCTCTGTTTCTTTCTCAAGCTGTCTGTCTCTGTCACTCTCTTCCCCTCTCTCTCTTTGTCTGTTGTTTACCTGCTGTATGCCTTAGTTAGTTTGTGTGCATATGAAGTGCACCTCCAAATGAAATGTGTACAGGTCGGTGGCCTCACATTAAAATCCATTGAGTTGATTAAGTTCTCTGTGTTTGCTTGTCTCTCTGTCTACCCCCCCCCCCCCCCCACCCCCTCTGTATGTCTGTCTCACCCAACATCGCTATCACACTTTAGAAATCTCCTCAGATCCTTAGGTGAAGAATAAATTGTCTTATTGCCTCTCTATTTAAGCCTATCTCTGTTTGTGTGTGTGGGTGTCTCTCTGTCTGCCTTTCTGTTTTCTTTCTATATCTGTCTGCCTTTCTGTTTTCTTTCTATCTCTGTCTGTCTATCTGTTTTGCATAACATCATAATACAGATCTCAACTAGGATCTTTGAGCAATAACATACAGTACACCCCGCTTATAGTAAAGTGCAGGGAAGCAAGGCTTTTCCTTTACTATAACAGGTTTTTCTTATAAACGATGTTCGGATAGAGTAAAGTTTTTATGGTATTTTTTATCTTATCCGATGACGTTTTTCAAAGTCAAAGCTAACGTAAAATACTAAATATAAACACATCATCAAATCAAAATACAGCAAAACTCGGTTATAAGAAAATCGAAGGGAGATGATGTTTTGTTTATCCAAGTTTTCTTATATCCGAAACTCAGATATAAGAAAACATTTTGAAGTTTTTTCCCTTGTCTCTCTACCACCAACACAAAAGTACTCATATTTTTTTCTTCTGCTCAACATTTATTTTGCACAGAATACTGAAGGAAAGTATGGAATAAAGGAACAAAAACAACTCAATTAGTCTTGTAATCTAGTGCCTGTACTGTTTAGAATGTCTGTGACACAACTGGTTTGATGTAAACTTTCCCTTTTTGGAACGACTTCAATTTTCTCGGAACATCCTTTCAGTTCAGGTCCAACTTACTTTTAAAGACACACTGACCCAACACGATTAAATCCCTTGTTTTTTTCTGGGTAGCTGTGACCCACATACAAATTCCCCCAACTTCAAATTGAGGCTGCTCTTTAAAATGTTTCGTTTTCAATTTGGGGGCATTTGTATGGGAGTCAAACCTGGTCAAAACAAGATTTTGTACCAGCTATAAGAAGGAAAACAGGTGGAACCCATGATTTTGACTCGTGATCTGGGGGGTCTTTAAGAAAATGTTGTCAATGGTAATTCACTTATAAGTAAATATAACTCGCTTATAAGAAAATGAACTGCAAACCAACTCTCTTCTTATATCCAAGTTTCCATTGCGGATGGGAGAAAAAAAATGCTTGCTTATAACCAAGTTTTCTTATAAGTGAGTTTCTTATATCCCAGTTTTGATCATAGATAAGAAAGAAGAAGTTCAGCAGGGAAATGTTTTTTGCTTCATTGTAAGAGAGTTTTCTTATAAGCGAGATTCTTATAAGCGGATTCGGCTGTATATATATATTTTTCGGATTCATTTTTTTCCAGTAAGTAATGAGGGGAAATAAACATGTTTTTGAGTGCTTTTCAATTTCGTTGATGAAGGCGGGTAGAGGGAGTAGTGAGACTAACGTATTTACAAAGGTCAGGAAGAGGACAATTTTTTTTATTGTAAGGAAGAGAACAAATGACTTTACTAGAGTTTTTTAAAATTTTAATTATAACCCAGTTGTTATTATGGGTGGGTGGGGGGAGTGGTGAGACTATGACGCATACATTGGTGACGTATTTACAAAAGTCACGAAGAGGACATTTTTTATTGTAACCGAGGAGCCAGTCCTGTGGGGAACCAAAAGTAACTTTACTATAGCAGTTTTTTTTAAATCATAACCGAGTTGCTACTATCCGAGGTCTATTTAGTAATAAAACAGTAGACCTTTGGCCGGGAACCAGTGCTTTCCTTTACTGTAACCGAAATTTCTTATAACCGAGGTTACTATAAACGGGGAGTACTATAAATGCTCTGTTTGTGTGTCTGTCTGTCCCCCTCCCCCCTCCCTCAATATCATCATCATAGTAGGCGAAATACACGTTGTTAGTGCTCACTCTTTCCCTATGGTACCACAGTGATGGGCCAGTACTATCATCACTAGAGTATCCCTGTGTTGCCATGGGGAAGGAGTGAACACTGACGACGCATATGTCGACCTTTACCAGCTTCAAAATCTCCACTGACCTTGCTGGCATGACGAAATACATGCTCTCTCTCTCTCTGTCTCTTCCTTTCTGTCTGTCTGTCTGTCTTTACTCTATGCTCATCTCTCTGCCCGTTTCTCTCTATCTCTCTTCCCCCGTATCTTTGTCTCTGTTCTCTCTTTATCTGTCTGCCTCTGTCTGTCCCACCCTCTCTCTCTTTGTCTTTCTCTCTCTTTGTGTCTCTCTTTGTCTTCTTTTCTTTCTCCCCATCTAACTCTCTCTCTCTCTCTCTCTCTCTCTCTCTCTCTCTCTCTCTCTCTCTCTCTCTCTCTCTCTCTCTCTCTGTCTCTGTCTCTGTCTCTGTCTGTCTCTGTCTCTGTCTCATTTTGACCACTTTCATCTTTTCCATCCGTGTCAGTCTGGTTTTCGAACTAAACACTCTTGTTAAACAGCTCTTACAACTCTTGTTGATAAATGGCTTACTAATATCAATAATAATGAAATAACTGGTGCCCTAATAGTTGAACTTTGTTAAAGCATTTGATGTTGTAGACCATTCTCATCTGCTTAACCCTTTCACCGCCAAAGTCGCATTTTAGCACCACAATGATTTAACACCTATGTCACTAAAAGGAATCAAATTGGGGTCTACCATCCAAAGACCCTACTGTCTTAGTTTTGGGAAATAAGGGTAGACCTTATTTTAGATATGTCACAGAAGAATCCCCAATACTGCAGATGGATGTTATTCTCTACCCAGGTAAACTTAATGGAAAAATGTGGCTGAAATATGGCTGGCGGTGAAAGGGTTAAAAAAACTAACATTATATGGATTGTCTTGTAATACAATATAACTCATATCATCATTTTTAATGGAGAGGAAACAGGTAATGGCTGTTAACGGCCACGTGTCTTCATCTAGAACAACAAAGTATGGCATTCCTCAGGGTTCTGTCTTAGGACCTTTGCTTTTCTCTGTCTATATCAACGATTTGCCTCTAGTTCTAAGTACTTTGTGCGATTTGTTTGCTGACGATACAACGTTACACACTAATCACTCTAACTATGAAGTAGTATTACGAAATTTACAGAACAGCATCAACGAACTCATAAACTGGGCAGAATTAAACCACATGAGCCTGCATCCTATAAAAACTAAATTTATGATGGTAACTAGACAAAAACGTCAGAATCTTCCTCTTATTGTTGAAGAAGTAAGCAGTCATAAACTTCTTGGCGTTGTCATTGACAATAATCTTTCTTGGTCAGATAATGTATCTAAGGTATGTAAGTCAGTTGTCCAAAATAAAACACTTCCTAAACCTCCACTCGCGTAAGATATTCTTTCACTCGTTTATTGAATCCCACATTAACTATGCTTCAACTATTTGGGATGGTGCAAGTGACAATACTTTAAAACCTCTCTCTAGTCTTCATAGACGGGCATTAAAGCTAGTTCTTCTTAAATCTTTTACATTAACAGCTAATGAGTACAAAGCCGGCCTTGGACATACTACCTTTCAAGCTAAAACCAAAATTCAACAAAGCTGTCTTCATGTTCAAAATGTTATCAGGCAATGCCCCACCAGTAGGTTTGTTGTCAATGATCAACAAACTCATGAGTTCACAAACTCATGCTGCCTTTGCCTAGAATCGACCTTTTCAAAACAAGTTTAGCTTATTCTGGCGGGGCCTTGTGGAATGCCATATTGGGCAATCTCGCAATTGAAACAAGCTTTAATTCTTTCAAAAAGAACTATCGAACATTTCTAATGACCGAATTTTATAATTCAATTCTGTAACATGTTGTTCTTCTCCCAGATTCCACCACCTGTTTCCTCAAGATACACGATGTGAATGTAACTTTGTTTTTGTCCTTTTTACTTCTTGACAGGTAAGAGAGAGACAGAGATGGAAGGAGGGAGTGAGAGAGAGGGAGAGAGAGAGAGAGAAAGTGTGTGTGTGTGTGTGTGTGTGTGTGTGTGTGTGTGTGTGTGTGTGTGTGTGTGTGTGTGTGTGTGTGTGTGTGTGTGTGTGTGTGTGTGAATCAGAATAAGAATCAGAATCGGAATCAATGCTTATTGCCCTTTAAAACCAATACAAGGTTTTATTTGACACTAATAAATATTATAACAATAACGGTAATAATAACAATATAAAGTTTCAATTACGTAACATTGTTAAATACTTTTTTTTTCCCTTTCTTTGTACTGGCTGCGCTACTGCTTGAGGCTATTGAGGCGATTGATTGAAACAACTGTGTATATATTTTGCAAGCTCACTTATACGGGCGTCATTTGTAATTAATTTGCTAGGTGTAACATTATATATCTTGTATTTTTCTTCAACGAGTTTTATAAATTGTATTCTTATTTCCACATGTTTTGTACAATTGTCTAAAAAATGAATTTCATCTTCTACGTCGTTACATTGTAAGCATAACCTTTTCTCTCTATGTATATTAGAATGTCTACCTTTTTCTATTTTAAGCTCATGGCAAGTAGTTCTTAGTTTGCATAACATCTGTTTTTGGTTAAAGTTTATAAAAGGATTTGTCAAATCTGGTTCAGTTCTGTATTCGCTTGTAATCTTGTTATAAAAGTTCAGTCTTGATTGTGTCTCAGATTTTCTTTTTCTCCAAAATGAAATATATTCTTCTTTTAGTTTATTTTGAATTACATAACATAATTTATTTATGTTAAACGTGTATTGGTTGTTCCAGACATGTGTCAATCCAAGGGCGTTTAAAATAGATTTGACGAATTTAACCCATGGTGACTGACTAGTTTCATTGTTTAACATTTCATTGTAAATGACATTAATGTAAGAATCTTGTTTGGATTCTAAGATATGATGCCATAAGTTTATAATTTGACAAATTGATATTAAACTAACAGGAAAACTACCTAGCTCTCCAATAACCGCGAAATTTATAACTTTTTTTATGAACTCCTAAAATTTGTTTGAAAAAATTATGCTGGATATGTTCATGCTGTAATTTATTTGAAAGGCATTGGGTGAATAACTTTTCTAAGTTAAAGTTGTCATCTAATTTTATCGTAAATGGTAGCCAAACATCTGCACCATAAGTTAATATTGGAGAGATAAGACTATCAAATAGTTTTAAAATAACTTGAACGTTTATGTTTTCATTTTTGAACATTCTTTTAAGGCTATGTGTTGCTTTGTTTCCTTGCTTACTAAGATGCTCGGATGCTATATCAAGTTTTCCTGATTTATGAAATATAATTCCTAGGTACTGTGTGTGTGTGTGTGTGTGTGTGTGTGTGTGTGTGCTTGCTTCTAATGGGTAACTTTGATTTCAATGTGTTTGATGGGGGGGGTTTCATGGAAAAGTATGAATTGTGTAAGTGCATGTTCATGCTTTTTCACTTTCATTATTTTTGTTCTTTTTTAATTTTTACATTTATTGTTAATGGTGGTGATTGCTTTTTCTTCTCCTTTTTCATTTTGTATGTGAGATGGATGCAAACAAGCCTGTATAGTGCTTATTCTTAACCCTCAATTAAAAAAAAAGGTTCGTTCGTTCGTTCGATCGTTCTCTCTTTCTCAGTATATCTGCCCGTCTGTCGGATTCGGATTCGGAAATGTTAATAATTAAGGCCAAAGCCCCTCATGATTGCGCTACAGTGAACATGGCAATGGTAAACAGAAAAAATAAGATAAGCAAATGTCCAAATACATGTATAAACAAAGACACGCTAACGAAGTTCTGCTCGCAATGCGATCATAATACTCAACTACATAATAATAATATAATAATTGGCACTTATATAGCGCACATATCTAGAAAATTCTATTCACGGCGCTTTACAAAGAAATAAAACTATAAACATTCACACACACACACACACACACACACACACACACACACACACACACACACACACACACACACACACACACACACACACACACACACACACACACACACACAAAGAAAGACGATGAAGGGGAGAGGGTGGGAAGGGGGGTGACGCGGGGGGGGGGGGGGGCGTCACACACACATACACGCTACATGCACACACACACATACACACACACGCGCGCACGCACGCACACACACACACAAACAAACACACACACACACACCACTCAATTTCCATACGGCACAATCAACACACACACTGCATACACACACACACACACACACACACACACACACACACACACATTGCACGCACACGCACGCGCACACGCACACACACACCACTCAATGTCCACACTGCACAATCAACCTATGCATGTCAGCTACAACTTAGAAAAGAGATGAGTTTTTAGACCGGCCTTGAACGCGTCCAGAGAGTCGGAGTGTCTGAGAGACAGGGGTAAGTTGTTCCACACAGATGGAGCCTGGAACGAAAAGGACCTTTCACCATAGGTTTTGGTTTTGACAGTGGCTGGTTGCAGGAGGCGAGTGTCAGAGGAAGAGCGGAGGACACGAGAAGGTGTGTAGAGGTGAAGTAGGTCAGACAGGTAATCAGGGGCAGAACCAGAGATGACAGTGAAGGAAAGAGTGGAGAGTTTATAGTCAATCCTATCAGAGATTTTTAACCAGTGCAGAGAGTGCAGAAGTGGCGTGACATGTTCATACTTAGAAGACTTAAGGACTAATCGGGCAGCATTGTTTTGAATTCTTTGGAGGCGACTGAGAAGATACTTTGGGAGGCCAGCAAGGAGAGAGTTGCAGTAATCGATTTTAGACAAAACAAAAGCACAGACCAAAGTTTTCGTGGCGTCAGTAGATAGATAGTGGCGAACAGAACTTATTTTGCGGAGCTGAAGGTATGCAGATCGACAAACATTTGAGACATGTTGTTGGAGAGAGAGGGTCTGATCTAACGTGACTCCGAGACTGCGAACAGAGGGGGACAGAGAGACAGGAGTGTTGTTGATTGTAACAGAATCTGGAAGAGATGGATGGCCAAGTAATCTCTTTGGACAGGCTAACATAAGTTCAGTCTTGTCTTCGTTCAACTGCAGTTTATTAACAGTCATCCATGTTTTGATATCTGCTATACAGTTCTGTGTCCTTGATACTAGCCCATCAACTTCGGCAAGAGAGGCTGACTGATTGATCTGAGTATCGTCAGCAAAACTCTCGTGGGACAATGCATGCTTACTAACGACATCAGAAACAGGAGCAGCATACAGTACAAAAAGAATGGGCCCCAAGACAGAGCCCTGGGGAACACCAAAGGAGAGGTCGGAAGGCCCTGAGTATCTGCCATTCACACAGACAGTCTGTATGCGATGTTTCAGGTAGGACTCAAACCAGGAAAGAGCAGGACCCCGAATGCCAAAAGAGTCATGGAGTCTGTGAAGGAGCATGGAGTGGTCTATTGTGTCAAAAGCAGAACTGAGGTCTAATAAAGCCAAAAGAGATACTTTGTTGTCATCAAAAGCAAGGAGGATGTCATTTACAATCTTAAGGAGGGCTGTTTCAGTGCTGTGACACTTTCTGTATGCGGACTGATGGGGGTTGAGGAGATGGTTTTCTTCAAGATGGGACAGAAGTTGAAAGAGGAAAACTTTTTCTGTGAGTTTTGAGAGGAAAGAAAGATTAGACACAGGTCTGTAATTTTTCAGATTGTCTTGATCTAAGGAGGATTTCTTGATCAGAGGTCGGACAATGGCAGGTTTGAAACAGGAGGGAAAGCAGCCAGACAACAGGGAGTCATTAACAACATGGGTAATATATGGTAACAAAACATCAATACATTCACAGAGCAGTGGGGAGGGGAGGGGGTCAAGTTCACAGGTTTTGGGGGCAGTGCTCAAACACAGTTCTTTGATAAATTGTTCAGTTACATGGTTAAACTGCTGAAGAACAGGACCACAGTACATCTTTTCAGAAATTGGTGAAGATGCGGAAATGGAAGAATCAAGTTTTTCTCGAATTAATGCTATTGTTGTTCTGAAATAATCTGAGAATTTCTGGGGGAGTTCTTCTACATTAAACTTCAATGGGAGTGGGGAACTGTTCACTTTACCTAGTATGTTGTTTGTAACAGCGAATAGCTGTTTGACTGTGGTACATGCAAGGATTTTCGAAGAATAAAAGGCGGACTTAGCACTGTCTACAAGATACGTGACATGATTCCTTGCAGCCTGGAACACCTCCCGATGAACCGTCAGGTGGGTGACACGCCACTGCTCCTCAGCTCTCCTCCTCTCCCTCTTTGCGTCCTGGAGCTCAGGTCCCACTGCGTTGTACCAGGGAGAAGGGGGACGCGGCGTGTCACGGGGGCGTGTAGATCCAGCACGGCTCGTAAGACCCTGTAGAGCTGCTCAGCAGATGGTTGTAGGGGCAGGTCAGCCAGAAGGTTGTTCTTGAAGGCCTCGATGTCCAGAGAAGCCAGTCTGCGTACTTGCCTGAAGACTCTGGCAGAGGGAGGCTTGGCGAGGTGAAGCCCACATCTGACACAAAAATGGTCTGACGACAGAGTGGGCTCCACTGTCGTCGACTGCAGCAGACAATCCCCCTCTCTGTACACCACCCAGTCGACGATGTGGCCACGAACGTGAGTCAGTTCAGACACAGACTGGGAGAGGCTGAACAGACTGATAAAGTCCAGGACTTTAGATGTCAACACGTGGGATGGAACATCAAAATGAACGTTGAAGTCACCCATAATGAGTAATGAACCCGGCAGACTGTTGGCATATTCAAGAAGATCAGGAAGTTGATCAACAAACATAGAGTCAGTCAATTTATTTCTTTTGCTAGGAGGGGGGCGGTACAGACAGAAAATATTGAGGGTGGACTTTTGACAAGAGAGAGTCAGTTGTGACAGTTCAAAGGAAGGGTGACTGAATGGAAAATTGGATGTGAGATTAACGTACGGTTTCAGTTTGTCCGACACAATAAAAGCCAGACCACCGCCACACGTAGTTGTAGAACGGGGCTAGATCGCGACACTTTGCTTCATCTCCAGTTTCACGGAGCCATGTTTCTGTTACACAGAAAATGTCAACATCGTTTGAAAGAATGAACTCGTTTATGGCCGAACGCTTTTCTTTGCGACCTACTGATTGAGCGTTGTAAACAGCAACACAAACGTTGGGGGATGACACACTTTCGAAAGGACGGAAAACAGGCACTTGAATTAAGTTTTCGACATTAACAGCTCTCGCCTTCTTGCCTGTCTCACTTGTTTGTGTCCTATCAGTCCAAGACACCACAGTGATTTTTCTCTGCTTGCGACGGCCTCCTCGATGTTTACGGGTTCTAGGCAGGCGACATCCAATACCAGCAGCTCTGATGGCGTCAGCAACAGCAGAGTTGAGAGGGGCAGGAGGGATTGACAGAAGTTGTTCCCGTGTGTAAGTCAGAGAGGAGGGTGGTGTAAACACAGAGAATCCAACAGGCGGGCGCCTGTGGTGGAAGGCAGAGGGGCGGTGGGTGAACAACAAAGCAGGTTGCACGTGCGTGAAATCGCGAAAGAATGGCGACTGACCTTGTGACAGCAGAGCACTAGCAAAGTTTAGCAGGAAACATGTCCAAACAACTCGAAGATGTTGAGGCAACATTTCACAAAAAAGACACCAAAATAAAGTAGGATCCATAACGAATACAGTGATACACAAATGACGATCATACACAACCACAGTCCGTCACAAACAGCACTCATTCACAGAGACGAAACCGTACAGCCAGTCAGGCGTGGCTTCGTACTCACTTCTCCGCATCTTAAAGGCTTTGTACAAGTATACAGCCAAACGCTTGATAGTAATTTCATTTTTTGAAGCCATAAGCGGAAAGAAGATGGATGCCTAAAATATTTTTTATGAATGAATCCGAATCCGAATCTGCCCGTCTGTCTCTGTTTTCTCTTCTTCTTCTTCTCTCTCTCTCTCTCTCTCTCTCTCTCTCTCTCTCTCTCTCTCTCTCTCTCTCTCTCTTTCTGTCTGTCTTCGTTTATAATAATAATAATAATAATAATAATAATAATAATAATAATAATAATAATAATAATAATACAAATAATGATGATGATGATGATGATGAATGGATATTTAAAGAGCGTTAATCTTCTTCTTCTTCTCCTTGTTCTTCTCTCATCTTATCTCTATCTGTCTTTCTCTCTCTCTCTTTCTGTCTGTCTTCATTTATAATAATAATAATAAAAATAATGATGATGATGATGATGAAGAATGGATATTTAAAGAGCGTTAATCTTCTTCTTCTTCTTCTTCTCTCATATTATGTCTCTCTCTCTCTCTCTCTCTCTCTCTCTCTCTCTCTCTCTCTCTCTCTCTCTCTCTCTCTCTCTCTCTCTCTCTCTCTCTCTTCTCGCCTGTCTCTCTCTGTCTCCCCCCCCCATCTGTGTCTCTTTATCTGCCCATCTCACCCAATATGGCCATAACTGTGTCATCTTTAGAGATCTCCACGGATCCTCGAGCGATGAAATAGATACTGGTGAGGATGTCTCCCGGATGCAGCAGAGTGTCCCCTGGTGGCGCATGCGTGGAGCGGAATTTGAGGGAGAGCACCCTCAAGCATCCTGAAATGGAAAGAAGAAATATAGGAGAGAAAACCCCCAGATAATTAATGCATCTTCTTTTTTTATTTCTTTTTTTTTCCGCTGTCAATTCCCTTACCACACCCCTCTCTCTTCCCACCCACCATCTCTCTGTCTCTCTGTCTCTCTCTCTCTGTCTCTCTCTCTCTCTCTATTTGTCTGTCTTGTTGGGTGAGATAAAGAACAAGCAAGAGAGAAAGCGTGAATAAAGAAGAGAGAGAGAGAGAGAGAGAGAGAGAGAAGAAGAAGAAGAAGAAGAAGAAGAAGAAGAAGAACGGTTGTGCTGCACGGAATTAATGTGCACGGAACCCTACATGTTCTTTCCAGCCCTTCTTCACTTTATCTTCCTCCTTTCCCTCCTATCTCTTGTTTCTACTTTATCTTCCTCCTTTCCCTCCTATCTTTTTTTCTTCTTCTTCCTCCTCCTCCACATTGTTCTGCTCTTACACCTTTGTTTCTTTAATCGTTCTTCTTCCTTCTCCTCGTCCTCGTCCTCCACCTTCTCTTTCTTTATTACCCTCCTTTATCTTCTTCTTATTTACTTTCCAATCGTGATTCGCTTTGATTGCGCGCGGTGCAAGTTTGCATCACGTGCACATTTCTTCCCCAACAGACTGTAGCTTGCCACCACTGCTCAGCTCTCTCTCTCTCTCTCTCTCTCTGTACTATTAGCCCCTTCAAAATCTCCCCCACTGCTTTCATTTGGACCAAATGTGCATAATGGTTGTAGGACTGTGTGGACAGTGGTTTGCAGCCTACGACCACCGTAGTTGGGTTTTTTAGACAGGCTGACAGACAGAAACAGTGAAAGTGATTGTTTAAAAGTGTAGTACAAATCAGGAAATATGTTTTGCCCGTTACTCAAATAACTTTCACCATAGGCTGACATTAGACTGTAGTCGGGGCCAACAGCAAAGGGAGAGCTGCGCAATGGATGATTTTCTACAGCAATGGATGATTTTCTACAGCAATGGATGATTTTCTACAGCAATAGATGATGTTCTACAGCAATGGATGATGTTCTACAGCAATGGATGATGTTCTACAGCAATGGATGATGTTCTACAGCAATAGATGATGTTCTACAGCAATGGATGATGTTCTACAGCAATGGATGATGTTCTACAGCAATGGATGATGTTCTACAGCAATAGATGATGTTCTACAGCAATGGATGATGTTCTACAGCAATAGATGATGTTCTACAGCAATGGATAATGTTTGACACGAACCAGAAGGGTGTGTACAATGAAAATAAAGTAACACCCCAACAGCACAGATACATTGATTTCAAGTAGGCGTAAAAGCGCCAAAGTAATTTATTTAAAATCAAATCAATAATATTTCTTTCACACAATTAAACCGCCAAATAAACAAACCCCAGGCGATTTAACACAATAAATAAACAATGTCCCGTTACAAATGTTATACACCAATAATAATGTCCCAATACTAATATAATACAACCTCCACTTAATAACCCATTCAAAAATAAATGTTGAAACAAAGAAACTAAGAAAGGGGAACAACAGCTGAAGGCTTGATACATTTTTTTTTTTAAACTGACTTCCCTCCCTTTAACTTATTATATCAATATCAAAACAGAATAGATGGCACAGGAATAGCTCAAGGCCAGATCACATACAATGGTGCCAAACAAATCACCAAACTAATGCAGTGACCCACATACCCAACTAAACCCCTGCCAACTATTATAATTACAATTAAATATATTTAGAAAGAACAGATGGTTGAAGTATAGTTAAAGACCAGATCACACACAAAGTTGTTAAACAATAATGATCTGTCTTTCCAACTAAAACTCCCACCAACTATTATAATTACAACTGAATATATTTAGGAAAGAACAGATGGTTTGAGTATAATTCAAGACCAGATCACACACAAAGGTGTTAAACAATAATGATCTGTCTGTCCAACTAAAACTCCCACCAACTGTTATAATTTACAATTAAATCCTAACTGAAAATTCTCCCTTCACCCAAAGTGAATAAACCTGATATAACCAAATAAAGATGAGTGCTTAACACTAGTAATTATTCATCCACCCCACCAGAGTGAACAAGTACCAAACACCCCAAAAAGTATCACTAAAAGTACACCCAAATGTATGCACTAATATCCAACGCTGCAAATGGCTAATCTCAACTTCACCATCAAAGCAGCAACCTCACTGGTAAACAACCACAACAAAATGAGGCTTGTTCAAGCAAATGTCAAATCCAATTAGTTACAATCCTTGCAGTGAAAAGGCTACTTTGCCTGTCACTGTTCAAGGGCAACAACCCACTAACAAAATACCCCCATCCTAATTAAACTGTTAATAAAGTGTAGGGAAATCACCCCACACCCACTATCACTGTGTCTCTTCACACCAAGTCAAATGTAGGGAAATACCCCTCACTTTTACTAAATCGCTCACGCCAAGTTACAGCTGTGGCGACAACTTAAAGTTAGCTTAATTTAATGTCTGGCACAACCGCACTATGCCTTATAATATGATGAAATTGAACAAGAAGTTCAGTACGCCGACAACCTCTTGTCACTCCTCGCAGAAGGGAGAGGCACCACTGACAGTTTAAAAGTCTCTCTCTCCCCGAATGGCGTCTCTCCACTTCAGCCTCGCGGCCCTTTAAGTAATGGACGGCTGACGTCCCACAACTGAGAGCCTGTTTAAAACAAAAATAAAACTATTTTAACCCTATGTCCCTATTAAACTAATCTTCGAAATTCCCCCTTTATTTCCGCATAGCCGTACACCACTGTATCATTTAAATCAACACATTTCAATTACTGTTCATCTAACTATTTAACTAACGCACAGACGTGACCTTAAAATATCTAACCTGACAAACTTCTAGCTTGTCACTTCCCAATCACAGAAACACGAAGTCTGTCTCCAAATGATATGAACCCACAATTCTCGTGCGGCACAAGTCATGTGCTCACAACCCAAATCCTATCTCTGCCCTCCGGAGCAAAACCAATTGCATTAAAACAACACCAACTAAAATTTACCATTTAAAATCTCTAGGCCCATCTCTCTGGTTACACATTAACACTTCATTCTATTATTTAAACCTGTGCCGACAATGACTCAGCAGCTCTGCTTATTCCAAACAGGTTTAATTTGTTTTAGGTGTAAAACCCGGTGTGTACCAACCTCTGGCCTAACTTGCAACAGTTACTACAATACCCAATATTACGCCCGTGTGAATGCGTGTAAGGGGAAGACAATTCATGGTTGGACTTGGCTCATGAATTAGTAACGAACAACACAACATGAAATCTTTACTTGGCCTACAACACATCCCCCGCCCCACACTAGGACATATGGAAACCTACAATGACGACTCGGCTGCTGTCTTTTAAATCGAGTCGACTTATTCCACCCCACAAAATCTGTCCCCTGCCTACTGTGGCGTTGTTGTGGTGTCATGTGTTTACACATTCATTCATTTAATTTAGAAATATTTAAAATAATATGTTTACACATTCACACCTTAAACTTAACTATGCACATATCACAGCATCAACCTGAAAATTCGGTTCGGCAAACAGACTACATTTACACAACATTTTCTCCCCTAAACTGACAATTTTCCTAGACACAACTAGTAAGGGTTTTTTAACCAACCTTTGTCCCTAGGAAATGACTCCTGCCATTGTTTTTTTCTTCTTCTATGCCTACTCTGACACACCTTATTCCCGTGACAATTAAACTTAACCCACAATCCTAACCGAGTGCCGAAATTATCTAACAAGACACACCTAGCCGTCTGTGGACAAATGGCGCACATCACAGCTTCCTGGAAAATGGTCTACCAGACAGCTAGGCCTCAGCTCAGCAATGGGACATCCTTCCTCAGCTCAACCGGACAGCAAGGTTTCTTTTCTTGATGCCGGTTACCGCAACAGAATTTCACCCCACAATATCGAGTTTGGGGTGACTATTTCTTTCTTCTTGACTGGTTAGCGGAACAAAATATAACCTTGCACAGAGGGAGAAAGATTCGAAAGCTTCCCTCTGCGCAACGGACAACAAAATAAGCAGACGACAATTTTCGAAAAACTAAAGCTTAAGTACGGTTTGCAGTTCAGAGGATTAATTCTGATTGGAGCTACCCTAGACCAATGAAAACTAAGTTGAAATGGCGTGATCTCTAAGACAAAGTCCATAATTCAAGAAACTGCCAAAACGCCTAGTCTAGAACAAGAAGAAACAGATTTCGCATAGGAAACTTGAAACTGAGAAAGAGAAAGGATTAACACAGTAGCGGTAAAAGCTTGATAGACAAAACCTAATATACCGATCTCCAAACATGAGAAAGAAGGCCCAGCCGAGTGCCACCAAAACACTTATTGTAACATTTAATTATCACATTAACTCCTTGTTTTTAGATCTCATTATTATCATTTACATTTCATTAATGCGTTTAACTCAGTGTAAAATGCACGTGAGTTTTTGTGCAAGAATACATAATGAATATCATTAGGTCCGTGCATTCAAACATAATTAATATCATTAGAATGTATTTACCGTTTGTCAACACCAACACGATATTTACAGCTGTTATCTATTTTTGTTGGTAATCATTAGCTTCTGAAGTTTTGATGTACAAAAGTCGACTAGATTTCCACTAGAGTTCGTGGCGCTTTTGTTATGAAGAAAGCCAAAAGATCTTGTCTTGCTTACTCACACGTCAGCACCACTTTTACGTCTTCAAACAAAAAATGCGTCATTGGGTGATGACAATTGTCTGGACAACAAAAGTAGGGGATATCAGGGCTTGTCCGACCCCGCGACAGGTTCCTCATTTCATTTTTATTGCTAAGTGTTTTGCTGTAGAATTATTTCGATCTTGTGAAAGCCTCATGCTGTCCCCCTGCCATGTCCTGTGTAAGATTGGAAAGTGTCCATTAATTTGAGAAAAGTTGAGAGCAAAAAAGTCTAATTTTTGCTATTATTTGTAACGAATGAATCTCAATCAACTGAATTTTCTATAAACGTATGTTGTCGACATGTCCATACATTTACTCAACAAGTGGTCTAAAAATGAGCTTCTACTTCAGTTGGCTTACCTTTTATGGCGAGAAAAGCTAAAAAGTAGGCGGACCAGCTCCGTTCTCCCCTATTTTCAATGCAGTAAGTTTACTTTATTTTCCACCCCGAAACTGATCCCGTTCATATGGTCTTAATCTGTGCAATAAGAGTCTTAAACACTAAATATCATTGGGGACATGACAATTACTATTGCGAAGATTTGTTCAATTTGCATTAAAATAGCTCTCAACCTTGTAAACTGCAGACTATAATTCTTTGTGGATTAATGGATTTTGCTATGTTGGTGCAGCGGTTGCTATGATTCAGATCTACACGGAGGCGCATCTCGCCTCTTCGATGCATTGTGATTTTCTGCTGTTTTTATATAAATGGTAAGATCGGTATACATACATTATTTGGATTTGGGCATGGTACAGGACTTTTGTGATGTCTCGACACCGTGTTCTTTAGCATACTCGAGCTGAAGCTCTCGTATGCTAAAGAACAAGGTCTCGACATCACAAAAGTCATGTACCATGCCCAAATCCAAATAACTTATAATATCCACTTCGTGACAGAAAAAGAACAAGCCTAGAGAATGAATAAGAGAAAAATTAAATAGTATTGACTCATTATAAAGTGACCTGTGACAATGTTCTACAGCAATAGATGTTCTACAGCAATAGATGATGTTCTACAGCAATAGATGATGTTCTACAGCAATAGATGATGTTCTACAGCAATGGATGATGTTCTACAGCAATGGATGATGTTCTACAGCAACAGATGATGTTCTACAGCAATAGATGATGTTCTACAGCAATGGATGATGTTCTACAGCAATAGATGATGTTCTACAGCAACAGATGATGTTCTACAGCAATAGATGATGTTCTACAGCAATGGATGATGTTATACAGCAATAGATGATGTTCTACAGCAATAGATGATGTTCTACAGCAATAGATGATGTTCTACAGCAGTGGGACACCATGGTACAGCCTAGTCTTTTGTGGAACACTGTGACTCTCAAACCAGGGGCCATTATTTTGCACTGGCTCTGGTGCTGCAGTCATAGAGATGGTTTGGCCTTTGGGGACCTTCCCCAGTGCCAACTGTTCTCAAATCCCTTTAGCCGAGAGAGTGGGGATGTACCCTGGGCAAGGCATCTCCACTATAAATACATTTTAGCCCAGCCGGCCGGGCTAGCAGCTGACTACTCTTCTATCTGGTAGTCATAGTCAGAAACGACAGACAGACATACAATAATAATAATAATAATAGTAAAGATGACTAGAGCGTTAAGACGCTAGATCACCAGCCGAGCGGCAGCATTTTTAGCCCCAGTGACCTTGACCTTTGACCAATGACCTTCATTTTCAAACCAGGCCTAGATATCCTAAGTATAATAAATAAATAATAATTAATAATGCTTATATAGCGCATAATCTTGCAAATCAACTCATTGCGCTTTTCACTCACCATTCGTACAAACATTTCTAACAAACTGGCCCACGCATCCTCACCATACATCTCTATAAAAATGAATACATATTAGAGAATGCATTGCATATAATCATAACACAACACACCAACACCCACCTCCCTTCAACACCACCACCCCAACCATCCCCCCACTCCCCCCCCCCCCATCCCCACCCCTGCCCCCCTACTCCCCACCCCCACCCCACACACACAAGCGCACGCGTTAACCTCATACTCAACGTCTTCAATGAGCTGGAAAACAAGAGTGGGGAAAGGATCATAGACTTTGCAGAGAGAAAGCTTTCCTGAAGAAGTGGGTCTTTAGTTGGGACTTGAAGGAAAGAAGAGTGGACTGGTTACGGGTATGGTCAGGGAGAGAATTCCAAACGTTTGGTGCAACAAAACTAAACGCCCTCTCACCCGAAGATTTCAAGGACCGCTTAGGAACTTTAAGAAGTTTCTGGGAAGAAGAACGAAGAGTACGAGAGCTTTGGTGGGTGCAGAGAGAAGAAGAGAGGTACTGAGGAAGAGTTTTGTCAAAGTGACGAAAAGCGAGAGTAGCCATCTTGAACTGCCAGCGGAATTTGACAGAAAGCCAGTGGAGCTCAGCCAAAAGAGGTGTGATGTGATCACGCTTTCTTTTGCCAAGCACAAGCCGAGCAGCACTGTTCTGCACTCTCTGTAAGCGCGAAATCTGTTCTGCTGGAAGCCCAGCATACATCGAATTACAGTAGTCCAATCTGGACAACACGAAGGCAGAAATCAGTCTAACAGCAGCATCTCTGGACAGGAAGAGTCTGATGGAGGCGATACGCCTTAGCTCTAAGAAAGATGCACGACAAACACTAGATATTTGCTTCTGCATCGACATGGTTTGATCGAGGGAGACACTGAGGTACTTAACAGTCTTCCGAAATGGCAATTCAGATCCAACAATATTGATGGAATCTGTTTTAACTTTCTTCAGGGAAGAGGAGGTGCCAACAGCCATCACCTCGGTCTTTTCACTGTTCAGTTTCAGCTTGTTACTGGTCATCCACCCCTGAACACTGCTGACACACTCAGAAACCTCTGATTTAACCGACTGAAACTCATCAGGAGTGCCACTCCTGGACAGCTCTGTATCATCTGCATATTTGTGAAAGTTACATTTGTGTTCAGATATAACATCAGATAAGGGCTGAGAATAAAGTGTAAAAAGAACTGGCCCCAGCACAGACCCCTGGGGTGCACCATACAGCAGAGGAGAGAGAGAGAGGATTTAACACCGCCAACCATAACGGCTTGGGTTCTTTCCTTAATGTAGTTTTCGAACCAGCTGAGAACCACCCCATCAATACCAAATATGACTCTAAGCCTCTCAATGAGAATGGAGTGGTCAAGCGTATCAAAGGCGGCGCTCAAATCCAGCAGGGTTACAAGGGAAACA
>CM065710.1:21593771-21596271 GCA_017654935.2 Phymorhynchus buccinoides
GAGAGAGAGAGAGAGAGAGAGAGAGAGAGAGAGAGAGAGAGAGAGAGAGAGAGAGACACACACACACACACACGCACACAACCGATCAACTATCATACTATAGTATTTACTGAGTACATTTGTTGACAATCAGACAGACAAACAGGTTATGCAAAAGACAGACAAACAGAATTAAAAAGAGCCAATACACGCACTCATCAATCGAAAAAAAAGTACGCCAATTAACAATTGCTTAGCAAATCCCTCCTGTATAACTTCGAAGACCAAATAGATTGTAAAGCTTTTAAGAGGTTGATGTATTTTTTAGGTATAAATTACCAAGATAAGTGTGGATGGAAATAGGCCTACGCACAGAGAAAAAACAAAACACTACTTCAAGACAAGCCAAAATCAGGAAAGATCTTGTTTTTTCTTTTAGTAAAAACTTGTATTACTGGAACAAATAGTTCACAACATAACTGCCACAATTTCTTCAGTCGCATTTCATTTGCCGGAAATAACAGAAGAAAGGCATTCTGGTTTCCTCATTTACGTTTATGTATTCCTTTGAGTTATCACTACCCCCTTTGACTGGCCTTTTTTTGTTGCAAGGTTAACACAAAACACACGCCACTCATTCCAAATCAACATAACTGCTGAGTCACAAACATTCTACTTGTAGCACACACGGCCAGTGTTACTCAATTCAAAGTGTCCAATGCAAGGGTATTGTTCTTGCATAGCATTTGTACGCGTTTTATTGTTTTGTTTTTGTTTTTTGTTTTTGCTAACTCTATGAAAGAAAGAAAAGCAAAAGCAAAAGCAGAATGGTGTCCCATGTTTGCCTTAATGGCTTTATAGGAACAGAACAGCAGCCACAACCAGTAGATACATTACAAGCCCATGTGAAAGTGAAGAATTTGGGAAAAGTGTCTGGTTGTAGCAATAGTTTCTGAAAAATTAAGTCTGGGAAGTGCTAAAAGTGCCTGATCCTAGCTATTAACAGTCTTGGAATTTCCAAAAAAGTGTGAACATTTCGTTACATATAGAGGGTTAAAGGAACTATGGCGCACGAGCAATGACGTAGTGTTTCTTTGGTGACAAAAGCGCATGAGCACCCAACATAAGACTGTTGAGAAAAAGACAAATAAAAGCAGTTACTGCCAGGTGTTCGAGTTTGAAGAGCGTTTTCATTGGTGACAGCCACCTGTGTGAACCCAACATGGCGGCGCTGACATCATGAACCCAGCATTGGGAAAGCTGGAGAACCCAGTACTTTCAGAGAAGAAGTCCCCTTAATCAATTGCTTAGGCATTGAACACCGTACACTTTAAGTGGACCGGGCTGCAACTGTAGCAGGTCATGACTCCTTGGATGGGCCCTAGCTGCTATCACAGAAGGATAACGATCATTCCAGAATCCACGACCACAACTCAACTCCACTAATCATTCCCAGCCATGGTTAGTTTTCCGTCTTCCCATTCCACATTTAAAACGCCACAAGAAAAAAAAGAACTTGCTGACTGACGCACCACAAGACATGAGGAAGTTTTAGCTGGAAATCAACGGGAAACCCCGGAAGTCATTCATCGCCAAAGAAGTCTGTGGAAAGCCAATGGAAAGCGACAAGCCAGAACGCCCAACCTCACCGACCTATGAATAGAAATGGCCTCTTTGCCCCCATCTCCCCTAGCATTCCTCCGCCTTAGTGCGTTGTAATTTCCGCTCGTATGTCACGAGGCTCGACAGGAGAAGAAGAAGAAAAGAAAGAGACAAAGAAAAAAGAGAAAGAGCTGTAAAATGTAACACGATGATGAGTTGGGGGGCGGGGGGTGGGGGGGTGGTGGCAGGGTTGGTGCTATCCCAATGCTGGCTAATTTATTTTTACTTTGCACTAACAGTCACACCCCGCTCGCTTCGCTTTGCGTTCACTTTTATGGGAGCACTTCCTTGGCGGAAGTTAGCCCAATTCTCCAGAATAACAATGACAATGTGCTTCACTGCATTCACCCAGTGATGCTGATTATCACCATACCTGGTGGGGGGGGGGGAGGAGGGGAGGGTCCATAGTCAACGGTTTTCAACCAACCGCCACTTGTTTTCAGACAACTCAGGTCTCCAGAGTAGTTATCATAAAGTGCTTCACTGCTCCTCCCAGTGATGATGATTATGACCATGCCTTGGGGGTGGGGTGGGGGGGGGGGGTCCACAGTCAACGGATTTCAACCAACGGCCACTAATGTCTTGTTTTCATACAGCTCAGGTCTCCAGAGTAGTTATCATAAAGTGCTTCACTGCGTTCCCCCAGTGCTGCTGATCACGAATATAATCCTATGGTTATGGCGGTCTACAGCCAACGGTTTTCAAACTACGGCCATTTGTTTCTGGACAGACCGACAGACAGACAGACAGTAACACAGTAACTTTATTATATAAGTATAGTTTGCCAACTATGGGTCAGAGTTTGGAAGGCTTGCAATCGGATCTGTTTGTCCGTTTATTTCGTTTGTATATTTCAAGC
>CM065710.1:21603771-21621271 GCA_017654935.2 Phymorhynchus buccinoides
ATAGACAGAAGGAAGACAGACACAGATAGAGAGAAACAGACAGAAGGACAGACAGACATGCATAGAAAAGGAGAGATAGGTAAATACATAGAGAGAAACAGACAGAAGGACAGACAGACATGCATAGAAAAGGAGAGATAGGTAAATAGATAGAGAGAAACAGACAGAAGGACAGACAGACATGCATAGAAAAGGAGAGATAGGTAAATAGATAGAGAGAAACAGACAGAAAGACAGACAGACATGAATAAAAAAGGAAAGATAGGTAAATAGATAGAGAGAAACAGACAGAAAGACAGACAGACATGAATAAAAAAGGAAAGATAGGTAAATAGATAGAGAGAAACAGACAGAAAGACAGACAGACATGAATAAAAAAGGAAAGATAGGTAAATAGATAGAGAGAAACAGACAGAAAGACAGACAGACATACATAGCAAAGGAGAGATAGGTAAATAGAGAGAAACAGACAGAAAGACAGACAGACATGCAAAGAAACACAGAGACAAAGAGACACATACAAAATAATACTCACATTGTTCATGTCAATGCCGTTGGTGTAGGACCAGTTGTGCTGGAAGGACTCCTGCAGCCGGGAGGCCAGTGTCTTGGGGATGTGGTGGAAGGTGACAAAGTCCTTCACACTCTGCAGTTTCTCGTGCAGTTCGTCAGAGCCCTGGTACATCCGCAGCATGATGGACGACACGTTGCCGAAGATGGCGGCACTCAGCAAGGCTGAAAATCATCATCGTCATCATCATCATATTCATCATATTCATCATCGTCATAGTCATCATCTTCATCATCATCATCACCATCATCATCATCATCACCATCATCATCATCATCATTATCATCATATTCATCATCGCCATAACCCTAGTTCATCCTTAGCATGATGGACGACACGTTACCGAAGATGGCAGCACTCAGCAAGGCTGGAACATCATCACCATCATCATCATCATCATCAACAACAACAACAACATCATCATCATCATCATCTTCGTCATCATCATCATCATCATAATCAACAACAACATCATCGTCATCATCATCTTCGTCATCGTCATCATCATCATCATCATCATTGTCAGAACCCTGGTACATCCGCAGCATAATGGACGACACGTTACCGAAGACGTCGGCACTCAGCAAGGCTGGACATATCATCATCATCATCATCATGACCGTCACCATCATCATCAACATCTTCATCATCGTCAGAGCCCTGGTTCATCCTTAGCACGATGCTGAAGATTGCGGCACTTAGCAAGACTGCACATCATCATCATCATCATCAACAACAACATCATCTTCATCATCTTCCTCTCCTCCTCCTCCTCCTCCTCCTCGTCATCATCATCATCATCATCATCATCATCATCAACACCACCATCATCATCGTCATCATCATTAGGTATTAGGAGCAGCAACAGCACCAATGTCTTTATTTCAGTTCATGTGGATTTTCAGTTAAAGATTTTCTAGTGAGTATATTTTCTTCAAACTTATTATCACTTTGTGTGTTCAACACAATTATTGACTCATTCCAATGACCGCCTTGCCCAAAGGGGGTGCGATGTGCAAAGCAGCAGAACTGTGTGCTGCCGTGACCCAGGTGTGGGTTGAGGTCCCCAGCAGATCAACCACCTGGTCCTCTACATGTACCGGAGCTGCTAGTATGCTGTGCTGCCGTGACCCAGGTGTGGGTTGAGGTCCCCAGCAGATCAACCACCTGGTCCTCTACATGTACCGGAGCTGCTAGTATGCTGTGCTGCCGTGACCCAGGTGTGGGTTGAGGTCCCCAGCAGATCAACCACCTGGTCCTCTACATGTACCGGAGCTGCTAGTATGCTGTGCTGCCGTGACCCAGGTGTGGGTTGAGGTCCCCAGCAGATCAACCACCTGGTCCTCTACATGTACCGGAGCTGCTAGTATGATATGCTGCCGTGACCCAGGTGTGGGCTGAGGTCCCCAGCAGATCAACCACCTGGTCCTCTACATGTACCGGAGCTGCTAGTATGCTGTGCTGCCGTGACCCAGGTGTGGGTTGAGGTCCCCAGCAGATCAACCACCTGGTCCTCTACATGTACCGGAGCTGCTAGTATGATATGCTGCCGTGACCCAGGTGTGGGCTGAGGTCCCCAGCAGATCAACCACCTGGTCCTCTACATGTACCGGAGCTGCTAGTATGATATGCTGCCGTGACCCAGGTGTGGGCTGAGGTCCCCAGCAGATCAACCACCTGGTCCTCTACATGTACCGGAGCTGCTAGTATGATATGCTGCCGTGACCCAGGTGTGGGCTGAGGTCCCCAGCACATCAACCACCTGGTCCTCTACATGTACAGGAGGTAATGTGCAGTCATCAGCACCAAGAGGAGAGCAATACACTGTTGACTTTCAAACAGCCTGACAGAAAATGGCATATCGTTACGATTCAAGGATTTGTATTTGCATGGGGTACTTTGCATTAACGTTTCTATATGCAGTTTGCATCGGTTCAGTTTATTTCTTCGTTATTATTCACTTGAAAGAATAAATTCAAAATAAAAATGCATAGGTAATCCAGCAGTACTAGAGCAGTTTGCGTTGTTTCATCCTTGAGTCTATGTAGTAGAACTTTGGCCTTTTAAAAGAAGAGGCTAAGCAAGATATTTTCAGATCCTAAAGAAGAAGAAAAAGAAGATACAGACGAAAAAGAAGAAGAAAGAGAAGGAGGATGAGGAGGACGAGAAAAAGAAGAAAAAGAAGAAGAAGACAAAGAACAAGAAGAACAAGAAGAACAAGAAGAAAGACTGAATTGCAAAACAGCAAAAGATAACACAAAATAGAATTAATATATATCAAGACAAACATGAAGGGAAAACATCCAGCTGAGAAAAACATCACTTCTTACAAATCAAACAGAGAACAAGATACAGAAGAAAGAGTAGCAGTAAAAACAAAAACGAAAGTTGGACAGAAAATCAAAGACTCTCGTCAATAAACCAAGGAAGAAGGAGACAGGAAGACACAGCTTCACACCTCCCCTCCACCACTCTCCCCTCTCACTCGTGACACCTCCCCCCCCCCATCAACCTTACCTCCACCCCTGATCATCTTTCCTCCTACCCCCTGCCAGTTTGCCTCAGGCAGGGAAGCAGGAGAGGTGAAAGGAGTGGAAGAAAAGGCCACACGGCCAGAGAAGGGGCACACAAGTGCTTCATCTTGATCCCAAAAAGGAACTGGCGACAGCACACACACCTCTTCACGCCTCCTCTATAATTTAACCTTCCGCGCTCAGCCGGAAATAGGAGCTTTGAACAGGAAACTATTTCACGGCGTATTGATCTCGGGGCTCCATTATCGGCCATTGGCTGGTCAGCCCTGTGGCCATTTTTGGGGCCAGTGAAGAATTCTCTGCTGGATTGCTCCCCCTTTCCATTGCAACATGGTGGTCAGGTTTTGAGAAATTGTGGAGTGAAACAGAACACTCTTCAGGGGGAAGAGAGGAGGAGGAAGGAAAACTTGTCACTTCTTGCTCGTGTTATTTCGTCCTTGAGGGCGTGAATATATGAGGCTTGCGTTTCCGTTTGAGCGAGTTGGCTAGTGGTAAACATGAAATATTGGAATTTACTGATGCACATGAGAAGTCTGTAGAGCTGGAAGGTACAATTTGATTAATTTTGTTTCTAAAAATGTATTTGATTTTTTGTGTTTTTATTAAGTTTTGCTTGACTTCATAAGATGTTATAGTTTTGTTTGATGGCTATATTGTAGCATTATTTCTGCCAAAGTCCATAATTATTGAACATTTTTGTGACACTGTGCCAAATTGTCCTTGTAATATTGTGACAATGCGAAACAGTTCGCATTGCTGTTGCACATGTTGGGGTCATCATTTGGATGTGATTGTTTTGTTACAATATTGACAACAGGGTTTGACTGACATCTATATAAACAGTAACATATGGGATATTAAAACATAGACAAAGAAAGGAAGGTAAAAAGAAAGAAGGATAAGAAGAAGAGAGCAAGAGCAAAAACAAGAAAAAGGAAAATGAGCTATAAAGGAAATCATTTTACAAATGTAGTGTAATTTATGCAGGAAGGTGGAGGGGGGGGGGGGGGAGCACAGATAAGCAAACAAACAAGAAATAGCAAGGAAGAAAGAAGACACTTGAGGATATCTGTTCCATTCTATTCATGTCTATTCACTTTTTGTTCTCTCTGTTATATTCTTCATTTAGTGTCTACTATATTAACTCATACTCTGCACACGTACCTCATTTCACCATTCCTGTAATACCACTTTCTGTACCCCTATCTCTTTACATCTCTTCTGTCATCTCTCTTCTTCACATTCTTCCTTTATTCCTTTAGCACCACCTTCACACAGTCACCCTCAGAAGATCATCCCAATAATAGCAACATTCTTTAGACAAACCCCTCCATTTTCTCTTTGTCTGTTTGTCTCATGGTGTGGTTTTTGTATGTATGTCTGTCTCTCTCTTCATTCTCCCTTAATAGTAAAATAAACAACCACAATTACAGGGAAGGAGAGAGAGAGAGAGACAGAGAGAGAGAGAGAGAGAGAGAGAGAGAGAGAGAGAGAGAGAGAGAGAGAGAGAGAGAGAGAGAGAGAGAGAGAGAGAGAAAGAGAGAGAGAAGATGCTGAATACTTCACCAATAGGACGCAATCAAGTGCCAGCTGCCTTCCCTCCATCTGAGAGAGAGAGAGAGAGAGAGAGAGAGAGAGAGAGAGAGAGAGAGAGAGAGAGAGAGAGAGAGAGAGAGAGAGAGAGAGAGAGAGAGAGAGAGAGAGAGAGAGAGCACAGAGAGAGGATACAGCATACTTCGCCGATACGACGCAATCAAGTACCCAGTCTTTCCTCCATCTGTCGATTCCCTGCCAAATAGGAAATGCCGGGGTTGTCTACCTTGAAGAGCTCTCCTTCCCCCATACTTGCTGGAGTCTCCTTTCGTCCCTTCGATTTTGTCTAGCTGGGTTCTTGCCCACTTTTTTAACACATATTTTGGGGATTAATTTCCAGAGGATGGTATCGATCTCTTGCAATCAATTTCAATTCGAGCTCTTGTCTTCTTTTTCTGGGCATCGTCATTATCATTTATCAGTCTGTCTCTGTTATTCCCTCTGTCTCCATTTATCTGTCTGTATATCCATGTCTCTGTTTCTCTGCTTATCTTTCTTTCTCTATCTGTGTGTTTGTCTATGCGTGCATGTGTGTTTGCGTCTTTTCTCAGTGTGTGCGTGTGTGTTGTTATTCAGTTTAACGTCCTTCCACTAATTGTAAAAAAAAAAGTGTGTGTGTGTGTGTGTGTGTGTGTGTGTGTGTGTGTGTGTTTATTAACATATTTCAATTTTTGCTGCTGCAATGTGAAAGTTTTAAAAGTAGGTCTGTGTGTTGTACATACTATGATTAATTGCTAGGACTAAAACTTTTTTTTTAAATGTATGCAACATGGAGGCTACCTATGGATACCATTGTTCTTTTGAAAGTGTTTCATAATTATTTTCACTTTGACCTTTTCACACACACACACACACACACACATACACACACACGCACGCGCGCCCCCCCCCCCCTCCCCCCCTCCCCCCTCCCCCCCCTTCCCCCCCCCCTCCCCCCTCCCCCCCCCCCCCCCCCCCCCCCCCCCCCCCCCCCCCCCCCCCCCCCCCCCCCCCTCCCCCCCCCCCCCCCCCCCCCCCCCCCCCCCCCCCCCCCCCCCCCCTCCCCCCCCCCCCCCCCCCCCCCCCCCCCCCCCCCCCCCCCCCCCCCCCCCCCCACCCCCGCTATCCCCCTGCTAACATCACTCCGTTCTTGTCCATTCCACTAACGCTATATTCTATAGAACCCCTACGCGAGGATAAACTATTTCTGTCTGCCTCTACCTCTCTCTCTGTCTGTCAGTCTGTCTGGGTTTTTTTAATATATACCCATATGTTATGAGGGGAGTGAAGCGAGAGAGAGAGAGAGAGCGAGCCAGAGAGAGAGAGAGAGAGAGAGAGAGAGAGAGAGAGAGAGAGAGAGAGATTATGAACGTAGATGCATCATGCTGCTGTTATGCGCCTAAGTAAGAATAATTAGGCCCAGCATGTCTGACTTCGGCTAGAGGAAATCTTTTTGAAAGTATTTCTTGAAAAAAGGCAGGAGAATGGACCGGAAAGGCAGAACGATAGTAGATAACAGCATGCAAAGGGAAAAGGCAGAATCAAATAGACTGACAGATTAGAGGTAGTTATAAGCACAGAACTTCCAGAAGGTAGGGGAACTATTTGTCCGGAGGACTCCCCCCCCCCCCTCCCAGTATCTACCACCCCCACCCCCAGCAAATTTGAAGCGATTCGGTCGAAAAACGGCGGAGTTATAAGGCCCGTTTTGTGTTTCAGGACAGATATGGGGGTTCAAATTGATCCAAAATCATTACTTGTTTTGATGGGTTATTTTGTTTTGATTTGATCATATATTACTTAAAAAACATAAAAATGTGTCAAATTATGTGATTTGATATGCCGTTTCCATGGAAGCCATCCAAGATGGCCGCCAAACAACAAATGTTTGAAAGAATAAAACTCAAAAAGTATTGCAAATATTTTCATTCTGTTTTTTTATATTGATTATAGGCAATGTTTTCTAATCATTTACAGGGCTATTTTCAAATTGAACCAATTTTGATTTGCTATGAATATTTAAATTATGTCGCTTATTTTCTTCAGAAAATCTGGTTCACATGAAACTTTTAGATGGGGTAAATAGAAAATACAGGGAAATCGTGTTGTACATTTGAAGATATATATATATAAACAAACACCATGCCAAATTTGAATGCTCCATCTTGATTATTAAAGATGGAGTGATCTTTTGAAATACACATTTTGGCGCAAAAACAGAAAACTGAGTAATCGAGGAAATAAACATAAGTAAAACATTTTTTTAATGGTTTCCATGGAAACGGCATATCACATCACATAATTTGACACATTTTTATGCTTTTTAAGTAATATATGATAAAATCAAAACAAAATAACCAATCAAAACAAGTAATGATTTTGGATCAATTTGAACCCCCATGTCTGGCCTTCGCACACACACACTTGCCTCGAGGTCGAGGTTGCTTGCCAGTAGGTTCGAGTGACTGAGCTTCTCCTGTTTATGTGTGTGTTTGTTGTGATCTAGTTCGTGTTTGAACTTTATATTGTGCATGTGGCTTCATCATGTGGGACTTCTTTTTTCCGTGGACTTTGCTTGTCCATCCTAGTGTTCGTTTTCTTTGGCTACATATTTTTCTGTTGGCGAGGGCTGTAAATTTGAATTTGCAGACGCAGCCATTTTCTCCCAACGCCAGCAGCCTGTCTGGTCAGCTGCTTCATCCGGCCAGGCAAGAACAGCGCCTTTGCCATGCCCCAGCCGTTTTCAACTGGGCTCTTCCAACCGACCACCAGCACGCGCACGCCAATGAGCTGTGCCAGACACGAAACGATGCTACACGCCTGAAGTACACGCGTGCCGAACTCCTAGCCGTTCCTCCTACCTCCCGCCTTGCGCCAGATACAGTCTCCCAACTGCGTGCACTCGGACTGGGTGTGTCACTACCTAGAAAAAGGTACCTCCGTAAAATTAAACCCCGGGTAAATGGGAAAATCACACCAACGCCATCTCATGTCTCGCCACCATTCACCACCTAGATGTCTGCCTCTTTCTACCTCTTCCTGCCTGCCTGATGACCATGACGACTCCACTCCTGTGCCACCCCTCAACTCTCCTTCGTCTCCTGCTTCATCTGCCACAACCTCTCCTTCATCAGCCTTCCAGCACTGTGACTGTATCTGTTCTATCCACCACCCTACATCCCCGTGTTGTGTTCATGAGCCATGTGTTGACAACTGCGTGACCAATGACTGTGACTCTGACTGTGATGTGTCTTCTAACCAGCCCTTTGCTTCACTACTGCTGCCTTCAACGCCCAGATCTCCATCTCCGCCTCCCACTACAGCACCCAGCCACCAGTGTGACGTGTCATCTGTGTCACTGAACTCTGTTCCATCTTCTGACAGCTTTAGTGTATGTGTATTTAACGCACAGTCTGTCTGCCCTGAGAACAAAGCGGACTACATTGCTGACTATGTTTTTTAGCATGACTTTGATTTAGTATTTATAACTGAAACGTGGCTCAAAAGTAATGGACATGAACCTAAACTAAAGCAGCTAACTCCTCCTGGCTACAACATTAAATCCTTCCCCCATTCTTCTTTAGGTGGGGGCCTCGCTGTACTGTATAGAGACGTGTTAGACAAATCCCTTTCCTTCAACCTAACCCTCCCCTTCTCCCATCTGTCTTTCGAGGCTGTAGAAGTTGTTCTTAGCATGTCTGGTCAATCTGTTGTCTTCTCCTGTATCTATCGTCCTCCGCCTAGTAGAACTAGTAATTTCACTGATTCAATGTTTCATCCCGAATTTGAAGCCCTCCTTGACTCCTATTCTCTGAACCGCAGTCCTGTTATTGTGCTAGGTGATTTTAATTTTCACTTCGATAATCAACAGTCCTCTCACACAAAGCGTCTCTGCCTCTCACTTGCTAACCACTCCCTCCCTCAGCTTGTAACCGAGCCTACACACGACAAGGGCTACATCATTGACTGGCTTATCGCGCGTGATTCCGACCAACTGGTTTCATCAGTGTCAGTTTCTAAGATCCTTTCCTCTGACCATTTTGCCGTCCTCGCCTTTCTGAATCTGTACAAAACTCCCAGAAATAAACGTACGGTCACACGCCGCAATCTCAAGTCTATAGATATTGATACTTTCAGTTCAGAGGCAACAGAACTCCTTTCTAACATGAGCGTTTCCGACGATCCTGCCTCGACTTTTAATTCAACTATGAGTAACTTGCTTGATAAACACGCTCCCCCATCCACTCGTATTGTGCTAGATGGCCCCTGCGCTCCCTGGTACACACCTGAACTTAGAGTAAGTAAACGCACTAGTCGTAAGGCTGAGCGTCAGTGACGGGCTTCAAAACTAGAAATACATCATCAGATATATCAGTTTCTCCGCAACATCTTCACTCTTCTTCTGGCCAAGGCAAAAACAAACTATTTTTCATCTAAAATTCTTGAAGCCAGCACAACAAAGGTTCTGTTTTCCACCATGTCTGATCTCCTAGGGACTAAGAAATCAAGTCCTCTGCCATCAAATATCAGTCCTGACAAACTGCCAGAAGCCTTTTCCTCCTTCTTCTCCACCAAGATTCTCGATCTACGATCAAAAATCGACTCTATGCCTTTTCAACCAACTATTCCAGACCCATCGTTCACTGGTGTTCCCCTTCTCTCTTTCAAGCCGCTGTCTGAGACCGAAGTTCTTTCTACTCTGAAAGAAATGCATTTTAAATCCTGTGATCTTGACCCCATCCCAGCCTCTCTTTTCTCACAAATCTATCAACACATTCTGCCATCAATCACCACCATCATCAATTCTTCTTTAGTTTCAGGTGTGTTCCATTCTGCTTTCAAAACCGCTCTTGTAAGGCCCCTTCTCAAGAAGAACAATCTGGATCCCAATAATCTGAATACCTACAGACCTGTATCTAACCTCCCGTTTCTCTCCAAACTCCTAGAGAAGACTGTTCTGAAACAACTTAGCGATCATCTATCCTCAAACAATCTTCATCATCCTTATTAGTCTGCCTATAGAGCCAATCACAGTACTGAAACGGCCCTTGTTCAAATCGTCAATGACCTCCTACATGCTTCTGATGCTGGTCAGATCTCTCTTTTGATGCTTCTTGATCTCTCTGCTGCATTTGATACCATAGACCACTCCATTCTTCTGTCTCGTCTTGAACATACTTTTGGGATTAATGGCCCCGCTCTTTCTTGGTTCTCCTCTTACCTCTCTGATCGTTTTCAATCAATTCTGGTCAATGGTCGTCAGTCTGAACAGGTTAGGCTTTCTTGTGGAGTGCCCCTGGGGTCTGTGCTTGGTCCTGTCTTGTTTACTTTGTATACGTCACCTCTTGCCAATGTCATCGACCAACACAACATGAAACATCACTTCTATGCAGATGACTCACAACTCCAAAATAGTACAACCCCTGAAGATCTAGATTCCATTCTTTCAGAAAGTAACAACTGCTATATTGATATTCAAAATTGGATGGTTCAAAATAAACTTCAATTAAATGGTGAAAAAAACGAAAATGCTTGTAGGAACAAAAAACAAACTAGCCTCTGTTTCCATAGAGTCAATCCAACTGGGTAACAATATCATTCCCCTCTCAGACTCTGTCAAAAACTTAGGTGTCACTTTGGACAATACTCTTTCCATGCAGAGTTTCCTGACTCAGACCTGTCAGTCCTGCTACTATCAAATTCGTCGCATTGGCTATATTCGTAAATATATCTCAGATGAAGCCACAGCAAAACTTGTTACTTCCCTCATTCTATCTCATCTTGACTACTGCAATGCTCTCCTTTCTGGCCTATCAGTCTCTTCTCTATCTTGTCTCCAGCGTATTCAAAACAGCTGCTCGTCTTAATAATAATAATAATAATAATAATAATAATAATAATAATAATAATAATAATAATGGCAATTTATATAGCGCTCTTTCTCACATGAGCTCAGTGTGCTTTACATTGATAACAAGAACATTAAAGGCAAACAAATAATTAATCATTAGAAAGTAAAATAAGCACGATGCTTGCACGCAACGTTCTCTTACTTCCTTCACACACACACACACACACACACACACACACACACACACACACACACACACACACACACACACACACACACACACACACACACACACACACACACACACACACACACACAGAGGTGTGTCACAGTTGTCTAATATCACTTGCGGGTGAACAGACGTTAAACTAAAGAACCAACACACACACACACACACACACACACACACACACACACACACACACACACACACACACACACACACACACACACACACACACACACACACACGCACGCACGCACGCGCGCGCGCGCGCGCGCACATACACACACATGCATGCGCACACACACACTCACACACAATTAATCAGTTATACAAGAGTAAAATAGTTACAATATGAACATTCTAAGAAGAAACATAGAGACCACATTCACATTCTCAATCAAGTTTGAATACAATACTGCAACTTGAAATAAAATCATACTGCCATCGACATACCAATTACATGACTAATTATAATAGACAAATTTAGCAAAAACAAAAATACGCTTCTACCTCATTTACAAGCATTTAAAGTTTACAAGACGTAGACATTCTACATACAAAATACGAATCATAAAATAATTGTAAATACATTTTTTACAAGATTTCTGCAATAAAACGCCCCCCCCCCCCCCCACACACACACACACACACACACACACACACACACACACACACACACACACACACACACACACACACACACACACACACACACACACACACCTCACACACAAACACTAATCAATCATAATATGTCTGAAACAAGTGAGTTTTAAGGGCAGAGCGAAAGGCGGAGATAGAGTCAGATGAGCGGACATGTTGTGGGCGGAAATTCCATAAGTGAGGTGCTAAATAGTAGAAGGATCGTTCACCAAACGATTTCGTGTGGACCCGTGTCTTGTCCTTAGGAAGAAAAAGTTCGATCACGTTAGCCCTCTTCTCCGTTCTTTGCACTGGCTTCCTGTCACAGACAGAATAGAGTATAAATTAAACACCCTTTGCTATAAATCTATCCATAAAGCTGCTCCATCTTACCTCTGCGACAATATTTCCATCTATACGCCAGCTCGCACTTTGCGTTCAGTTTCTGACCCGCTTTCTCTCCAGATCCCTAGGTATAAGCTTTCAACTGTTGGTCGGCGCTCTTTTGCTGTCTCAGGACCGACATCTTGGAACAAACTTCCTCTTTCCCTCCATCAGCGACCGACCCTCTCAGCCTTCAAATCTAACCTCAAAGCCCACCTATTCCCCGGTCATTGAGGCTCCACTCTCTTTCTCTTCTTCTCTCTCTTGCCTTTAGGTCTGTTTCTGCTGTATACCATTTATGTCGAACGTGTGTGTTCGCTTTCTATTGCATTTTTGTTTGAATACGTTATGGATGCTAACGTGTGTGTGCGCTTTGATTTGATTTCTATCAAGATTCAGCGCCATATAAATACTGTATGTTGTTGTTGTTGTTGTTGTTGTGTGTGTGTGCGTGCGTGTGCGTGTGTGCGTGGGTTCATGTGTGCATGCGTGTGTCAAAGTCAAAATCAAAGTGAACATTCTATTTCCAGATGGTATGATTGCATAAGCAAACGACATACTTTTTTTTCCAACAAGCCATCCATAAAAAATTTATGTAAAGAAAAATAAAGAACTAAACATTCCAAAGTAGCGAACAATAAAAGGAAAATTAATAAATAAGCAATTAATTAAAGAAACAATCAAATGTGTGTGTGTATGTGTGTGTGTGTGTGTGTGTGTGTGTGTGTGTGTGTGTGTGTGTGTGTGTGTGTGTGTGTGTGTGTGTGTGTGTGTGTGTGTGTGTGTGTGTGTGTGTGTGTGTGTGTTTGTGTATGTGTGCATGTACGTATATGATTATACTTGCTTGTCCACCCCCCCTCCCCTCTCATTATTTTTCAGTCTTATTGATGTTCTGTCTCTATGCCTTAGTTTCCTGCCTGCCTGCAGGCCTTTTTGGCTTTCTGCCTGTTTACCCACCTATCTGTCTGTTGGTGTGTCCATCTACACCCGCCCCCTGTTTGTTCTTTATCTAGCTTCGAATTGTTGTGTCAATTTTCCAAATTTCATAAAACCCTGTTTTTGTAAAGATAATATGCCTTTCTAACACCTTCCAAACTGCTTTTTTCCACAGCAATGTTCATTACGTCTCTCTGAAAGATGTCTAATTTATTGTGTAGAGTTAATTCTGTTTTCTGTTTCTTCTTCTCTTCTGTGCCTAATGCAATCTGTAAAGATTGGTGATCATTCTTTGAAGATGGATCGGATCAAATGTCATCACCTTTTTGCCTGCTTGTAATCTTTGCTGCCTTTGGGCTTGCAAACACTTACACAGTGGAGAGAGAGAGAGAGAGAGAGAGAGAGAGAGAGAGAGAGAGAGAGAGAGAGAGAGAGAGAGAGAGAGAGAGAGAGAGAGAGAGAGAGAGAGAGAGAGAGAGAGAGAGAGAGAGGGACAAACAGACAGTCAGACAGACAGAGAAAGAGTGAGACAGATATGCATAGAGAGAGATTAAAAAAACAGGGACATACAGGGGAAAATACATTACGAGAGACACTGACATACAGACAGACGGAATGAAAAAAGATATCAACATTTAATGTAAATTTAACGTTAGAGAAAATATAAGGGTAAAAATAAAGCAAAATGATGAAATAACGTTTTGCCTTCTAGCTCTAAACAGGCTTCCTGCATTTTCCAGATGATTCCAATATTTCATGTTTACCACTAACCGACACATTCAAACGGAAACCCAAGCCTCATATATTCACGCCCTCAGGGGCGAGATAACACGAGCAAGAAGTGACAAGTTTTCCTCCTCCCCATCTACATCCTCCTCTTCCTCCACCTCCTCTCTTCCTCCACAATTTCTCAAGACTTGACCACCATGTTGCAATGGAAAGGGGGAGCAATCCAGCAGAGAATTCTTCACTGGCCCCCAAAAATGGCCACAGGCCTGACCAGCCAATGGCCGATAATGGAGCCCCAAGATCAATACGCCGTGAAATAGTTTCCTGTTCAAAGCTCCTATTTCCGGCTGAGCGCGGAGGGTTAAATTATAGAGGAGGCGTGAAGAGGTGTGTGTGCTGTCGCCAGTTCCTTTTTGGGATCAAGATGAAGCACTTGTGTGCCCCTTCTCTGGCCGTGTGGCCTTTTCTTCCACTTTTCACCTCTCCTGCTTCCCTGCCTGAGGCAAACTGGCAGGGGGTAGGAGGAAAGATGATCAGGGGTGGAGGTAAGGTTGATGGGGGGGGGGAGGTGTCACGAGTGAGAGGGGAGAGTGGTGGAGGGGAGGTGTGAAGCTGTCTTCCTGTCTCCTTCCTCCTTGGTTTATTGACGAGTCTTTGATTTTCTATCCAACTAATGGTTTTTTTCTTCTAATGACATTCTTTCTTCTGGCATAGGTATAGGTATAGGTGTAGGGACTAATATAGGCCATGAAGCCTTTGAAACGTCCCGTCCTTTTAGTTTTTATCTTACATCTAGACTATAAGGCGTTGCTTAGCAGGCGCTAATTTTGGTCACTCATCAAAATCGAGTGAATCTATAAATCTGTCATTGTCAAGAAAACTTTTGAATTTGGTTCATGTCGGTGCTGTTTTAGTTGTTGGGTTAAGCGCATTCCAACATTGAATAACACGATTTCTAAAAGTGAATTTTCTAATGTTAGTACGGCTGTAATTAGTAAACAATTTCTTTACGGAATGCCTTGTATGCAGAGTTGTACTGTATCTGAAAAATTGATTAAAATCAATATCATCAATCTCATTTATTATCTTAAGCAATTGAATAAGGTCACCTCTTAATCTTCGATATTTTAAAGATGGTAAATTCAGCACTCTTAGACGTTCCCTGTAAGGTAGAGTCGCTAATTCTTTTACTAATTTTGTTGCTCGTCTTTGAAACTTTTCCCAAGCTACTGATTATCTTCTCAAGAATGTTTCCATATTCTAAAATAATGTTTCCATATTCTAAAATAATGTTTCCATATTCTAAATGTGGGCGAAATAATGATTTGTACAGATTGATAAAAATGTCTTTATCCAAATAATCAAAAGAACGTCTTATGCTACAAATAATTGAATTTGCTTTATTGATTGCTGTTTGTATATGTTTATCAAAGATTAGCTTTTTATCAAAAATAACTCTGAGATCCTTTTCATGTTTACAATTCTTTAATATCAGAACATCGTTACTGTCTACATCACTGTGCATACTATATATATTCTTGGGGTTCTTTTTTCTAACATGTAAAGCTTTACATTTAGAAATGTTAAAATGTAAATCCCATGTTATGGACCATGACTGAAGTGCATCCAAGTCTTTCTGTAGGACATCTTTTTTGTCACAAGTATTATAATTTTTTACGTCATCAGCAAAAATCTTAACTATGCTTTCCACGCTATCTGGCAAATCGTTTATGAAGAATCCATCGTTCGCGATGGACATTAATATTATCTTATATTACCTATTATATGGATCCAGAGTTAGCGGAGCATACTACTAAGAAAATAATAACATGCACGTAGACATGTAAGATGGTGACATGCAAGTAGATAATCAGGCAAGATAGGCATGAGAATAATCATCAAATGACATGCAAGTAGGCATAAAAACAAATTTGGAATGATGAAAGCTTAGATAGCACACACAAAGAAAACATTTAAAGGCAAAATAAGAACTGTTTGTTTTGTTCTTGTGTGTGTGAGCGTTCAAACTTCAAAGCACAGAATGGATTAGCCTTGAAAATCTGATGGCAAATAAAAAATAAATAAACAGTCAATGCCTAATCTTGCTTGTGCCACACAAACTGACTGAGTCTGAACACTAACAGTCTATGTTTATCTAATGAGCTGTATTAATCATACGGTTGGACCTTCGCAGTGGTGGCGCTGGCTCAGCCTGGAGACCAGAAGGTCCCAGTATGGCTGGCGCAGGAAACACAGTCCTGGGTCGTGGTTGTGGTGCAGGCTCGGCGTCAAGTCCGGATGGTCCTGGGACGGCTAACATGGTAGGCACAGGCATCGGCCTAGATCGTTGGACCAAGATCCAGCCATCGTCCGAGTAGGACTCGGTCGCTCAGGGTCGATGCGGCACCCTGACTCGAAAGGATGGCGAGGGGGCAGCCTGAGCGTCCGCCTGTCCGACAGGAGGTTGCTGCCGCTGGTCGCCCTGAGCTGTTGTTGATGTGGTGGGGTGATGGACCCCACTACACTGGCCACAGTCAGCCAGGAATCGCCCCAGGTCCTGGTACATTCCTGGCCAGTACACCAGGGGCCGGAGAGTCTCTTCCACATGCTTGTAACCCTGGTGACCGTTGTGTTGGTGTTGCTGGGCAGCAGGAGCTGCTCGCACGCCCCACGTCGAGGATCCATCACCCGCCTGTGTATGACGCCCTGTCGACTGACAAGTCGGCCACATTGTTGGACCAGCAGCTGCAGCTGCCAGTCGTTGGAGACAGCTGATGTTGAAGGCCAGGATGTGGCAAGAGGACCAATGGAGGAGTCCTCCCGCTGCAGTCGACGAAGCTCTTCTGGCGACATCTGGGGGAGGATGAAGTCCGCAGGCTGAGTGGTGGCCACAGCGTTGATTTGCGGCTGCGGCTGTGGTTAGTCAGCCAGTTGGTGACTGACAGTAGCCGAGGACTGATGTGTGTCTTCAGTCCGTGAACAGCCACCGCCAGTCTTGCGTCGTCTCCGCCGGCGCCGTCGTCGATTGCGAGGGGACTTGGTGTCTGCCGTTACCTGGCAGACCTGGAGTGGTGTCCCTGGTGGGTGCTGGAGCTGCTCAGACGATGGCGGTTGCCGCAGCTCCAGTCTCAGGGTGGCCACCTCTGACGTCAGCATTGCCACCTGAGACTGTAGGGAGGCGACAGGGCCAGTGCTGGCTGCAGGGCTAGTAGTGCTGTAGTCGTCAGCACCGTCGCCTTCCCGCACCCACCAGAGCGCTTTCTTCTGGGCCGCTTCGAAGGTGGTGTTCGGGTTCCGCCGGATGTAGCTCCAAACGAGCCTGAGGGATGGCGGCTGCAGGCCCTTTGCGAAGACGTCGCGGAGAACCCTGTCCGACACCATGCCGAACTCCAGCTCGTTGATGTTGTCCCACAGCTGCCGTAGATCCGCTGCATAGGCGTTAATGTGTTCCCCCCGGCCCCGTTCTCTGGTGAAAAAGGTTATGGCTAGGCTCACCACATCATGCTGCTCTCCCCAGCGATTCTTGAGGATGTTGTAGATTTTTGCTGGAGAGTTCACTTCCACCGCGGGCAGCCTGATGACCACTGGGCGAGCGTGGCCTTTTATGGTGCCGATCAGCCAGAAGGCAGGTGCTCCATCATCCACAGGCTGAAGGAGAAACACTAACTTCGCATACTTGATGAAGTCGTCCACTGACGTTGCGCTGCCCTCCTCACCAGAGAACTCCGGGAGACGGGACAGGTAAACGTAGGGGTTAGCCATGTTGATGACGTTGTGATGGGTGGAGGTTGGTCTGCTGCACTGTCTTCCTAGCTAACTGTCTGAGTTTCCCCTTGTTCCTGAGAACCCGGCTCGCAGCGCCAGATTTGTAATGGGGTGGTAAGGGTAAGGTTTGGGATAAGGAGTGGAGGGTGTTGATGAGCACACACCATGCAGGCCAGGAACATATAGGCGGAAACCAGACAGTTGTTTGTTTTGTTTATTTAGGTACTAGATTGATCTAGGTAAGCTAGCTAGGGAAAGACAGTGCAGCAATTAGATCAGCTAAGAGCAGG
>CM065710.1:21628771-21631271 GCA_017654935.2 Phymorhynchus buccinoides
TCTCTCTCTCTCTCTCTCTCTCTCTCTCTCTCTCTCTCTCTCTCCTAGTACACTTACCCAATCTGAGAATCCAGAAGGGGGCGCTCCATATTGGCGATGGCGTAGAAGACACAGGCCAGCCAATGAGCGATGAGGGTAAAGGTCACCATCAGCAGAAGCAACATGGCCGACCCGTATTCGGCGAACTGCTCGATTCGCCGAATCACTCGCAGCAAACGTAATAGGCGAGCCGTCTTCAGTATGCCTGTGATCTTCATAGTCTGAGAGAGAGAGGGGGAGAGAGAGAGAGAGAGAGAGAGAGAGAGAGAGAGAGAGAGAGAGAGAGAGAGAGAGAGAGAGAGAGAGAGAGAGAGAGAGAGAGAGAGAGAGAGAGGAGAGAGAGACAGAGACAGAGACAGAGAGACAGAGAAAGACAGAGACGAATAAAGAGAAAAGAAGAAAGATGTAAACTGTAGAAACCTCATAATAATTACCAACGAGTATAATAAATAAAACTTAAGCAAATACATATGTAAACAAATTAATTAATAACACAAATGTTCAATCGACCAATTAATCAGTTCACATCAGTACACATCAAAATGAAAGTGAAACATTACCAAGAACTCTAATGTATCAGATCAGCAAGTTAGTCATCGTACCATCTGAATTGTGCTTTATCTTTTCGTGCCTGAATCTCTCTCTCTCTCTCTCTCTCTCTCTCTCTCTCTCTCTCTCTCTCTCTCTCTCTCTCTCTCTCTCTCTCTCTCTCTCTCTCTCTCTCTCTCTCTCTCTCTCTCTCTCTCTCTCTCTCTCTCTTACTCCATCTCTTTCTTTTTCTCTTCTACCCCTTCTGTATTTTTCTCTCCGATTTCGTCTCTTTTTTGTCTCTGTCTCTCTTGCTCCATCTCCCCCCACCCCCCATCTCTCTCTCTCTGTCTCTCTGCCTCTCTCTCTCTCTCTCTCCCACCCCCCATCTCTATCTCTCATCGAAGTTTTCCCCCTTCTATATTGTCTCAGAGCCGGGAAGAATCCTTGGCGAATCCCTAGCAATTGTTTCTAATTCTCCAGCCCTATTTTCTGCATCCACGATCATTTTCCTGGCATTACAGCCCCCCACCGTGTTTTCCAATGAATCCTCACACATTTCAACAGGCAGACTTGTAGCTCAGACCCCCTCCCCCCAAAGGTGTAGTTCAGACCCCCCCACAAAGGTGTAGTTCAGACTCCCCATCAAAGTTGTAGTTCAGACTCCCCATCAAAGTTGTAGTTCAGACTCCCCATCAAAGTTGTAGTTCAGACCCCCCACAAAGTTGTAGTTCGGACTCCCCATCAAAGTTGCAGTTCAGACCCCCCCACAAAGTTGTAGTTCAGACCCACCCACAAAGCTGTAGTTCAGACTCCCCATCAAAGTTGTAGTTCAGACCCCCCACAAAGTTGTAGTTCAGACCCCCCATCAAAGTTGTAGTTCAGACTCCCATCAAAGTTGTAGTTCAGACCCCCCATCAAAGTTGTAGTTCAGACTCCCCATCAAAGTTGTAGTTCAGACTCCCCATCAAAGTTGTAGTTCAGACTCCCCATCAAAGTTGTAGTTCAGACTCCCCATCAAAGTTGTAGTTCAGACCCCCCATCAAAGTTGTAGTTCAGACTCCCCATCAAAGTTGTAGTTCAGACTCAACATCAAAGTTGTAGTTCAGACCCCCCACAAAGTTGTAGTTCAAACCCCCCACAAAGTTGTAGTTCAGACCCCCCACAAAGTTGTAGTTCAGACTCAACATCAAAGTTGTAGTTCAGACTCAACATCAAAGTTGTAGTTCAGACCCCCCACAAAGTTGTAGTTCAGACCCCCCACAAAGTTGTAGTTCAGACCCCCCACAAAGTTGTAGTTCAGACTCAACATCAAAGTTGTAGTTCAGACCCCCCACAAAGTTGTAGTTCAGATCCCCACATAGTTGTAGTTCAGACTCCCCATCAAAGTTGTAGATCAGACCCCCATCAAAGTTGCACTTCAGACCCCCATCAAAGTTGTAGTTCAGACCCACCCACAAAGTTGTAGTTCAGACCCCCCACAAACCCCCCACATAGTTGTAGTTCAGACTCCCCATCAAAGTTGTAGTTCAGACTCCCATCATAGTTGTAGTTCAGACCCCCCATCAAAGTTGTAGTTCACACTCCCACATAGTTGTTGTTCAGACTCCCACATAGTTGTAGTTCAGACCCCCCATCAAAGTTGTAGTTCAGACCCCCCACAAAGTTGTAGTTCAAACCCTCCATCAAAGTTGTAGTTCAGACTCCCCATCAAAGTTGTAGTTCAGACCCCCCATCCAAGTTGTAGTTCAGACTCCCCATCAAAGTTGTAGTTCAGACCCCCCATCAAAGTTGTAGTTCAGACATCCCCCATCAAAGTTGTAGTTCAGACCCCCCATCAAAGTTGTAGTTCAGACTCCCCATCAAAGTTGTAGTTCAGACTCCCCATCAAAGTTGTAGTTCAGACTCCCCATCAAAGTTGTAGTTCAGACTC
>CM065710.1:21641271-21648771 GCA_017654935.2 Phymorhynchus buccinoides
CTCTCTCTCTCTCTCTCTCTCTCTCTCTCTCTCTCTCTCTCTCTCTCTCTCTCTCTCTCTCTCTCTCTCTCTCTCTCTCTCTCTCTCTCTCTCTCTCTCTCTATCTATCTATCTATCTCTCTCTCTCTCTCTCTCTCTCTCTCTCTCTCTCTCTCTCTCTCTCTCTCTCTCTCTCTCTCTCTTTCTCTCTCTCTCTTCTTTCTTGATTTGTGCATGCGTTTCATTTCATTTTCCCCCTTTCAAAATGTTTTTAGAGCAAAATCCAAACAAGCCCATTGTGCTTATTCTTTCCCCTCATTATGCAATGCAATGTTTGTTTATTCTTCGTCCTCTCTTCAGCATTCCTATGGTTTAACTAAATCCCACTCATTCGCTCTATCTAATTCTCTCTCTCTCTGTCTCTACCTCTCTCTCTCTCTCTCTCTCTCTCTCTCTCTCTCTCTCTCTCTCTCTCTCTCTCTCTCTCTCTCTCTCTCTCTGCCTCTCTCTCTCTCTCTCTCTCTCTCTCTCTCTCTCTCTCTCTCTCTCTCTTTCTCTGCCTCTCTCTCTCTCTCCTCTCTCTGTGTGTGCGTGTGTGTGTGTGTGTGTGTGTGTGTGTGTGTGTGTGTGTGTGTGTGTGTGTGTGTGTGTGTGTGTGTGTGTGTGTGTGTGTGTGTAGGAGACTGGGAGGGTACGGGGGTGGGTGTTTATTTATTTCATTATTTCATTTATCTATTATTTTTATGATTCTTTGAATTGCTCTTGTATGTGCATTTTGCCTTATTGTGTTATGTTACTTTGTATATTTTTGTGACTATTTTTGCCAATTAAATTTCTTTTTTTTCTGTTCATCATTTTCTTCACTGACTGTTTTTGTGTTTGTTTGACCATTATTAACATGTTTTACCTTCAACCACAAATAACATTAAACAATATAAATGACCATCAAAAACATGTTTTACCTTCAACACAAATAACACTAAACAATAGGATATAAATGATGCCCTTGCTGGCCATAGTCACTTTTTCATTGAATTGTTTATTTTGGTTTGAGGGCAATGATGTAAAAACGCTACCCAGCTTATCTGTTCTACCCTTATTCAAACATTCGTACTCGTATTCTCTCTCTCTCTCTCTCTCTCTCTCTCTCTCTCTCTCTCTCTCTCTCTCTCTCTCTCTCTCTCTCTCTCTCTCTCTCTCTCTCTCTCTCTCTCTCTCTCTCTCTCTTGCTCTCTCTCTCAAAGCAACAGGCTTACAGACAAACATAATTAAACACAGAGACAGAATAAAGCCCCCCTGAGGGAGAGGGAGGGAGAGAGAGAGAGAGAGAGAGAGAGAGAGAGAGAGAGAGAGAGAGAGAGAGAGAGAGAGAGAGAGAGAGAGAGAGAGAGAGAGAGAGAGAGAGAGAGAGAGAGAGAGAGAGAGAGAGAGAGAGAGAGAGAGAGAGAGAGAGAGAGAGAGAGAGAGAGAGAGAGAGAGAGAGAGAGAGAGAGAGAGAGAGAGAGACGGACACGGACATTGGTTTATTGTCATTGCTCGGGAGTGTTTTGACAAGGGGGGGGGGGGGGGAGGGGTAATAACATATATAATTATGATTTGTGTTCGTTCAAATCAAATATAGAAAATAGCAAAACGCCCGTCTATTCCTTGTACTACGGGCTTCAAAAACAAAGTACAAAAGCGAATGAAATTTCAGAATGAGAAAACAAAAAGGTGAAAGGTCGACCATCAAATTACTAATCAAAATACAATATGCATTTCTCAATACAAATAATTATGTGAGAAAAGGAAATTTAAGTTTGTCTACGCGTTACAAAATGTCTTAATTTTATTGCTTCCAAAAAGGTTTTTGCTGTTGCTGTTATTGTATTTTCATGTTCAGATAGTAGCAAAGAGGAAAGCTCGTTTTGCCCTGCTGTTTCCGAATTGTAAAACGTATAATTTTTACACTGAATGAGGAGTTACACTGAATGAGGAAATGTATTTCATCATCTAAAACAGCACCACACAAAGGACATGGAGATTATGTGGATACCTCAGACTGAAACCATTGCTTATTTAGGGGGGGGGGGGGACAGACAGACAGACAGACAGACAGACAAGCAGACAGACAGAGAAAGACAGACAGAGGTAGAATAGACAGAGGGAGTGCACGAGCGCACGTGGTTTTATTGGATTGAAGGGGATGTTTTCTAAAAGCCGCTGAATGCATCTTATGCATTTATTGATGAGTTCCTTCATTTCTGCCTGACATTCTTCCCTCCTTCATTCCTTCCTTTCTTTCCTGTCTCCCCTCCTTTCTTCTCTCTTTGTTTGCTTCTATGTGTGTTTCTTTCTTGTGTCTTTCTCCTTTCCTTTCTCGTTCTTTCTTTCTTCTTTCCTTCCTTCCTTCCTTCTTTCTTTGTTCCTTTCCTTTCTTTCTTCCTTCTTTCTTATTTATTCCTCTCTTATTTTTGTCTGTCTGTCTTTTTCTTTTTTCTTCCTTTTTTTCTTAGCTTCCTTTGTTATTTTCTTCCTTTCTTCCTTCCTTCCTTCCTTCCTTTCTTTCTTTCTCTTTAGATCCGTTGTTCTTTCTTTATTACGATATATGTATCTCTGTCTCTATCTCTTTTTGTGTCTGTCTGTCTCTCTCCCTCTCCCTCGTTCTGTCTCCGTTTGTCTGTGCGTCTGTTTTTTTCTCTCTCTCTGTCTCTCTGCCTCTGTCTCTCTGTCTCTTTGTGTCCCTCTCTCTGTATGATTATTTTAATACTACGTATATCAGAATACACTCCCGCTAAATGTTGACTTACTCAATAGTAGCGACACCCTATCCCAACATCCAAGGCTATCACGCCAGGAGGTGGTGTCATGTTCCTTGGGTTAGAAGCCATGAGGTGTCATGTTCCTTGGGTTAGAAGCCAGGAGGTGTCATGTTCCTTGGGTTAGAAGCCAGGAGGTGTCATGTTCCTTGGGTTAGAAGCCAGGAGGTGTCATGTTCCTTGGGTTAGAAGCCAGGAGGTGTCATGTTCCTTGGGTTAGAAGCCAGGAGGTGGTGTCATGTTCCTTGGGTTAGAAGCCAGTAGGTGGTCTCATGTTCCTTGGGTTAGAAGCCAGTAGGTGGTGTCATTTTCCTTGGGTTAGAAGCCAGTAGGTGGTGTCATTTTCCTTGGGTTAGAAGCCAGGAGGTGGTGTCATTTTCCTTGGGTTAGAAGCCATGAGGTGGTGTCATTTTCCTTGGGTTAGAAGCCAGGTGGTGAGGTGGTGTCATTTTCCTTGGGTTAGAAGCCATGAGGTGGTGTCATTTTCCTTGGGTTAGAAGCCAAGGTGGTGTCATTTTCCTTGGGTTAGAAGCCAGTAGGTGGTGTCATTTTCCTTGGGTTAGAAGCCAGGAGGTGGTGTCATTTTCCTTGGGTTAGAAGCCAGTAGGTGGTGTCATTTTCCTTGGGTTAGAAGCCAGGAGGTGGTGTCATTTTCCTTGGGTTAGAAGCCAGTAGGTGGTGTCATTTTCCTTGGGTTAGAAGCCAGGAGGTGGTGTCATTTTCCTTGGGTTAGAAGCCAGTAGGTGGTGTCATTTTCCTTGGGTTAGAAGCCATGAGGTGGTGTCATTTTCCTTGGGTTAGAAGCCAGGAGGTGGTGTCATTTTCCTTGGGTTAGAAGCCAGGAGGTGGTGTCATTTTCCTTGGGTTAGAAGCCAGGAGGTGGTGTCATTTTCCTTGGGTTAGAAGCCAGGAGGTGGTGTCATTTTCCTTGGGTTAGAAGCCAGTAGGTGGTGTCATTTTCCTTGGGTTAGAAGCCAGTAGGTGGTGTCATTTTCCTTGGGTTAGAAGCCAGGAGGTGGTGTCATTTTCCTTGGGTTAGAAGCCAGTAGGTGGTGTCATTTTCCTTGGGTTAGAAGCCAGGAGGTGGTGTCATTTTCCTTGGGTTAGAAGCCAGTAGGTGGTGTCATTTTCCTTGGGTTAGAAGCCAGGAGGTGGTGTCATTTTCCTTGGGTTAGATTTTCCTTGGGTTAGAAGCCATGAGGTGGTGTCATTTTCCTTGGGTTAGAAGCCAGGAGGTGGTGTCATTTTCCTTGGGTTAGAAGCCAGGAGGTGGTGTCATTTTCCTTGGGTTAGAAGCCAGGAGGTGGTGTCATTTTCCTTGGGTTAGAAGCCAGTAGGTGGTGTCATTTTCCTTGGGTTAGAAGCCAGGAGGTGGTGTCATTTTCCTTGGGTTAGAAGCCAGGAGGTGGTGTCATTTTCCTTGGGTTAGAAGCCAGTAGGTGGTGTCATTTTCCTTGGGTTAGAAGCCAGTCAGGTGGTGTCATTTTCCTTGGGTTAGAAGCCATGAGGTGGTGTCATTTTCCTTGGGTTAGAAGCCATGAGGTGGTGTCATTTTCCTTGGGTTAGAAGCCAGGAGGTGGTGTCATTTTCCTTGGGTTAGAAGCCAGGAGGTGGTGTCATTTTCCTTGGGTTAGAAGCCAGGAGGTGGTGTCATTTTCCTTGGGTTAGAAGCCAGGAGGTGGTGTCATTTTCCTTGGGTTAGAAGCCAGGAGGTGGTGTCATGTTCCTTGGGTTAGAAGCCAGGAGGTGGTGTCATTTTCCTTGGGTTAGAAGCCAGGAGGTGGTGTCATTTTCCTTGGGTTAGAAGCCAGGAGGTGGTGTCATTTTCCATTTTCCTTGGGTTAGAAGCCATGAGGTGGTGTCATGTTCCTTGGGTTAGAAGCCATGAGGTGGTGTCATGTTCCTTGGGTTAGAAGCCAGGAGGTGGTGTCATTTTCCTTGGGTTAGAAGCCAGGAGGTGGTGTCATGTTCCTTGGGTTAGAAGCCAGGAGGTGGTGTCATGTTCCTTGGGTTAGAAGCCAGGAGGTGGTGTCATTTTCCTTGGGTTAGAAGCCAGGAGGTGGTGTCATTTTCCTTGGGTTAGAAGCCAGGAGGTGGTGTCATTTTCCTTGGGTTAGAAGCCAGGAGGTGGTGTCATGTTCCTTGGGTTAGAAGCCAGGAGGTGGTGTCATTTTCCTTGGGTTAGAAGCCATGAGGTGGTGTCATGTTCCTTGGGTTAGAAGCCAGGAGGTGGTGTCATTTTCCTTGGGTTAGAAGCCAGGAGGTGGTGTCATTTTCCTTGGGTTAGAAGCCAGGAGGTGGTGTCATTTTCCTTGGGTTAGAAGCCAGGAGGTGGTGTCATGTTCCTTGGGTTAGAAGCCAGGAGGTGGTGTCATTTTCCTTGGGTTAGAAGCCAGGAGGTGGTGTCATTTTCCTTGGGTTAGAAGCCAGGAGGTGGTGTCATTTTCCTTGGGTTAGAAGCCATGAGTGTGGTGTCAGGTGGTGTCATGTTCCTTGGGTTAGAAGCCATGAGGTGGTGTCATGTTCCTTGGGTTAGAAGCCAGGAGGTGGTGTCATGTTCCTTGGGTTAGAAGCCAGGAGGTGGTGTCATTTTCCTTGGGTTAGAAGCCAGGAGGTGGTGTCATTTTCCTTGGGTTAGAAGCCAGGAGGTGTGTCATGTTCCTTTAGAAGCCAGGAGGTGGTGTCATTTTCCTTGGGTTAGAAGCCAGGAGGTGGTGTCATTTTCCTTGGGTTAGAAGCCATGAGGTGGTGTCATGTTCCTTGGGTTAGAAGCCATGAGGTGGTGTCATTTTCCTTGGGTTAGAAGCCAGGAGGTGGTGTCATGTTCCTTGGGTTAGAAGCCATGAGGTGGTGTCATTTTCCTTGGGTTAGAAGCCATGAGGTGGTGTCATGTTCCTTGGGTTAGAAGCCATGAGGTGGTGTGTCATGTTCCTTGGGTTAGAAGCCAGGAGGTGGTGTCATGTTCCTTGGGTTAGAAGCCAGGAGGTGGTGTCATGTTCCTTGGGTTAGAAGCCAGGAGGTGGTGTCATGTTCCTTGGGTTAGAAGCCATGAGGTGGTGTCATGTTCCTTGGGTTAGAAGCCAGGAGGTGGTGTCATTTTCCTTGGGTTAGAAGCCAGGAGGTGGTGTCATGTTCCTTGGGTTAGAAGCCATGAGGTGGTGTCATGTTCCTTGGGTTAGAAGCCATGAGGTGGTGTCATGTTCCTTGGGTTAGAAGCCAGGAGGTGGTGTCATGTTCCTTGGGTTAGAAGCCATGAGGTGGTGTCATGTTCCTTGGGTTAGAAGCCAGGAGGTGGTGTCATGTTCCTTGGGTTAGAAGCCAGGTTAGGTGGTGTCATTTTCCTTGGGTTAGAAGCCATGAGGTGGTGTCATTTTCCTTGGGTTAGAAGCCAGGAGGTGGTGTCATTTTCCTTGGGTTAGAAGCCAGGAGGTGTCATTTTCCTTGGGTTAGAAGCCAGGTGGTGTCATTTTCCTTGGGTTAGAAGCCAGGAGGGTGTCATTTTCCTTGGGTTAGAAGCCAGGAGGTGGTGTCATTTTCCTTGGGTTAGAATTTTCCTTGGGTTAGAAGCCATGAGGTGGTGTCATGTTCCTTGGGTTAGAAGCCAGGAGGTGGTGTCATTTTCCTTGGGTTAGAAGCCAGGAGGTGGTGTCATTTTCCTTGGGTTAGAAGCCAGGAGGTGGTGTCATTTTCCTTGGGTTAGAAGCCATGAGGTGGTGTCATTTTCCTTGGGTTAGAAGCCAGGAGGTGGTGTCATTTTCCTTGGGTTAGAAGCCAGGAGGTGGTGTCATTTTCCTTGGGTTAGAAGCCAGGAGGTGGTGTCATTTTCCTTGGGTTAGAAGCCATGAGGTGGTGTCATTTTCCTTGGGTTAGAAGCCAGGTGGTAGGTGGTGTCATTTTCCTTGGGTTAGAAGGTGGTGTCATGTTCCTTGGGTTAGAAGCCATGAGGTGGTGTCATTTTCCTTGGGTTAGAAGCCATGAGGTGGTGTCAGCCAGGTTAGGTGGTGTCATTTTCCTTGGGTTAGAAGCCATGAGGTGGTGTCATTTTCCTTGGGTTAGAAGCCATGAGGTGGTGTCATTTTCCTTGGGTTAGAAGCCAGGAGGTGGTGTCATTTTCCTTGGGTTAGAAGCCATGAGGTGGTGTCATTTTCCTTGGGTTAGAAGCCAGGAGGTGGTGTCATTTTCCTTGGGTTAGAAGCCATGAGGTGGTGTCATTTTCCTTGGGTTAGAAGCCATGAGGTGGTGTCATTTTCCTTGGGTTAGAAGCCATGAGGTGGTGTCATTTTCCTTGGGTTAGAAGCCATGAGGTGGTGTCATTTTCCTTGGGTTAGAAGCCATGAGGTGGTGTCATTTTCCTTGGGTTAGAAGCCATGAGGTGGTGTCATTTTCCTTGGGTTAGAAGCCAGGAGGTGGTGTCATTTTCCTTGGGTTAGAAGCCAGGAGGTGGTGTCATTTTCCTTGGGTTAGAAGCCAGGAGGTGGTGTCATTTTCCTTGGGTTAGAAGCCATGAGGTGGTGTCATTTTCCTTGGGTTAGAAGCCATGAGGTGGTGTCATTTTCCTTGGGTTAGAAGCCATGAGGTGGTGTCATTTTCCTTGGGTTAGAAGCCATGAGGTGGTGTCATTTTCCTTGGGTTAGAAGCCATGAGGTGGTGTCATGTTCCTTGGGTTAGAAGCCATGAGGTGGTGTCATTTTCCTTGGGTTAGAAGCCAGGAGGTGGTGTCATT
>CM065710.1:21653771-21658771 GCA_017654935.2 Phymorhynchus buccinoides
CTCGATGTTTGTCAGTACAGTAGTGTGTGGTAACACCTTCTGGCATGTACCCCTCGATGTTTGTCAGTACAGTAGTGTGTGGTAACACCTTCTGGCATGTACCCCTCGATGTTTGTCAGTACAGTAGTGTGTGGTAACACCTTCTGGCATGTACCCCTCGATGTTTGTCAGCACAGTAGTGTGTGGTAACACCTTCTGGCATGGATGTTGATGTTTGTACCCCCAGCACAGTAGTGTGTGGTAACACCTTCTGGCATGTACCCCTCGATGTTTGTCAGCACAGTAGTGTGTGGTAACACCTTCTGGCATGTACCCCTCGATGTTTGTCAGCACAGTAGTGTGTGGTAACACCTTCTGGCATGTACCCCTCGATGTTTGTCAGCACAGTAGTGTGTGGTAACACCTTCTGGCATGTACCCCTCGATGTTTGTCAGCACAGTAGTGTGTGGTGAGGAAAGGGTCAGGATGTTGGACACCTGCCTGCCCCCCCCCCCCCCCCCCCCTGATAACACCTTCTGGCATGTACCCCTCGATGTTTGTCAGTACAGTAGTGTGTGGTGAGGAAAGTGTCAGGACACCCCCATCCAACACACACACACCTCCACACCCTTATTTCTGCTCCAGGGAATGTTTGTGATAAGTAGCAGCATTTATGTTTTTCCTCTGACTACAATTTGTTTTTTAAATAGTGTCATCGTACAAATGAGATAATTGAATTGAATTGAATTGAATTGAACTTTTATTTTACAACGGTAAAAGTATTGGCATACAGTAGCCATTTTTCATACTTGCCGAGAGAGAGAGAGAGAGAGAGAGAGAGAGAGAGAGAGAGAGAGAGAGAGAGAGAGAGAGAGAGAGAGAGAGAGAGAGAGAGAGAGAGAGAGAGAGAGAGAGAGAGAGAGAGAGAGAGAGAGAGAGAGAGAGAGAGAGAGAGAAATGACAATTATTTATTGACAATAGTTTTACAACCCTTATGCCAAGGGGGTACATGCGCAATGATGTAGATAAACTAAGAAGCACAATATAATAGAGTTAACACACTAAAAACTAAATACATTGTAAATAATAAGGTAACAAAACAATTAATATAGAGAAAACGTATAAGAAATGCGACCATCCATCCAACAATTGCAATTAAATGAATACTTTTCTTATCAAACATAATTTTCACGATAACATTTTAAGTTAATGTTTCAAGTTTTTTCTCTCTACAATGAAATGCATCCGCCACATATTTAGCAAATGAGGTCAGAATATCTTCTCTCTCACACGACAAAATAGCAGTAAGATTATAGGTTTGACCAAAGTGAGAATTGAAAACAACACAATCATCTAAATTTACTGTACTCTTGACATCGAAATATAAAATGATGTTCATCTTCAGTTTCTTTGGAACACATTGGGTAAATCAAGTCGACCTCAGAGTTTAGAAACCATCTTTTATTGGCATTGAGGCCCATACTTCTAGTTCGAAATCGAGCAAATAAATCTCTATGCCGCTTACATGTTATTATTTTAAGATAGTGCTCAGCTTGAAAAAGATCTTTAAAAGAGTGGTAGAAATCATATGTAGTACTCTCTTCTAAATTACTGTGCCAATTCTGCATGTGGGATGCAATCAGTCTATCTTTAAATTCTGCTAGAAAAGAAGACTCAACCCCAACATTTTGTGTCATCCACACAATGCCAAACCCATTTACAGAGATAACTTTTTTAACCTCGAATGCCCAATTTTGACGACCACGATCTAACTGATTTAGTACCATACAATACGCTTGTTTATTCACTCTTGTAATTGGTAACCGTAGCAGCCTGCGCCAGTATTTCACACATTTAACTACAGTTATGATATATAATGGAAAGCGACCGGTTTCACCATGACACATTTTATTAGATGCATGTAGAGGCACATTCAAAAAACGCTTTATGGCAAAATTATGTACATTTTCCATCTGCTCATTTACATAGATACCCAAAACTTCTGCACCATATGTTAGAATAGGCTGGATTTGTGCATCAAACAGTTTCCAAAACAATGAAGGATCAATTGAATTTAGTTTCCTCATGCAGCGACATATTTCAATCACACCCCTTTTCCCTTTTCGACACATTTCTGACCACCCTATACTTGAACTCAATTTGGTAGTAAAAATGATTCCAAGATATTTGTACGAATTTGTAACTGTAATTTCATTAGCTCCGTACCACCATTTCTCACGTGCAGACAAATAGCCACCCTTCCTAAAAACCATTACATTTGTTTTTTCTAAATTAACGTTTAGGTCTAATTTATCTGCTTCCTGTTTTAATAGATTTATCTGATGTTGCAATCCTACCACAGAATCAGAAAAAAGGATAACGTCGTCAGCAAAAATCAGTAGAAAGAACTCAATAGCACCCGAAATAAATTGCACCCCATGTTTCCCCTTTTTAGATATCTCTATGGCTAGTTCATTTATAAAGGAAGAAAATAGTTGGGGACTGAGAATGCATCCTTGTTTTACACTTTTTTACACTTTTGGACACTCAAAGTATTCTGAATATAAGCCTTTATCACGTACACTTGCTGTTACAGTATCATATACTGCTCTCAAAGATTTATACAATTTTCCACTTACACCAGATCGTCTTAGAACATCCCATAATTTATTTCTGTTGACCGAGTCAAAAGCCTTCTTAAAGTCTACAAAGGCTACATAGAATTTTGAATGGTTTAATAAATGCTTCTGAACCATAGTAAATAGTGTAAAAATGTGGTCCACAGTACTATAATCCTTTCTAAACCCTGCCTGCTCTTCTATTATCTTTTCTTCTTTATTAGCCCATGCAACTAGTCGTTTATTCAAAATATTAGTGTATACTTTTCCTAATATACTAGTTAAGGATACCCCCCGATAATTATCCGGATTGTTCGCATCCCCCTTCTTGTGAATAGGCACTATTATTGATTTGGACCATTCCTCTGGAAAAATCCCTTTACTAAACAGCTCATTAAAAAGGTTTACCAAAAAATCACTAATAACATCCTTAGCTTGTACAAGCATTTCGGCTATAATTCTATCGGGTCCACTGCTTTTACCCAATTTTAGCTTTTTAATACTATCTAAAACTTCATCTTTTGTGATGGGATCATCAAACAACGGCTCAGGTGTATCAACACTCAAATCATCTTCTGACTCAGTTGTTTCTGAATCATCACCCAAATCGTGAAAAACACCAAAAAAGTGTTTATGCCACAGATCTATCGATATTTCATTATATACAAGGTTCTTTCTATTAATAGATCTTATTGTTGACCAGAAAGATTTTTGATCATGAATTGAGTCCTTCAGTTTTTGTAGCCTATTTTCGTCATATTTCAACTTTTTCATCTTTAACAAGTCTTTATACTCTTTCAACTCTTTAACATATATCAATCTCCTTTCAACAAGATTCGTTTTTGAGCGTTGATAAGACCTAAGCCGTCTTTTAACTAACCGTTTCTTCCTTTTACAATCATCATCAAACCAATCATCCTGATTTCGTTTCTTTTTACCCACCATTCTTACCATGCAGGCTGCCGCCCCATACAAACCATTCACAAAAGTTGCAATGCATTCATTAACATTAACCGTGATAAGAAACATAGCTTTCTGCAAAATGTCACTGAAATTACTAGAACATACTTCATCTTTATAGTGCTGCATAAACTCATGAGACCATACCACTTTTTCCTCTGCATGCACAGCAGGTTCTTCCCTCACTCTTTCAGTGTTAGTGTTAGTTTTAAAGCGCCAGGAATACAAACAATCATCAACACGCAAATCACAATAACTAGTTAAATCATGGGAAACAATAAAATAATCAATGACACTACTACCACCAGTTGAAATAAATGTAAATGAACCATCAATATCTCCAGCACAATGACCATTCATAATTCGTAAATCAAGGGAGAAGCAAAGATCCAAAAGCGAACGACCAAACTTATTAATTATATTATCTTTTGAAACACGACGAACATCATCAGTAACATCATTCACACCAACATCCATAAAAGTATCAAAACTAGTAACATAATCTTCATCTTGTTCTTCCACCTGCTCTTAACCCGTTCGTGCATTTAAATCCCCGAGAATCATAACATAAACATCCTCTCTATCTAACACATGTGACAAACTTTCCTGCAAATAAACGATAGCATCCTTTGTTTCTCTTTCATTATAAACTGGGCTCCCTTCTGGAGGAACATAACATGCTACTAGCAACACGTCTTTCTTACATCCAAACATCATCTTATTAATCCTCAGAACAACAGCATTCTCACAGTTGACTTGTATTTGCTTGACAAAACGAACAAATTTATTTCTGACTAAGAGCCTGAGTGTCTTCCATGCACAGATAATTTTCTGGCAGGGGCAATAAACTTAGTGTAATCATGGAATACAAAAGAAAAATCACACGTGCTACCAGCAAACGTTTCGGTCATGCAAACAATGTCAAACAAATTCACATAATTAACAAAAGAAATATCATAGATCTTCGTGAAAATATTCTCCACATTGTAAGAAAGAAAAGATATTTCACGAGATGAATGGCCAAACAAATCCTATTTATCTTTATTGATTGAAGTCGACCGCAAAGATCTATCAGACTGAGCCTTCCCCTCCCCTTGCATGAAGTTCGTCATCATTCGTTGTCCCCCACCACCCCCAGAGAGAGAGAGAGAGAGAGAGAGAGAGAGAGAGAGAGAGAGAGAGAGAGAGAGAGAGAGAGAGAGAGAGAGAGAGAGAGAGAGAGAGAGAGAGAGAGAGAGAGAGAGAGAGAGAGAGAGAAGGGGGGGGGGGGAGATGGGGTGTTAGTATTTACAATACGTAACGCCGTAGGGACCGGTCACTCTGTTCACATCCAAGCTACATTGGATTAGTCTCCCTTTAACCGTCCCGAGTTAGCCGTGTAGTGAAAGCTTAGCGCAAATACAACAACTTCCTGCCGAATGGAACCCTGGGAAGGACGCGGTC